>VXBL01008131.1:172531-200059 GCA_013400195.1 Aramus guarauna | reverse complement strand
TGCGCTCACCGAGCGGCCCCGCATCAGAACGGGCCCCTGGTGAGCTGCATCAGCGCCTGGTGGGGACTGCAGCTGTAGCCAGGATGTGCCCAGTGGGTAGGGTGCCAACACTGGAGGAGACTTGGACAGGGGCACTCCCGCCAAAGCTCAGCCCACTGGCCTGAGACAGCTCACACTCTGAGGAATCCTCACCTCTGCCTGGTCCTCGACAAGCCTCTCCAGGCTGCTGGCCTGTAGTGTCATTGCCTGGGCAAGGGGAAAAGAGCGGAAGATGAGAAGTGATGCACCTGATGCTGGGCTGGAGCAGCATGTGGCAGCAGCGTGGAGACACTGTTTAGCTCAGACCTGGGCACAGCACTGCAGGCATGGCCTCATCAGCGCTCAGCAGAGGGGAAGGGTCACTCCCTCCAGCTGCTGGCAATGCTTTGCCTGGTGCAGCCCAGGGTACCACTCTCTGTGCTCCTCTTCAACTTGGTGTCCACTAGAACCCTCAGGGTCTTTGCCATGCTGTTTTCCAGCAGCTTTGCTAAGCTGCTTTTGGTCACAAGCAGGTGTGGATGTGTCCCGGGATGCTTCATGCTCATACCAGTGTCATCCGCCAACAGTCCCACCCTCTCTCTGCAGGTTCCCTGTGCCACTGCCATGAGGGTGAGAAGGGCTTATTTTCTCCAGCCAAAGCAGGAGTGCAAATGGAAAGGCTCTCCCTTAATGGGCACAGAGAAAGAGAATGCACCTTGGCAACTGTAAGGCCCTGATAACACGTGAATGATGCAAACATCCGTCTTGACCCAAGCAGGGATAAGCTGGTAATTGAGGGAATAGCACAGACATCCATCTCGGCCAAGGACAGAAGCTGCAGAGGCAGGATAACGTCTTGTGAGCCCCTTCCCCTATTCCTGAAACATGTAGACACAAGACCATCCGTGTCCTGTGCATGCGTGCCCGTGAAAGGCCATCACTCAGTCAGCTGCAAAGCTGGGGGGACAGTGAGACCCCCAAGACCCCCACAACCCAGCGACTCATTTCTGGAACATTCCTGAGCACATACTGCACCTGCTCAGTGATGGCAGACCTCCACCTATGCAGAACATTTTGGGTTATACAAAGGGGAAACGTAAGCTCTCGGTGCACGCCCACCACCTGAGGACTACAACTACAAGGGGAGAACATCACTGGATCCAAGGGTGGTGATATCTTTTCTCTCTTTTTTTCTTCCTCTCTCTCTTTTCCTCTCTACCACTCTATTTGTCTCTAACTTCATTTTCAACACATTAAGATAATATTGTCGCAAGTTTTGCTAAGGCATTACCTTTCATATTTCTGCTAAGTTTAAAGTATCGTTATAGCTTTTGCCAAGCCACTATCTTTTGTAGTTCTGCTGAGTTTTAAGTAAATTTGTGATTTTTTTGAACCTCTAGGGTAATTGTCATTACTCCTGATTACCGGGGAGAGAATTTAAAAGTTAACCACCCTAACCCACCGAGTGGGATGGGACAGCAACAGAGTCCAGAGATGGAGTTCCTGCTAAACTCCATCTTTATCTAGATATGTTTTCCACAAGCAGCATCCCTGGGACTTTGGCTCATGTGGAGTCTTTATATTGCATTAATTACCCCAAGTCAAGTCTGTTTTACCCATGACAGTAATTGGTAAGGGATCTCCCTGTCCTTATCTCAACCCACAAGCTTTTTGTTGTATTTTCTACCCCGTCTTGTTGAGATCAGGGAGTGATAGAGAGGCTTACTTGGCGACTGGCAACTAGCCAAGGTCAACCCTGCAAAATAGAAATGGCTCTGTAAAGTGACACAGGTAGTGCTGTGACCAAGATGTCCATACTGTCTACAATGGAGGGGTGACTTCTTTGAATAAGCTCTTCTGTGGTCCTGTAGACTGCATGCCTACTATAGGCCAGAAAACATTGGATGCACTTCTTGCACAGTTATGCTGGTTTTGGCTGGGGTAGAGTTAATTTTCTTCACAGTAGCTTTACCAGATACTGTTTTGGGGCTTTGTTTTGGATTTGTGCTGGAAACAGTACTGATAATACAGAGATGTTTTAGTTATTACTGAGCAGTGTTTACAGAGAGCCAAGGCCTTTTCTGCTTCTCACCCCACCCCACCAGTGAATAGGTTGAGGGAGCACAAGGAGTTGGGAGGGGACACAGCCAGGACAGCTGACCCCAACTGACCAAAGGGATATTCCATATCGTATGACATCATGCTCAGCAATAAAACTAGGGAGGAGCTTGGTGGGGGGCACTGCTTAGGGACTGACTGGGTATTGGTCGGTTGGTGATGAGCAATTGTTTTCATTTGCATCACTTGTCTTTCTTGGGTTTTATTTCTCTTGCTTTGTTATTTTCCTTTTCATTACAGTTCATTATTGTTGTTGTTGTTATTATTATTATTTCAAATATTAAACTCTCTTTATCTCAACCCACAAGTTTTCTCACTTTTAGACTTCTAATTCTCTCCTCTACATCCCACCAGAGGGGGAGTGAGTGAGCGGCTGTGTGGTGCTCAGTTGCCAGTTGTGGGGTTAAACCACAACAATAGTTTCATTTAAAAGAAATATATTTTGCCCACTCGTAAACTGTTCTGTGACATAGCTGAAGTATGGTATGTGGGCAAATTCAGAAGACTTAAAAAGTGCATTTCTGACTCAAACTAAAGCAAAACTACAGATTTGTACAGATTCCTACAGCAGTTTATGTCTCACTTTTTCCATCATAAGGGTAGATGTTTAGTGTAAATATTTGTGTAGATTCCTGGTACAGTAAACAATTGAGGGTACCATGAGAGAGTTAGTCGCTGATTCCAATCTGCTCATAGGCATTTGTGGGTGACACGAATCTCCACCTAGGCTAAATAACCAGCAAAATGTATACATGACTTCTATTCTATGATCCAGACAGTTACATTCCTTAAATAAAGTTGATATATTTTCTCAGCAAATGTGTACTGAAGTCTTAACCCTGAGCTGAGTTCTGCCTTTTCCAGAATAAAAATGCTCCAGAAACACAAATGTGAGTTGGTTTTAATTAGTAATTATAACAAAAATATTACTGGAGTGTTTACTAAAACTAGATATAACCCATTTTCGAGAAATGAAGTAGCTAAATTTGTATGTATTCAAATCTTCTAGTATATTATTTCTGTGTATTGTAGGATTCTAAGCCACATCTATATAAACATGATTTTTTTTTTCATTTAAATTTATGTCTTTAAATCAAGAAGCCTGTTTAAATGAATAGTACTCCACACTCACTTTACAGTCAGTAGGAAGAAATAAAAAATCTCCAGAGGGACACTCCATCTAAGATCCAAATTGCTTTCTGGAGATGCTTCTCTCTCTTTATTGATTGCATAAAGAGCCTTAACACTTGTCTAATGCTAAGAAGGATGACTCTGAACCACAGTAACTAGTGGTGTTCTATTAACTGAATTACCTATGCTTCCTGTTTTTTTTTTTTTTTCCATTTCGTGTCTTCCCTTTTTTTGATTGCTGGGGGGGGGGGTTGCCTTTCTCATTGTAGGGTTACTATGCATGTATGTTAACAATGCCGAGTATCTTTTATTGACTAGGAAGATTCAAGTCTCTTGATATAAATCAAGCAAACAGGTAAATACAGAAAAGTAAGTTCTGTGCTTATCTGAAATACTTTTGTCTATTCTTCAACTGCTGCTAACATACTTGTCTTTTCTGTAGTCTTTTCATTATAAAAATCCTTCTTGGACCACACTGCCAAAAAAAAAGGTTTTCCCCTGTTTGCTTAGTTTGTGGAAAGATACCACACATCTTTTCTCACATGTTTTATTTTGCATTTTATTAATTTATTGGTGTAATAAGGGTTAATGAGCTCAATACCTTTTTTTTTAGAGAAACTCATCCTCTATGATAGTATGGGTAAAATTTTATAACAGGCTAGGTCATCTAATTATTTCGAACACACTCAGTCCTTGAAAGCATTAACAGTTTCAGTCCTTCTCCTGGGCTTTGAAATTTGATTTTGTTGATCATAGGCTTCTGCTACTATGTTAGCACTTTATCTTTACTGCCAGCCTTTCTAGTCAGCATAGAGTATTGCAAAGGAAACCTACACAATGTAGTCTTTTAGGCATTTTTAAGTGCCTCATTTACATAGTATTGGAGCAATTCATTATCTTTAATAGTTTTATTCTTAAAATGTCCCATTGGGAATAAAGTACTCTTATCCTCATTTTCAAACAGGCTAGTGAGACACATATTCATTGAGAATTTAAAAGCTAGATTCAGCTACACAGTAACAGTTAAGGTCCCCTAAAATATTCAACTCCATTTTCCTTTGCAATTCCAGAAAAGTTCAAGTCTCCTGTAAGTCCCGTGTCATATCTGACAGTTCTGTGAAAATTTCTTAGATATCCTAAGGCATCTTAAATTGCACTAAACACCTACATTTAGGCCAATGAGTCAAATCCTAAAAACTTGAAGGATGTCTTAAGACCAGGTGAGAGATCCAGGAAAACCTACCAGATCTGATGAGAAGTTTGAAACATACTAGAGACCTAATGTGTATTTAATTTTCCAGGCAGATATCTTTCGGTGCTTAACTGAGTAGTCAAATTAGGCATTTTAGAGTTAAATAGTTTCAAAATCAGGTTATTCTAATCCAGTTTAGCAAAAAGCATATCATGACAGTCTACATCGGAATAATAGCTATGGTTAGAGTACTTAGATAGCAGGTATCTCCAAATCTGCAATGGTTTGGACTCATGTCTCGAAAGAGTGGATGAACCTCTTGTGTTTAAATCACAAAGCAGTGTGAAAGCAAAAATCTTGACTTCAGGAAGCCTGTATCCCTGTTTTACTGATTTTACTTAGTTTTACTGAAGGCCTCTGGTGCCTACTCCATTACCTGTTGAAGTGATAATTTTGTTATTTTATATTAGAAAGCCAATTACATTACTGTTTTTATTATGCTATGTTATAATACCATAAATATATATTATATATATGGTATACATATCATATTTGACCTACAGGACAGTATTTAAGCAGCACAGACCCAGCAGCAGCTGCAAGTGGTACGGAAGATCCAAGGTACAAAGTTTTGGAGAGCAGAGAAAAATACAAAAGCCCAAAAGAGAGGACTATTGGATAGGATTCAGACAAAAGTTTGCAGCAGTGTAGATATGGAAGGAAATGAAGTGCAAGAATCAGCAAGTAGTTTGGAAAGCAGCATAAGAGGTAATTCATGAGAGTGTGGAGCATTAGGACTGTGAACTAAGAAAAGAAAGGGAAAGTAAATGAGTGAAAAAGCAGTGGTACTTCTAGGACAGATGTAATTGATAAGAAGAAAAAAAAAACCCACTGCTGAAACCTGAGCAATTCTTTACCCCATTTAAATCACTTAAAGATAAGGGTAATCACAGAATCACAAAGTGACTGAGGTTGGAAGACACCTCTGGAGGTCAGCTTTGGCTGACTCTACACTCAAGCAGGTTCACCTAGAGCATGTGGCCCATCACCAGTTGTGTATCATATGCAAACGTGCTGAGGGTACACTCCGCTCCATCATCCAGCTTATTAATGAAGATGGTAAACTAGACTGGAGACAATATTCACCTCAAGGGTACACCACTAGTTACTAGCCTCCAACTAGATTTTGTTCTACTGATCACCACCCTCTTTGTCTGGCTTTTCAGCCAGTTTTCAAACCACCTCCCTGTCTGCTTATCCAGCCCATACATCAACAGTTTGTCTCTGAGGATCTTATGGTAGACCCTGCATAACCTCATGACATCCTTGTAGTTTTCCTGAGTTTCCTATCACTTCTTCCAAAGGCCATAAACTCCTTTTTTTCCTGAGTTCCAGCCAAAGCTCTCTGTTCAGCCAGGCCAGTCTTCTTCCCCACTGGCCTGTATTTCGGCACATGGGGACAGCCTGTTCCTGCACCTTTAAGATTTCCTTCTTGAAGAATGTCTAGCCTTCCTGGACTCCTTTGCTCTTCAGGACTGCCTCCCAAGGGACTCTGCCAAGCAGTCTCCTAGACAGATCAGTCTGCCCTCCAGAAGTCCAAGGTGGCAGTTCTGCTGACCCTGCTTCTTACTTCTTTGAGAATTGAAAACTGTCATTTTGGGATCACTATGCCCAAGACAGCCTCCAACTGTCACATCACCCAAGTTCTTCTCTGTTCACAAACAACAGGTCCAGCAGGTCACCTTCCCTAGTTGGCTCCCTCACCAGCTGTGTCAGGAAATTATCTTCCACACACTCCAGGAACCTCCTGGACTGTTTTCTCTCTGCTGTATTGTATTTCCAGCAGAAGTCTGGTAAGTTGAAGTCCCCCACAAGAACAAGGGCTAGTGATCATGAGACTTTGATCTGCTTATAGAATATTTTGTCTGCCTCTTCATCCTGGTTGGGTGGTCTATAGCAGACTCCCACCATGATATCTGCCTTATTGGACTTCCCCCTGATTCTTACCCATAAACATTCAACCCTATCATCACCAACATTAAGCTCTAGACAATCAAAACACTCCCTAACATACAGGGCCAGCCCACCGCCTCTCCTTCCTTCTCTATCTCTTGTGAGGAGTTTGTAGCGATCCACTGAAGCAGCCCAATTGTGTGAGTCATCCCACCATGTTTCTGTGTTTGCAACTATATCATAGTTTCCTACTGCACAATGGCTTCCAGCTCCTCCTGTTTGTTGCCCGTGCTGTGTGCATTGGTGTAGATGCACTTCAGTTTGGCTATTGATTCCATCACCTGTTTGAGGGGAGAAGCTCTAATTACTACCTGACCTGCCATGATTTCTAACCCATCGCTAGCCCTTGTGTCTTTGCTGTCACATGGTTCTTTATCTCCTACCTTCACTGAGATGGCAGGTCAAAGGACCTTGCTATCACACTGTCCTACAGACATTGGTGTGCGACTCCCAGGCTTATCTCCAGTGAGCCTAGAGACCCAGAAACCAGAAAGAAGTGATCAGCACCTCCCTTTTCACTCCCCCTCATGAAGAAGATATAGACAGTAATGAGTTCACCCCTCAGTTTCCTCTTCTCTAAGCTGAACAAACCTAGTATCCTTAGCCGGTCCTGATAAGTCAAGCCCTCTGGTCCTTTCACCATCTTTGTTGCTCTCCATGGACACATTCTAATATTTTTATGTCCTTCTGGAGATAGCTGAACCCCTGCCTGCCCATGGGAGTGAGTAAGTGTCTGTGTGGTGCATAGTTGCTGACTGGGGTTAAACCATGACATTCTGTAAGGCCTCTCTACCCTTGAGGGAATCAACAGCTCCTTCCTAATTCCTTCATTCACTAGTCAGATAATCTTGTCATAAAATGATACTAAGTTATTAAGGCATGACTTTCCCTTCATGAACACATGTTGGCTTTGACCAATGACTGTACTGTGTTTCAAGTGTTTTTCAGTAACTCCCAGCATAATCTCTGTAATTTTAGCTGCCATTGAAGAGAGACTGACAGGCCTATAATTACCAGGGTCTTCCTTCTTGTCCTTCTTGAAAATTTGAACAATATTTGCTAGCTTCCAGTTGACTAGGACTTCTCCAGATTCCCAAGACAATTCTTCCAATTACAGAACCTCGTATCTGTTGTTTTAGGGCACCTGGGAAGGCAACGTAAATAAGGAGAAGCTTCTCCTGCTGTCCTGAGCAGAGACTTATTCCCATTCACCTCTATTCCTTAAATGTCTGCCTTCTGTATGGTGGAGAGAAGTCCCTCTCATCCTGTGTTACGCCTAGCTGACATTTCTGTGCTAATGACAGCAGAGTATGGTTCCACCAGTCAATCTCTTTCTTAGACTCCTGGATGCTCCTCAACCTGTCAACTTTCTCCTGAAGCTCAGCCACCATGCAGAGCAGTTCTACCTGGGCTCATCCCTCACAGGTGTTCTCCCTGCTGCACTCAGACACCAGAGGAAACCTCAGGCTCACTCTGCAGCCCGAGATCTGGATGGCTTCATGTTTCCTTGGGAGCTCTGTCTGGGTAGCTGCATCAGTTCCAATGGGTGCTAATACCACAGGGGACACAGATGACATAGCTTTCTGTCAGATGGTCACCATTTCTTGAGTTCCCCACAGGGAGATTATGACAGGGAGCAGGAGCCTGGGGGCAGGTTGTCTGGTTGGTGAGGCTGCAGTCTCCCAACGTCTTGATGTCCTTCAGCAGATGGTCATCCTGGCTGCTGCCTGGTCCTTTCCCACAGCGAGCTCAAAGGTGTCAGGGGCTCAGAAACACCCTCAGACACTTTGCCCCCTGAGTACTTCATAAGCCTCACATGCCTCATGATGTGGCAACTGCTGCTGCTAGCTTTGGCTTCCCATGGTTTGAACTGTGATGCATGCACGATGTTTGACTTTTTAAAAAGCCTATCATCAGGATTTGGGTATCTTCTAATGCAGAGATTGCACCAGAGGACAGTGTTAGTATGCGATGGGAGAAGTTTTTAAAAAAACAACTCTGCCCTCCCCCCCCAAAAAAAAATCTATGTCAGTCCTTTCAAACATTTTGTAAAATTTCTGATGATATACATATGGATATGCACACAAACCAAATCTTCAAATTATTGTAAATTATAAGAACCAAGTCCCAGGCTTTGTCAGCTACTCAAAAGGTCCCTTTATTTTGATAAAATTCCTTAGTAATGCAATAAGATTATCTGACACAATGGGGAATTGGACCATTCTTTTAAACTTCTGTTTTACCTTTTTGATAAATTTAATTCAAAGATTATTAAAGACCAAAGTTTTTCAGTGATTTAATACTTGAATCTTCCACTGTCAACTTTGTGATATGTTGTCATTAAAGTAGGTTAACATCAAAGCACTGTTGGTCCTTCATCAAGAGACATGAGTCTACATTTTATTATGCTTATTGATTTTCATTTTAGGTTGAATTTTATGATTGGTGCATTGCATTTTAATATACTTGGGTTTGAGCTCTTTTTTGCTTTATTTTATCTGTCATCAATATGTATAATGAATATTTCTCCCACCCCAGTGGGAATGAAAGTTGCTTAAAATTTTTATTGTTTGAAAAATTATAGGCTTTTCTTTTTCCCCTCTCCTTTCTTCTCCATCCCTCCCTTCTGCCTGCTGTGTTTGTAATGGTCCAGCTTCAAGCAGCTGAGGCAGGCAGATTGTTTTTCATGGTCCTGCAGCTAAGACACCTTTTTTAACATGTGGAAGATGTAGGTTCAACCCTCCTCAGGATGAGAAAAGTCTAGGATCCAATTCTTTCACTTTCATTAATCTGTTATCTAAAAAGTAGTCACAAGCTTGGCTGTAGCCCTAACCGCATGAAACTTTTTGGTCAGCTCCAACTAAAATATTGGCATCTGTCTCTCCAGAACAGTCATGTGTGACTACAGTTAGATGTTCAGGGAACTTTCAGGCTAAGTAAGAAAATACCCAATGAATTTATAGGCCTGTAGACCTAGGAAATCTTGAAAAGAAGACAGATTAGATGGTTGTGGACTCAGTCATCTAAAACCCACCCTAAACTGGATGGGGTTTAAGCAGACTGCAACCTCAAATTATTAAATTGTTGAATTACTTTTTGTCAAAAACATTGGCAGCTGCCCAAGTTGAAACATCTGATGATAACTAGCTTTGTTCCACCTTTAACAACTCATTAAGGCATGAGAAATGAAACTGCTATATTATTCCCTGCCACAAATGGTATTCACAGTTTGAAATTAGTATTTATTAAAGTGATATCATCCCTTTTTTTCAATACTTTCCCTTTATTATAATGAAAGAGGCAGATGACTGATAAATTTTAAAAGAATATGGTCTAAGTCTCCTCCTCCTCCCCAAATGGCTATATTGATAAAAGAAAACTCATACCTTAAAGATATATTTTTTAAAATGTTTCTTAGAACAAAACAAGGAAAAAAGATTGTCATTTTTAAGTAACTCTAGTTTGAAAATAATTGAAAGTGGCTGTCATATTGCACAAAGCATAGGAATGCTGCTGAATACTTAGACAGCAGCCATGTAATTTCCTGAAAATAGTCTTTAAAGGATGTCCTGTCAATCAATGCTCTGATTTCTTTATTTTACAGAAATTCAGATTATGAGTCATACTTTTTCTCCTAATATGCGACTTTTTCCTTTCCAAGGAATCACAGAATGGTAGGGGTTGGAAGGGACCTCTGGAGATCATCTAGTCCAACCCCCCTGCTAGAGCAGGATCACCTAGAGCAGGGTGCACAGGATTGTGTCCAGGTGGGTTTTGAATATCTCCAGAGAAGGAGACTCCACAACCTCTCTGGGCAGCCTGTTCCAGTGCTTGGTCACCCTCACAGTGAAGAAGTTTTTCCTCATATTGAGATGGAACTTCCTGTGTTCCGGTTTGTGCCCGTTGCCCCTTATCCTGTCACTGGGCACCATTGAAAAGAGTCTGGCCCCATCCTCTTGACACCTGCCTTTTAGATATTTATAAGCATTAATAAGATCCCCTCTCAGTCTTGTCTTCTCCAGGCTAAAAGACCCAGCTCTCTCAGCCTTTCCTCATAAGAGAGATGCTCCAGTCCCCTAATCATCCTCATATTACTATCAGCAATAAATATTTTGTTATCAATTCTGTTAAATTATTCAAAACTATATCTAATTAATGTTTATTAATAAATTGTTATTAATTAAAAATATTTTACAAACCTTGAATTTCTACTATTTATTCAAAGCAATTATCTGATGGAATACAACATATGCCAACTCAACAAATCCCAGGTTTTCATTTGAATTAGAAAATGGGAGATAACGTGCTTTAAAAATTGTTATGGAAAAAATAAAATAGAAATTATTTTTTCTGGTATAAAATGATTGTTTTTTTAGTTATTAAAATAATTTCAGTGTTAGGAACATTTGACTTCATTAACACTGATAGTTGCTGAAAAATACACGTACATGTAATTATTTTTCTTCCATATGATTATTTACTTACCAGTTTTAATGTTGAACACTAACAGAATTATTCTTCAGCAAATACATAGATATAAATATCCCATTCTCAGTGTAGATGCTTGACCTCTGACAATGAAGAGAACGTAACAATTAGCCATTACAGTAAGAAAGTTGAAAAATCTAGAAAAAACATGGTGACAAAACTTATCGTTGCTACAAATGTATTCCTTGCTGACTGAGTGCTGCTTTCAGTTATGCTAAGTTTAAATGAGCAAGTTTGTACCAGATCCTTCATTCCTCCTACCCTTGAAAGGATGTGGAATATATTTCGTAAAAAGAGAGTAAGGGATGTTTATAAATCAGGGAAATTTACATATCCTTATGAATTTCTTTCCTCAGTCAGTCCCTCTCTTGCTCTTATTTTCTCAGCTATTATTGCACGATCTCACTCTAACTTAATAGGAGTTTAGTCCAACTGTGATTTGAAATTTTGTCTTATAGAACATAGGCAAGTACAGTGAAAGTAATTTTCTAGTTCCTTTGCTCACGCAGTAGTACTTTATTCCACAAGTTGTTCTCTTGGGTTGAATTCTTGTCACTTAGCTTTGGCTATAGACTAGTTCAGCATGCATTCTATCCTCTTTACCTAAACTTAGGGGAGAGAGAACAATTGGTAGAATGAAAGACTTTTAGAGACAGAATTGCTCTATCTTAACATGGACCGAATACTGGAGGGGAGGATTGATCTGCACCAATTCTGAACCTCTGTAATTTGGATATGTAATCCGAGCTAGCATATCAGATCTTCATTATTGCTAGTGGTGAGAAAAACTGCAACTGAAGGGTCATAAAAACAGGTGCCTACTGTCACTTGAGGTATTATGGCATATATTGGCCTCCAAGTTTGTGCTTCATAATGTGTAGATTTCATTTAAGTGCTATGCCATACAGCTTAGTCCCATTCGGGTGTATTGTATAACCTAGAGTATCACAAACGATACTTACGTGTAAGCAGGTGAATCCCTTCTGAGCAGACCAGTATGGTGGCTGGTTTACACTCAGGTTCTAATTTTGATCTAGTATCAAAGATTCCTACCTGTAGATGTATTTCTAGATATAGCATACTTTATATATATATATACACATATATCTCAAATCTTATACCCATAGTCATGTATAGCATTATGCATTATAGCTATTTTATGTAGAATATCACATTACATTTAAAACATGGTATAGGCAGAAAAAAAACACTCTACACAAAAAAAGTAGGTTTTAAAAACACATCCATTGAACATTGTGTTTAAGATATTACATTGGGTTTACATGGCAAGGTTTTGGTAGCAGGGGGCTGCACAGGCTTCCACCATAGTAAGCATGTGGCGTTTGCCTTCGTGGGTTTGAGGGAATGTGATATAATCAATCTGCCAGGCATTACCATATTTATATTTCAACCATCATCTTCCATACCAGAGGGGCTTTAACCACTTGACTTGCTTGATTGCAGCATGTTTCACATTCATGGATGACCTGTGAGATAGCATCCATGGCCAAGTCCACACCCTCGATCACAAGCCCATCTATATGTCGCATCCCTTCTTTGATGACCTGAGGTGTGATGAGCCCACCAAGCTATAAATAATTCCAGGTACACCTGAGCCACTTCAATCTTAGCAGCCTAATCCACTTGCTGGTTGTTTTGATGTTCCTCAGTGGCCTGACTCTTGGGTACATGGGCATCTATGTGATAGACTTTCACAACCAGCTTCTCTAGCCAGGCAGCAATATCTTGCCACAATAGGGCAGCCCATATAGGCTTGCCTCTGCGCTGCCAGTTGCTCTGCTTCCATTGCTGTAACCACCCCCAGCTCCCACCCCACAGCTTGGGGGCTTTCTGAGTGGCCCAAGCCAGTGTATGCTGTGCCTTACGCTCTTGTGGATCTCATGTGCTGGGCCATTGGATCCACACAGTCCAATAAACCCAGTTGTCCCTTTCTTCCACCTGGCTGGAGGCTGGGCACCTCTAGTTCTGCTCATCATATTCATTACTCACTTCTTGCAAAAATAACGTAGAAATCCCTTCAAGAGGATCATAAGTATGAGTAGGCTTTCCCTTTGGTCTGGGAGACTGCCCATTGGAAACTAGAGTGGCATTTTTCTTGGAAGAATCCCCTTTTGTGATTGTTTTGCCTTGCAACTCACGTACTCGTGCCTCCAAGGTTGAGGTAGGGTTTTTTATCTCACTTCCTCATGTTTTCTGCATGGTAATGCAGATAAAACCACAGGGTGCCTTGTGATGTGTCCCCTCTATATCTTCTCTCTTGAGCACAGGAACACTTACTCCTAGTAGCTGAGATACTGGTCTGTACAGGTGAGGAATAGGATGTATTTTCCTTGAGTTGCTGGACCTTCTGGGACAATTTCTTCACAGCTGAGCAAGGGAGGAAGAGAGACTCTCTTCATATTGCCAGAATCAGCCAGCCACTTCATCCACCATTTGTGCCTCTTCACCTTTCCAGTCCACTACTGCTAGTGAGTTGGCTTACGACCATGGTGTGATCTATACAAACTTCCACCATATGGATTGGGTACATTGGACTTCGTCAGGATCTGTGGGTAACTGCATGTTGTCTGGGTTGTAATAAACCATCTCCCACATGGCTGATTCCCTCAGATGCTGGATACTTCTCCCCATGGTGGTCCACTTGCCTGGCCAACATACAATGTCTTACACTAAAGGGATACCTTTACCTCACGCTTGACAGAAGTTGCCTCCAGAGGCTGACAGCCTGTGTCCCTTTTCCAACTGCCTTGTCAATGACCCCTTTCCTGGACAGGGATCCCAGCTGCTTGGCCTCCCTACCCTCTAACTCCAGGCTACTGGCCCTTCTATCCCAGCATCAGAGCAGCCAGGTAACGATGCTCCTCTTTCAATATTTCAGGGTTTTTTTCAAGGATGGAATAAAGTGGTCAATATTTTCCTCCAAGTTTTAGAAATTATATATATGCAACATGAGATTAATATCTGAACTATATTTAATGCCATGAGTTAGATGGTACCCGTTCTCATGAATTAATGCAAACTCCTCTTGTTATAAACAGGATGAAAAAAAATCAGCATTGCTGAAGCATAATGATGGTGTTTTTGAAGATAATACTACTAATAATAGTTTACAGTTGTACAGTTCTTTTATTCATGAAGATTGGTCCTATTTAAATGGAATTGTTCTCTTAAATTGCAGAGGAGCTTTTAGTCTACTTTATTTTCAGATTGTTTTGTTTTTTGAGACTCTGATGTTTTCTCTGCTCAAAGAAAGGTGTCAGGATCAGTTGATATCTAGACTGGCCCCAGTGATGCTGCAGGGATGCCCGTGCCCAGTTCCATCTCTGGCCCTGCCTCTGGCCAGGCCTGGACCCCATGCTGTGGGGAGTTTGTCTCCTGGACAGGCCCCTTTGGCCTGCACCACAACTTGTCTCTGGCTCCAGCTCTGGCCCCATGTCTATCTCACTCCTGACAGGCCATCCCCAGTCTGACTTGGACCCTGGTTCATCACCTTATCCGGGTGGTGTGGGACTTCACCCTGGTCAGTGAAGGCATCGCCTGCCCTGGAGTAACCCTCAGCTCCTGTCTTACTCTCCCTCCTAGAGCAGCCCTGCTTTGCACTCCCTGACAAAAGGTTAAAAATTTAATTACATAATGTTCCTATATAGTAGTTAAAAAATTGTCTTCAATCTCACTGTGTATAAAATATAATAAAAAGCATATTCTTAGCCTAAGAATTATAAAGGAGGTAAAAGAAAAGTATATATTTCTTCTGTAACTGTTATTGCCAAAACTTGAAAAGTCACAAGAAAGAAATATAAATATTTGTGATAACAGCTTGCTCAGAAAGGACCCAAAGTAGGCAATAGGGTAATGCTTCATGTCAAAGAGGTTTTGTTTCTTACAGAGCTATATACATGCTGTTTGCTGAAGAATGACACAAGAAAGTAAAAAGGAGGTTAAAATAATAAATGTGGTTAATATTCCAAGCAAGTGTTAAATGTAGATGGAATGCTTCCAACTTACTGTATGAGTGTCATTCTTCCTGCAGGAAAATAAGGCGAACCCTGGTAACTAGCTTATGTCTTCTGAAACAAGGAACTAACTCTTGAGACAAGGGTGGTCAAGAGGAGCTCAAGAACTTATAGAGGTAGATCAGCAATGCCCCAAAAGGTGCATTTGAGCAGTCCAACATCTAGAACAATATCAGTGCTACTGAGGAGGAGCAAGGGAGATGTAGAAACTCAGCAAGGAAATATTTAATGAATGAAACAGTCTTGTCTCCAGGCTAATGCACTCAATTTCATGTAAAAAGGACTTCAAGGATACTTGAAGGACAAGCAGTTGTGATTATTGGAAGTTGCCATTTTCCAACAGTGTTCTCTGTTGGAAAGTGGCAACATATTCCTTTGCATTGGTGGTATCTGCCAAAAGGCAGGAACATTTTTGGTTTGGTTATCAAGCTTATACGTAGTTAGGTTTGAAATGCCAGCAAGTTACATCAGCCACATCCAGAAGTGAATGGCTTTTTGAAACACCTGAACATACTGCCAGAAAACAAAAGAAATGCATTTTGTGATGCCTAGTTTTAAGCTAAGGTAATGACTTCATTGTTGAAGAAAGATATATAGGACACCGCCTGTAAGACACTAGGTGCAAAGTATATGCTGGAAAGAGCTTCCTTCAGCTAGTGAAAGACTATTTCTATTTGTAAAAATAAACTCAAGGATATTCCATGTCAACAACATTTAAATTCCTGTCCTAATTAGCAAAACGTAATACTAGTACCATTTTATGGGCTAGTCGCTGAGAATTGTAACAGAAACTGACACACTGAATCTGAATGAAATAATCTATGGTATGAAAGAAGGAAACACACTGTCAGATGTTGATAAAAGTCATTTGAACAGGGCTAACTACACCCAAAGGAAAGAAAATTAGACTGAATGTTTAGACAGACCAGGAATGGAGCAAATAGATACCTGAAAATGCAAATACATACATGTACGTGTGTATGCGTGTGTGTGTATTTGGTCCTGGTCCTAGTCAATGCCATTGAATAATATAATATTACTGTCCAAATCTGATCTAGAACAGTGACGACAATGCACTTAGAGTCAATGCCTTTCTGGGATTGCCAAAAGACAGAAACTCTTATATCTGTTGTGTTTAATTTCAAGGAAAATAGTGTGGACTACATGAAAATTATGAAGCTTATAAAGAAGATAATAAAGCAAATGTACAAAAGAGTAAAATATTTTCAAATGTCAGAAGCTCTGAGAAGATGCTGTACTAGAAGTTCAAAAGCAATTTATACTATTTCAGGATAAAGTCTGAAAAATGTGTCAAGGAAAATGTCCTGGCTAAATAGCAGGGAAAGAAAGTTATAAAATTCCAGTTTAAAAAAAAAAATAAAAAAATCATAAAAGACCTTAAAATCTGACAGGTTTAATTTAAAACCACAGTAAGTCAGGACAAAAAAACACTGAGGAAATACTAGAAGAGAGCATAAAAAATAACAGTAAGTCATTCTTCAAGCAGATCAGGTGAACAAAGCTTGATGAGAACTTCATAAGGTTAGTAGATGATCAAAACCTGAGAGGAGTGTTCAGAGAAGATAATGTCAGAGCAGAAAAGTATAAGGATTTCTTTTTCATTTTTACTCACAGTGAAGAAGACTTAGAAAGTTTCACCAATTTGGCAACTTTTTTTTTCCTTTTTTATTATTTTTTGGGGGGAGAGGGGTTGCACCACAGATTTATCTGGTCAGTAAAATATCAGGAAAAAAAAAAAAAGTGAAAAGAAACAGCTTTTTGTAACTGTATAGTATTTACTCCAAATCCTATAGGAAGTGAAAGATTAAATATCTGAATAATTAATTACATTTTATTTTAGGTTATGTGATAAAAGCTCATCTGAATACTCATAAAAGAAGAACAGAGAAACAATGGTAGATGGAAGAGCCCAAATAATACCCCACTCTGGCTACTCCTAAACTAATTTCAGGAGCCATCAACCCATCGCGGGTCAATCTCCACAAGTCCAGAGAAATACAGTGGAAGAAAGGCAGATAGAAACCAAATCCCCCAGACTGGGAGAGGAAGGGGTCAAGAGCAGCCCTGCAGAGAAAAACTTGGGAATATTGGTGGATAAAAATTTAGACTTTGAGCCGGCAAGGTGTGCTCACAGCCCAGAAAGCCAGTTACATCCTGGGCTGCATTAAAAGCAGTGTGACCAGCAAGTTGAGGGAGGTGCTTCTTCCCCTGTATTCTGCTCTCGTGAGACCGCACCTGGAGTACTGCATCCAGCTCTGGGGTCCCCAGCACAAGAAAGGCATGGACCTCTTAAAGCACATCCAGAGGAGGACCATGAAAGTGATCAGTGGGCTGAAACACCTCTCCTATGAAGAATGGCTGAGAGAGTTGGGATTGCTCAGCCTAGAGAAGAAAAGTGTCTGGGGACAACTGGTTGTGGCCTTTCAGTTCTTANGCACCTGGAGTACTGCATCCAGCTCTGGGGTCCCCAGCACAAGAAAGGCATGGACCTCTTAAAGCACATCCAGAGGAGGACCATGAAAGTGATCAGTGGGCTGAAACACCTCTCCTATGAAGAATGGCTGAGAGAGTTGGGATTGTTCAGCCTAGAGAAGAAAAGTGTCTGGGGACAACTGGTTATGGCCTTTCAGTTCTTAAAAGGGGCTTATAGGAAAGATGGAGAGAGACTTTTTACCAAGGTCTGTAGTGACAGGACAAGGGGCAACAGTTTTAAACTGAAAGTGGTTAGGTTTAAATTGGACATAAGGAAGAAATTTTTTACAATGGGGGTGGTGAGACACCGGAACAGGTTGTCCAGAGAAGTAGTGGATGTGCCATCATTGGAAGTGTTCAAGGTCAGGTTGGATGGGACTTTGAGGAATGTGATCTAGTGAAAGATGCCTATGACTGGGGGTTGGAAATAGATGATCTTTAAAGGTACGTTCCAACCCAAACAACGACTGTATAATTCTATTCCTGTATCTACCTGTTCAGCATAACTGCAAAAGTTACAAAAAGTTGTAAATACTGAAGTAACAAAACCTGCTTCTGTTTAAGTAGCAGAGATGAAGCCAACTATGAACTGCAGAGTAACTTCAGTATACCAGCTAGGTACTTAACTAAATGGCAGGTGAAAGTAAATTAAGATAAGCATAAATTGATGTGGAAAATTCCATCTTTTTATACACAGTAACCAGTTCTGAGTGGATGATTACCATACTAAATGAGGTCTTGAGGTTATAATTGTTAGGTGTGTACAAAAATACCAGTGCAGCAGCGTTTAAAAGATTCAGATGTTAGGAACTGTTAGGGAAGGAATTCAGAACAGAAAAAGAAAATATTTTTATGCTAATTTAAAGTCTATAGCAAAACTGAAGAAGAAACGTGTATACATAAGTATGAAAAGGGTGGTGATGCAAAACAGCTTCCATATGAAAAATAAGTAAGTTCATGTTTAAATATAAAAGTATACTTCACCTGGAAAAGAGCTAAAGCAAGTGCATAGAGGCAGGGAGGAAATGCAGTAATGTCAGAAAACAAGTCTCATGGATAATGTAGTTTAGAGAATGATGGCTTATTAAGTTTTCTGTTACAGGAATTGAAAGTTTTCCAGTGAAACTACAAAATGGTAGAATAAAAATAAATTAAAGAAAATACTTCTTGTGATGTGTAGTTATATTGACCTTTGTGAAAAAAGGAAAACAATGTAATTTGTTTTATTTTCTAAAAAGTAAAATATTTGTGGAATCAGGTTCTGTTCAACAATGCGACACCATTATACAGACATTGCTAACTACCCTATCTCACTAAAATAGCACCAAGTTATTCACTGGCCATCTGTTATCTGCCATGTAAAAGGGGGAAAAATATATTCTGGTCACTAAGACATGGGAAAACTTTCTGGAAAACTCATATTGACAACAACAAAATATACTCGTTACAATATACAGAAAGAAAAGGTTTCCTAACTCAAATTTTGGCACTGTACACAAAGCAAATCAAAGAATTTCTCTCATCTGACATAAAAAAAAACCAAAATTAATTTCTTAATTAGACATTATTTACTTAGTTTTGAGTAGTCATAGTCTGGTTTAATTTATTTTTTAAAATTCAAGAATGATGTCAGCGTAGCATGACTGTCTATTATAAGAGAAAAAGAATAGTAATAAAAGTTGGAAATACTGAAAGATATTCCACTAAAATCAATGATTCCACAGATCTTCCATTCAAAGACAGAAATAACATCTCTTCCTCTATTCCCTGCCCTCAAAACCTTACTTACAAACACAAAAAATAATCCCCTCCCTATAGTGGGGAAAAGAGCTATTTTGGTTAGAGATACAAAAGAACAAACTCAGAAAATGTTTCCACGAAGGGATACATTTCTGTTCTGAGTTTAGGAATGTAGGTGACTTAGAGATGTTAAAAATTTAAAAATGCTCAATCTCAAATATAAATTTTTTGCTTAAGTTATATAAAAATTATATTCAATTTTATATGCTAGGAATTTCTGAACACAGAAAATCAATATAAAACCAGCATCATTCTATGGTCAGGACAATGTATAGGTGGTTTTGATGTTGAATGAAAAATAAGTTAAATGGATGTTATATTATATAACATAATTTTTGTTTAGAATACAGAATGGCATATCAATCACACGTTATTCAAATAGGATAGAAAATGTTTGTAACAAATAAAAAGGTTTTTAAAGCTTGCTAAAATTAAGCATTTTCAAATCAATAAGAGATCTTGGATGCAAGAATCATAAAAGAAATACAGAAAAACTACATTGACCCACTATTTTTATTTATGCAAGTATTATAAAATATTTTAGAGCATGGGGATCTGCCACAGTGTGTAGGTTTGTAATGCTAAGGAGAGTGATTCATCCTGTAGAATGTTAGAGGCTATAGTAGGATGAGTTCATATTTAAAATTAAGAATTTTTGTGCCCTTGCTTAGTAGCAGAATGACTTCATTTGTAAATAAAACTTCTGAGCTTTTGTTTGTCTGTTAGTAGTCATCGGAAGATCTTGATGGATCTGAAAAGCAATACACAGAAGTCTAAACTGGGTGTTCTGAATGACTCTCAGAACTAGAAGATTTCTATAGGGGGTTCATTTTCTATTGATTACTCAGGACATCTGAAAGTGAGACTCATAACATGAAAGTTCCTAATCCCACATACTGCAATTGAGATTTATCTGACTAAATGTAGATATCTACATCAGACATAGTCACTCCAGTCTTCATTTATACTCAATGCATATAAACAGGCAGTGTTAGGGCATTTAGCTTCTAGAATAAATTGAATAGTGAGGAAGCTTATTTTACTTCATCAGCTCTAAAGGCAGGATGAGCTGAGTATCTCAGATGTAGTATGCATGTATATACTGGATAGTGTGTGTGTGTTTGGTCCTTGTTACTCCTCGAGGAGCATAGGGCTGCAACAACACTATGCCACCGAACCCGGTGGGATAGTGTTGTTGCAATTTCTGTAACAGATTTTGTTTTTTACATGATTGCATGGGATGTTAGCCCAAAACAAAACCCCCAACCTGGAGGGCCAGGGTGCAACATTTTAGTCTGCCCCGACAAGGCAGGCAAGCCACCACACCACGACAAGGTATGTTGCAACTAGTGGTGGATATACTGGATAGACTATGCCTATATTCTGGGGCTTCAGAGAGCTTCATACATCCTGAACCACCTGCATATGCATAATGTCTGTATTCCAAATTAACATCAGAACAAACTTGCTTATGTATCATTACTTTACCTTTCTTTTGATTTCCATGGAAAGAAAAGCAGGCTTCCTCCACCTGCTTGGACCTGCAACAGACTGCAGTAGGATTGTTCTTTTATGTCATTAAGTCTCTGGGATGCGCCACAGAATGTATTTGCCAGGAAATGAATAAGTTTTGAAATATAGTCAATTACAAGGAAAAATTCACTCTGTCTGTTAGGTATTCTTTGTTCACCAGAAGGATTTCATCAATTGTGCAGGAAGTCTAAAAATCTAGGCTTTTATAGGACCAAAGTTAGATCAAAGTTATCCTTCTACTAGAATTGGATGTCTGATGCAAACATTAAGATCTAACATTGTAATTCTAATACTTTAAAATTATAAACAGAGCCATGAACTACGAAGTTAAAATTAAAACAAACAAACAAACAAACAAAAAAAAAAAACCAAGAAGCAAAAAAGCAGAATAGGAGGTAAACTATCTCCATCAATTAAGAATTAGAGGTAAAAATAAAAAATATTGCCTCTCAGAAAGATTATGTGGTTGCTAAAAAGGAATTTTATTTTTTTTTGTTAAATTGGGATAATTAAACTTTGATTAAAAACATTTAATAAGTTCAACATAATTCATTTTTCTTTATCAGCATTGAAGGTTATCACTGATGACAAAATTTGCTGGTGATGTTAAGCAGATAGCTCAGGAGGAAGTTTATCCCCCCAGATGCCTAGGCATTCTAGATTAAAAAAAAATCTATCCACAGGGGAAAGAGAGAGAGAGAGAGAGAGGAGAGGCACTTCCAATGGATTACTCCTAATCTGAGAAAGATACTCACTACAGGTGAGTTAAACCCTGTCTTAGATGAGTAACTTTGTGATGGCTAAAGCTGACCTAAATGTGTCTAAGTAGCTGAAAGTTACTGAAGACTCGAATTTCTTTCTTTAGAAAGAAAACTACTAAGTCACTTTTGTGTTTTGAAATTCCTACTTACTTTTAATTTTATAAGATATGAAGCATTTAAATGGAAAAATCACAGGTGCCAGAAAAAAATACTTTGGTTAATGAACTGCCCCATGGGACTCAAAAACCTAAAACCCCTGGAACATTACCTGAGTTTCTTTTACAAGATGACAACAGAGTGTAAAATAATTGCAGAGCTTGGTAATTCCTGTTGAGAAAGTAATAAATTGATATTGCATAGGCATTTTTTTAATTTGTTTAAAAAGTAACAACATAGGCTGAGGCCTCTATGCAGTCCTGAAATATAATTCTATTCAGACTTTGAAACTGATGTTTTCATTGAATTTGGACTTTTAATTACCATCTTGTTAGTTACTATCTTGAGGCAGATGCCAGCTATTAAGTAGACAGTGAAGGAAGCAGAAGTTTATTAGTTATTACTTAACCTGAGCAGTGCTATTACTTAAAAGGCTGGAAAAAAATAACAATGCCCTAAGTAGAATTAATTGGAACATGTTATTTCTCTTGGGCTCATATTAATGCCACTAAGCAACTTCTAAATTAGTAAAGAGGAATCCTTCTATTCAAAACACAGTGTAAGTATCTATTCTTACTTCAGTAAATTTATAATACAAATTCATATATTAATATGTTTGCCAATATGTCAGCATATATCTCTGTATATATATATATATGTATATGTGAGCATACAGAAATGAAAAGAATTTACTGATTGACTTGTGTTTCTTATGTCTGCTTTTCAGGATAACTGGGAGGAATAGAGATGAACTGCCAGCAATACTAACATCAAAAGCAGGGAAATGGAGATATTTCCTCTTCCTTGTAATGTCATTGTGACTGGACTGTCATTTTGGTCTTCTAATTTTTCTTTCATTAAAACCAACAAATAAATTTGCCCTGATGTCCTATATAGATAGGAAAAGCAAAGTTGTCACATATGCCAGAGACTGAAAAAATAAGTATATAAACACCTAAGTTTTAGATTTACCAAAATGTTGTTTTCAAAAAAAAGTTAGTTATTTTATAATGTCATTCACTGGAAAAAGTCTGAGGTCTCAATGTATTTGTAAAATGAGGCAGCAGCCTTGTAAACCAGTTCTAGATGTGTTGTTGATTTCTGCCATGCATTCTTTTGCACCAAGAACCAGATACATTTGTTTATTTTTGAGGCTATCTTGGCATTTTGAAGTTTCTTGGCTTAGGGCAGCCCAATTAACTCACATTGTACAGATTCTCAGGTCTGATGTTTTGGGATCAGTTTTGCAGGAACAACAGGGATTTTAAAATTCTCTTTCTTATTTCAGTTTTATTCCTGGTTTTAAAACAAAGAAAATAACAAACAAAGAAACTACATTCTTATTCTAAGATAGAAAAACCCTGATCAGATCAGAGGTAAAGGGCAAGAGGAAATGGCCTCAAGTTGTTCCAGAGGAGGCTTAGATTGGATATTAGGAAAAATTTCTTCACTGAAAGGGTTGTCAATCATTGGAACAGGCTGCCCGGAGAAGTGGTTGAGTCACCATTCCTAGGGTATTTAAAAGGCGTGTAGATGTGGTGCTTAGGGATGTGGTTTGGTGGTTGGACTCAGCAGTGCTAGGTTGGTGGTTGGACTTTATGATCTTAAATGTCTTTTCTATCCAAAATGACTCATTATTTCTATGATTCTATGATTCTATCAACACTGTTTTCAGCGCAGATGCAAACATAGCCCCATATTATCTGCTGTGAAGATAATTAACTCTATCCCAGCCAAAACCAGCATAGCACTACTTAGCTAAAACTAAAACATCCATGTGTTACCAACATTATTCTCATACTAAATCCAAACCACAGCACTGGACTAGCTACTAGGAAGAAAATTAACTCTATCCCAGCCAAAACCAGGACACCTGGCTCTGTCCCTCCTCGTGAACCCCCAGGCATCTCGCTGGTGGAGCAGTGAGAAGCAGAAAAGGCCTGGACTCTTTGTAAGCACTGCTCCGGAACAGCTAAAACACTGATGTGTTATCAACACTGTTTTGGTCAAAAATCCTAAACATAGCACCATACAAATCACTATGAAGAAAATTAACTCTACTTTTGCCAAAACCAGTACAGAAGCTAGAGGATGCCTATGATGATCCCAGATAAACTTTTGCTGCATCTAAACTTTTCAAACCTTAAGGGATTTCCAGTTGCCTGCTCATCTCTTCCTGGACACATTAGGGGTCACCTGCTTACGCACATCCTTGTTCTTCCTTAGAGGAAGAAGTGACTATGATGCACTCAAACAGATATGGATTGGAGAACCAGGAATGCAATATGTACTTCATGCAATTTTTTAGTCACTGCTAAGATAGTCTCAATGTCTACAATTTCATTCTGCACTCTTAGTTCAATAGATAATCATTTATTCGCCACATTACAGAATGGTAGGGACTGGAAGGGACCTTTGGAGATCATCTAGTCTGATAATTACATTCATTATATGCAGACTATTCAGTATATAGTAGTGGCCCTTTTCAGTATTGCTTATAGTAATCCCCACACATTGAGTGTGAATTATTTTACTTAATTTTAGCCCTGATAAAGCTAGACTTCTATGCTTAACTAGTCATCTAGTCTCCCTGTTTAATCAGTAGGGAGAGCTAAGAATTTTCATAGTGTGAATCATCTTACCACAATATGGTTGTCCAACATAGGGTGGTGACTTCACAGAATCAAGGAATCACAGCATAGCTGAGGTTGGAAGGGACTTCTGGAAGTCACCTTGTCCAACCACTCTGCTCAAGGTCACCTAGAGCTGGTTGCCAAGGATCATAGCCAGATGCCTTCTGAATATCTCCAAGGACAGAGACTCCACAACCACATAGACTTCTGCTTTGGAATGCCTGTCAGTAAATAAAAATGGAGACTTAATGATTATCACTTTGAAGTCCTCCAAAATATTAAGCATTCCACTTAAATTAGATACTTATGCTATTAAGAATCAATAGCAAGGTGTATGCAGAAAAATTAAACTCTTTAGCTTTAGTTTTCTAGAGTCAATGCCTATGGTAGATTCAGGCATGAATTGCACCCTGTCATTGTCTAATCCTGTCTGTTGGCAATAAAAGCAGGTTTGAGTATCAGACTAGACATCAAATGTTCAAAATGCTTAATTTATGCTAGAAACTCTCACTCCCCCATAGTTCTGGAAATATTGCTCTGTATCAATTATTTTGTTCTATTTAAATATAAATATTAATTTTTAGCAAATTAATATTTTCTACAGCACTGGCATTTTAAAACATAAGTTGATAAATATGCTGCTAACTCTTTATGACTATCAACAGAATTCCAAATGTTCCAAATGAGGAATTGGTGTCTAATTTTTTTTAACTCAGAAAAGGAATTTCATCTTGAGTTGTAAGAAAATAGGATTGTTTGGGAGGCCTAGGAGGAAAAGAAGTGTATTTTGCATAAAAATAACAAAAATAATTATGATAAAACATATTGTAAGGTGGATGTAAAACTGGATTCCTTCTTCCTGTTTTTTATTTACATGAACAATGACAAGATGAGTGATGAAGGAGAAGATGGTTTACACAAATGCATCCGTTTGGTATTTTGGAGGGAATCTTTTCCATTTAAAAATTATGAAACTAATGACTATTTTCATCACTGAAACCTAATTAGATTCAGTTTGGAATTAATTTATCTTTCTCAAGCAACAGGATAAATAAGAGCCAAAGAGTTTAAATGATCAGCTGGTTTATCTGTAGAGCCCATATGTACAACTTCCTCCTGATGCTGAAGAAAATCATATGGGAGTGTTTCAATTCCCTTGCAACCAAACATATGGATGAAAGTCATGTTCTGTGATATGTTTTGTTTGTTTCTTTAACCCATAGGTCATTTGTTATCATTTTGGACTTAAAAAACATAAACACCAAATGATCCATCACCTATTGGGCCCCGACAGGCAGTCTGCCTGGAGACGGAATTTTCCACCAGGATAAATTGTTCACAAGTGCAGGAAGGAAAGTGGTAGAGAAATGTTATGAAACAGATTCAGTGATGCATTGCATCTGACTTTAAAATTCTTCTGGTGGGATTCCTACAGCACTTAGCTTACAGCCTTCCTTAACCACTCACTTTTTACACTAAATAAAAAGTGTCGTGTGATCAAGGCTGAAATGCATATTCCTAACAGTAAGAAGGGAGTGCTGGTCAAATGTATTTACTCAGTGAGAGATTGCAGATAAACATGTGTTGTTCTAAACTGGACATATTGTTCATTATTTTGCAGTAAAGAATAATTCTGTCAAGACATTTACTTATTTGCTGGCCTAAAATATCCTTCCAGTAAAAACTTAATTTTCTTTGGCAAAGGTACATGGTTTGCTTATTTTCTTGCAGTAAACAATTGGCTTAAATGTAGAATGTATTGAGAGCACACAACATACTTATGATTATTTTCTATCTGATTTTAATTTTTAACAAAAACTGCACATGGTGAGTTGTGGTGAGGAATAGAAGGAAAGCAGAAGAGGGAAAAGTTCATAAAGTGAGACTGCTGCTCTAAGAACTACAGACAGATCTGTTGAGCATAGTATTTAACTGCATCTGTGTAATGCAGGTTCTTACGTATAAAAGCTCTAGTTCTTCATTCAGTACCTTTTTTTGAGCTGTCTTATTCAAAATGGAATGTCAACAGGAAAGAATGAAAGCTGTTTACCCCATAGAATATTTGGTATTTCCAGAGGACATGAGAGACAGACAAAACTTCACATTTTCACACATTATTTTCTTAGTTTGGAACTATTCTGGNGGGAAGGGAAGGGAAGGGAGAAAAGAAAAAGTTAGTACTCTCTGATATAAGTGATCAAGGAAGGAAAACAGAATATGAGACTGTAATGAATTCATATGAAGTGCTTTCTGCATACTGGCAAAGAAATACTTGAATTCCATATGTTGTGCTGTCAGATATTTTGAAGTATAAGCACAGTAGTATATTCGAGATTTTCCAGACAAAACTTCTGCAGCCTTTTTAAGAGCCAGTATATCATAGTTTTAAAAATTCTTTCCTATAATGTACTATGTTGAGCATATACATACTTAATTTTTATTTTTATGGGCTTTAAGATCTTGATGACGTACATTGGTTTAAAAGATGTGTATGTTCAGCTTAAACATAGTTACTTTTTTACATGTCTGTTTATCACTAGATGGCACTCTGTATTTAAACTGTAACACATTTTTTCTTTTCTCCTTAGAATACAGGGAACATGTTACCTTTGTTCTATAATTAAAATCCATCATACAGATTAATCAAATAATTTCGCTTTTTCCCAATTGCAGTAGTAGGATGTCTCCTAAGGCCTATTACTACGATATCAAATAATAAAGAACATAAAAGAAAGAAACAGTCAACTTATAATATACTGAGATACTCCCACTGAAATTCAAAAGCTTCTTTAATCTAAAAAAGCAAAGTAGTTGATGCTATTTAAATGTTTGTTACAACACTTTAAGTTGCTTAATGTACAAAATTAAAAATCCTTAGGACTTAAATTTAAATGTAACCACTAACCTGTGTGGTAAAATAGTGGGAACTTTGTGGAATGCTCAGTGCTGTACATCTGCAATTCATATTCAACATTGTGTTGGGTTTGCATGGCAAGGTTTTGGTAGCGGGGGGGCTACAGGGGTGGCTTCTGTGAGAAGCTGCTAGAAGCTTCCCCTGTGTCTGATAGAGCCAATGCCAGCCAGCTCCAAGACGGACCTGCCGCTGGCCAAGGCCAAGCCAATCAGCGCCTCTGTGATAACATATTTAAGAAGGGAGA
>VXBL01008131.1:65696-172379 GCA_013400195.1 Aramus guarauna | reverse complement strand
GTTGGAGAAGTTCATGAAGGACTGTCTCCCGTGAGAGGGACTCCATGCTGGACCAGGGGAATGATGAGAGGAGTCTTCCCCCTGAGGATGAAGAAGTGGCAGAAACAACGTGTGATGAACTGACCGTAACCCCCATTCCCCATCCCCCTGTGCTGCTGTGGGGGAGGAGTTTGAAGCTGGGAGTGAAGTTGACCCTGAGAAGATGAGAGGGGTGGGGGGAGGTGTTTTAAGATTTGATTTTATTTCTCATTCCTCTATTCTATTCTGTTTGGGAATAAATTAGATGAATTTCCTCTCTAAGTTCAGTCTGTTTTGCTCGTGATGATAATAAGTGAGTGATCTCTCCCTGTCCTTATCTCGACCCACAAAGCTTTTCATTATGCTTTTTCTTCCCTGTCTGGTGAACAAGGGGAGTGATAGAGCGGCTCTGGTGGGCACCTGGCCCCCAGCCAGAGTCAACCCACCACAAACATACCAAATTATCTCAGGCAGTTAGCTTTAAACTGAGCTACTCAATTAATAATGAGCTTTGGATGCATAATTTATATAAAGATAATGAAATGGTTATAATAATTAAAACAAAAAAATAGAATAGACAAAGAATACTCTAAAACCTTAAACTTACTCCATTTTATAAAAGAACATCTCTCTTTGTCTTCTATTATTTAGCAGGAGATAATAAAATATTTTGGGTTTTTTTCCTGGATATGCTACTAGATATCTAAACTTTATGTTGATGGCTACTAATTTCATAAGACAATGTTTATTTTTAGATGCCTAGCTTTTGGAATATCCATTGATCTCTCTGTATTGCAGTGAGACTTTTAAATAAATAAATAAATGAAGTTAATAGAATTTTGGAAGATAAAGAATTTTAAATGGAAGGTTATATATACAATTTTGGTTTTTGAATACCACGCATAAACCTCTTAAGGACAGCTGAAGAACAGTGCATATCTCAGAGTTAAAATTAAGAGGAATACATGGTAAGGCAAAATATGCAACTGTCAGAGTTAGATGGGAATAAACTTTGAAATCCCTATGCTGTCTTAGAATAGGTTTTATGTCTCATGGTTATTATGAGCTTGAGATAGCTCTGCATTAACTCAGCTTCTTCTCATAATTGCTTATTTTAGTCTTTCAGCGTTCATCCTAGTACATGTAGCTTCCGAGTGCCAACAGGATTGTACTATTATTTTCTTTCCTAGACTCATAGAATGGTTTGGGTTGGAAAGGACCTTAAAGATCACCTAGTTCCAAGCCCCTTGTCATGGGCGGGGACACTCTCCACTACACCAAATGGCCCAAAGCCCCATCCAACCTGGCCTTGAACACCTCCAGGGAGGGCCCATCCACAACTGCTCTGGGCAACCTCTTCCAGTGTCTCACCACCCTCACAGTGAAGAATNCCCCCCAAGCCTGTCAAGGTCCCTCTGGATGGCATCCCTTCCCTCCAGTGTCTCAACCACACCACACAGCTTGGTGTCATTGGCAAACTTGCTGAGGGTGTACTCAATCCCACTGTCTGTGTCGCTGACAAAGATAAACAGCAGCGGTCTCAATACCGACCCCTAAGGAGCAATACTCATCGCTGATTTCCACTTGGACATCAAGCGATTAAGGTGGTGGAAATGTTTGAAAGACAAGATATCTGCCAAAATATGATTTATTTTTAATCTAAAAAGAAAATACTTTCATGAAATGTCATAATTACACCAGCAAATAGTGTTCAGCTCCTTTCTATAACCTGTTGCCCAATGGACTGTGATCTCGGGAAAAATCTTAAAGAGAGTCATTAATGGCTACAGAACAGAGGAGCTTTGAATTGTCAAATTAAATTTCATCATATAAGTACAATATTTTGCACTGAGTGACTGCTTGTTGTCAGAGTGTCATTTTTGGACCTGTCTTTTGGTAAACTTCCCAGCAATTTTAGCTTTCTGAATAAAAGTTCTGATGTTATTTTTTACACTGAGAACAATCAACATTCTTTATTCATTATTGCTAACAAAAAATGAAGAAATATTTATAAATCTATAACATACTGAACATGTGTTCAGCACAGTGTAATAAAACCCGAGATTCTTTGTACCAATGAATTTACTTTTACAGGGTGTATATTTTTAAATATATATTTTAAAATAAATATATATATTTAAATATAAATAGTTTTTTTATCAAGATATACATTTCATATATAGGTTCTCAAAATCTAAATAGATCATATTCTTCTTTTTCTTTTTTTTTGTATGATCTAACTCCTGACCTACCTATATTCTGTTGTCAGTCAAATTTCTGCCAATATTATACTCTATGCTCTATGTGGAAAGCATCTATAGGAGCCTAAGTTGTATAAAAAAAGATATACCAGTCAGTCAAGTGATTTGTGCTACTTACTGCTGGCAGTTCAATGCTCAAGACATCTCTGTAATATTTAAATATTCTATAGTGCTATCCTGTTACTGGAATATTATCTCCCCTATAGACAAATAAGCAGAGGGAGATCTGCCTATTTTTCTGTATGTTTCTACTCTTCTGCTGCCCCATGGAACAGTTCAGCTGTACATCTAATCTGATACAATACCAAGTCATGACCTTGGTTCTGTTTGCACTTAGAGGGAGTTGTGCAAAAATCTGAAGAATAGTATCGCTCAAGTGAGGTATTTCCTTTTCTCCATTTACTGCGTAGCAGGTTTAGGTGCTTTCATAAAACTCTTCAGTTCTCACCCAAAAAAGCCATTCTTTGGTAAAACAGTAAGAAACAGAAGGTGCCAAGGTGTGTCAGATTAGTATGCTGGTCACCCCCTTAACAAAACGAAGTGCCTGAGTGTCTGGGGAGTGGCTCATCCCACTGAGTTAGGAGAACCAAAAACCAAGTCTGATTTAAGTGTTCTAACAACTATGATATCACACTTCCTACAATAAGTTGTGGTGAAGTTCTACATTTTATGCCTTTGGCTATGTTTTGAGCTGAAGTTAATGTTGTCTGAGCAAATTAAGTGTTTTTAGACCATGCTGATCATGCCAAGACCCCCAAGTGAATTATAGAGATTTTTCATACTTCTGTACTTATGTCTGAATCATATTAAAGTGTAGGCAGTAAGCATCTAGCATGAGCTGTGATGCTTCTAAACATGAAAGAGTGTATATGAGTAAGTGTTCAGGAAATGGAAGCAAAGTGCCAATTAAATGTGAGTATCTCCAGGACCTAGCAGTCTTGCTTAGTAGGTGGGCTGAATCATGTTCTTAAGCCTGTAGGTATATTCCTCCCTACTCCATCACAGGAACATTAACAGCGAGTCTGAAGAAGTGTTTAAAGATTTGCTTTTAGCTATGTCAGAATTACCTTAGGATTCATAAATTGACATCATATAATCTATGACATCTGATTTAGCAAGTATGCTGTTAGATTGCCTATCAGCTCAAGCCTTGATTAGTTTCTGTGGCTAATTAAACTAAATATAAGCATGCTGTGATTTTAGAGGACAAGAGGGAAGTTTGTTTCTATGTAGCATTAATCCATATTTTTTTATTGTAACCCTAAAAATACGATCTTAAAGGATATCTTTCTTTAGGATGATCCCTATTCTTTCCTTTCAGAGCTTACTGTGCTTCTCAGCATGTCTGTTTACTCCAGATGACCCATGCAGATGCAGCTGTACTAGTTTCTGTACACAAATTAGCTCTTCATTGTCATGTAGAGCCAAATCTTAAAAAACATGGTTTAAAGGCCACTTTAATCTAATAAACAGAAACAAATGGAAGCTTCAAAATAATGTCTTCTTCTATTTATAGCCTGATGGATCCATAATAATTTATTCATACATTTTACTAGTCTAAGAAACTGTCTAGTTCTGCGATTTTTCATCAACATTAGTTTTATAAAAGTGACTGTTATTTACATTGAGTTAGCTAAGAGTTTTCAATAAAATGTCTTTTGATAAGATGACACAGGGCCAACACTTTAAATCAATGTCAATGGACACATTTAAAAGAAGTGCAATGAAAAACCATGCAAAACTTCTCATAGAAAATGAGCATTGGCATGACCAGGGATAAGAAAACAAATTACTTTTTCAGCCTGATACAATGCAAATTCAATGAAAATATTGCAAAACTGTTCAAAAATTACAGTTCATATATGAAAGAGTGACAAATACTGTGTTATACAGAACATTTATTTGAAAATTACAGAAAAATGAGAAGCTGACTCACTGAATATGAGTGTATGCAAAGGATAAAACATATATAAGTGAAGTTTTAATTACATATCCAGTAACCATTTCCAAACCATATTACAAGACACAAAGTCCAACAAGTTGCTGGAACATGACAGAAGAAACTCGTTCCTGGGTTTATAAAATACTAGTTCACAAAGATGTAGCTGTTTTAGCATTTATTCCAGTTACAAGGGAAGAACTAATTGGAAATCTAAAGTTGCAAGGTAATTTTGGTGAAAGTAATCACAAAGAAAAACCTCACTATTCTCAGAGATGGAAAGAATGAAAGCCATTGAATAAAGATGATGGAATTCAAAAAGCAGTATTCAACAAACCCAGAGGGGAAAAAAAAAGAAAAAAGAGGTTCTAGTAAAATTTAGCCCAATCAAATTTAATACCTTTACAGATATTGAAAAACTATGCAATTTAATTATACATGTTTAAAAGGATGAAGATAAAGATACAAAATGGATTTATTAAGACAAAGATGAGTCAAAGAAGAGCATCTTGAGTGATATAAAGATGAAAGTCCTACTGCTTTAAAAATAACCATAAAAATCAGTCATTGATGTCTTGTCTTCAGACTGGTAATGCATTTCAACTGAGATCCTATAGAATATGTCTTTTGAGATGGATTTATTAAATAGTTTCTCTAACAAGCTGAATGATGGAATAGAAAAAAGACATAAAATTTATGGATGACATCAGGCTGGCAGAGCTGAGAGCAAATCAGAAGGAAGGATCAAAATTCAAAATGATAAATTTGGGACATGGTTGATAACAATAATAAATTAAATAAATGTTAAAAATAAAGAATAAAAATGAAAAATATTGCATTAAGGAGAAGAAAACAAATACAGTTTAAATGGGTGACAACACAAAGGCAAAGTATTAGTATTTGTGAAAAAGCTCAAGATGTTATCAAATGTCGAAACCTGATTGTGAATCAGAAGTCGAAAGCAATAGCAAAACCAGTAAATCTGGGATTTGTTAGGAAGAATGTTGTAGGTATGACACAACAGGCAATTTTATTTCTTCTTTTTTGAAGCTGATGATATACTAACTGGTATATTAAATTTGCTTCTGGGCACTAAAATAATAATTTTTAAAATCTCAAATCATAATACAAATTTTAAAAAAATGTGAACAAGTTGGAAAAAATCCAGAGGAGGACACTAACAATGCACAAAAATTAAAAATGAACCCTCAGCTATGGAAAAAGGTAGGATTTAATCTAGGAACCAGAAGGCTAAATGCAGGGGGGAAAGGAGAAATGGAATGAGATTTGAAAAAAATAATCTCAATATGTAATAGGTAGTTAGAAAACAGTACACTGATTTGTTGTGCTTCATAACTAATAGGGTAGGACTAGAAGAAAACATCCGATTTACACTCTTCCCTTTATCCCTATAAAGCAAGCTTGTGACTGTGTAATAATAGCATGAGGGAAAGATATTTGTTCATATCTTTCCATCTTTAATGTGAAAGATCTCCACACAGGTTCCTATCAAAATCTTCTGTTACAGTGACAGAATATCCAACTCTTCATCCATCCTTCATTAGATAGAAAGTATTTACTGGAGTGACTAAAAGTTTTTAACGCAATTGAATTAATATGTGTAGCTGTCTAGCTGCTAACATTTGTAACATCCTGTATGCCTAATATATGACCTTTTTTTTAATCTGAAAGCTTCTTAAAAAAATTAAGGAAATTAATAACAGAGCATTTCTCTCCTTGTTTTTCTAGGTAGAGGAACACATGTACATATGGCAATGCTTGCTTTGCTCTTAAGACACAAATTGCTCTCTCAAGACTGCTCTCTCACACCTTCTACATGTCTCTTTCCCTATTTCTGCTTGCTTAGAGGAAAAAATTTTATATCCATTGACACCTTTTGCATCAGCTAGCTGTCTTCAATGCAGTGCTAAAGGGCGGGACCCTAGCACACTCGTTCTGTAAGAAAATAAGCAGCCATGGCACAGTCTGTACCTCACTGTGCCAAACCTCGCACCTAATAACTTCTACAGGATGTACTGTAAATCGTAGCCTACATTAGTTTTCCTTCCTGTCTAGTGCATGTGATTAGTGAGCTCTAAGCCCTGAAAAGAAAGTTAGTACAAAACCAAAATGTTATTTCCCAGACATGTTTTTTCTAGATTTTTCAACTGTCTTACTGTAATGGCTAATTGTTATTTTCTCTTTATTGTCAGAGGTCAAGCATCTACACTGAGAATGGGATATTTATATCTATGTATTTGCTGAAGAATAATTCTGTTAGTGTTCAACATTAAAACTGGTAAGTAAATAATCATATGGAAGAAAAATAATTACATGTACGTGTATTTTTCAACAACTATCAGCATTAATGCAGTCAAATGTTCCTAACACTGAAATTATTTGAATAACTAAAACCCAATCATTTTATACCAGAAAAAATAATTTTTATTTTTTCCCTAACAATTTTTAAAGCACATTATCTCCCATTTTCTAATTCAAATGAAAACCTGGGATTTGTTGAGTTGGCATATGTTGTATTCCATCAGATAATTGCTTTGAATAAATAGTAGAAATTCAAGGTTTGTAAAATATTTTTAATTAATAACAATTTATTAATAAACATTAATTACATAGTTCTGAATAATTTAAACAGAATTGACAACAAAAGATTTATTAATGATAGTAACATGTGTCTGTAATAAAGCAGGCCTACTGCAGCCTTAAGATGCAAGTATTTTGGCTATAAAATCACGTTAGTTCCATCCGAATTTAATGGATATACCGCCAGAATAAGAAAGGTACCAAAGGTGAAACTTAATATTTCTCCAGCCAGTCAAATCAGGAAAAAATTGACTTAAAACAAAATACTTGCAATACCTCTCAACTTCAGCACTAGCTCCATCTTTGTTAGAAAATAGGTGACTAAATTTATGAGAAACTTTTAGACTCTTTATCTTTTACTTAATGATTTTGACATGGAAACTATATACCAACATTATTTTCTGATGAAAAAATATTTTAAATATTTTAAGATAGAAGATAAGCATGATGATGCAAATATTTTAAGGGCCAGAGTGACCACAAACCTATAGATGTGCCTTGATACTGGTATGTGCCAAGAAATGGCAGTGGGTAAAGGTATCTAGCAATAAAGGTGTGCCCATACTTTGCTCTTCCTAAATCACACTCTTTCTTAAAAAAACATCTGACCTTTGATGACTAGAATGGACACTTGACTGTCCAACATGCTGTCTTGCATTCAGAAACTCTGTTTTGGAGGTCAATTGACAGGAGCTTGTTCCATGATATATGTTCCCAGTGTCCAGGAATTTTCTCAAGCAAGTTTAGATGTATAGAATGATGCAGCTCCTCTGAGACAATATGAAAAGAATTTGTTATTTCTTTTGAGAATTTCTATTGTTTCCATTCTCATTTTTGTGAAAGTTTCTACCCAGAAAGCACAGTAAAAAATTTCCATGTTGGGTTGAAATAAACCCTGAAAAGAGAAAACAACCCAAATTAGACATCAGCTTCTGAAAACAGTAAATTAAAAATCTATTTTATTCAGTATAACACTCTACTAAAAATACTGAAATCTTGAGAAGGTTGTCTGTGTGTGACAGATGCACTCCACCCCTCAAATAAACTAGCAGTTTTTTGGTACGGGCTCCAAAGGAGGTAAAGGCCGGAGCCATAGCCAAGCCAAGAACTCCTCTAGTTTCAATCTGTTCTCTGAAAACCTGCAAAAGGGCAGTGACACGGTGAGCAGCCATGTATATGAGCTTGGAACACCAGTCATGCAATGAATACATGAATAGCCAGTGGCTTTTCCAAGGCTCATTTATCAAGGAACAAAGTTGTGGGTAGAAGGACTCTCGTGCATACCTTTCCAATTGCATGTAATTTGACTAAGAGTCAACCACTTTATTACATAAAAATGACAGCTTAAGTGAGCCTTTTTTGAGCTCTCCCTGCTAGGCAGTGTGGGTGCATGATGGTGATCCCCCCTTGAGCTGGGACGCCTCTCAAGGCTGCTCCGTGAGTCAGAGAGACCTTTTACCAATGGCAGATCTTTGTTAAGTGACCAATATTGTGCATAACCTTGTAGCAGGGTAACTTTGATTTGTGCCTTGGTATTTTTGAATCACTGTTCAAATGATTGTGCTGTACAGTAAGAGAGTGAACCTTGCTATCAAACTTTCTAAAGTTGCACTTTTACAACATCATATTAAAATTACTTTTGCTAAATACCTTTGACAGTGGTTATTTAAGCAATCTAAATCACCCATTCAAGACAGTCTGCTATTAGTCTCTCTACTGAAAAATGCAGAATGGCTTATGCATTAAAGAGACAGTTTTGATTAAGATGACATAAATTAGAATAGGTTTTGTATAAACTCCTGGGAGGCCAGGGAAGGGGGGGAAGTTGCACTTCCAATAGATTATTACAGCACTCAAAACATATGAAAAGATAATACATTTTATAAACAGCTCAGCAATGACTGGTAAAGTGATTAATTTTTTCATCTTTGTTTATTAACTTCACTAAAATATTCAAAAATAAAAATTCTATGCTTATCTCTATTGGTATATGTTTAAAGTAAGGCCAAAGAAATCAGTCATTTTCATTGAAAATTATGTCCAAATCCTCCTGTCAGTTCTGGCATAACTCCAATGCCATGACTAATTTGCATTGAAATCCACATTACATTAATAACTGAATCCAGATTGTGCTCTGTCTGAAGCTAATCAGAGCTGAGTCTATTTATAATAAATCAAAATCCAGTTAATTATTATATTTTTGCAATATTAATTACTATTATTATTACTGTATATGATAAAGTAATCTACCTGTTGAAAGATGAAAATTCAATGAAGATAAAACATCTTACTGTATGGATGCATACAAAGCAAAGAAAATGGTCTTGCAGGCTTACACTGAGAGAATTTCTGTAATTCCTAGTTACATAACTTGCTGGAATAAAGCTCACTGCTTTTAAAAACTGTCGCATACCTATGGAATCCAAATCAAAAGACTTTTTATTTAGCTGTTACTGAGATTGGTCTTTTATTTCTTACTTGTTTTGAAGTCAAATAATAATAGTACAGAAGAAACAGAACAAGAAATATTTGTGGATTCAATGAGTTTTTCAAACAGTTCTTTTCCATAATCTGTGTACGCTATTAGAGTTACATTTTTTAGGAAAAGTGGAAAACTGAGGACTGAAGAAAAATTAAGTTTGTCATTGAATGCTATAGTCTAATAAAAATTCATGCCAACCATGCTTGCTACATTAAATTTATATTGTAAAAATATACTGCACTTTTCATCCTGAACCATATGGCAGTAAACAGAGGTCATTTTATGTTTTTGACCAATTGAAGTGGAAATTCCAGTCAACATTTGCGTTGAATAAAAAAGTACTTGTGAGAGTTCAAAAGTCATATTTAACTGAACTCTTCTTGAATTACCATGTTGAACCACCCACTTTATGTATGAGGTTTTTCTAACCATGAACAAAGATACAACCGGATGTATATGTTAGCATTTTAGGGTTGTGCTTCAATCTATAACCTGTTTTAATGGTGATGTATTTTAATACTTGAAGAATCAAGGCTTCCATTTTAAGCCATTTCATCAAAACCTAATTTTTCCCTTCTTCTGGCTCAACACTACCTGTGTTGAATGGTGACTAGCTATTGCAGATGAGTACTTTGAAATTTGATTTGGTCTTCCTATAACAGAGATAATATAGTACTGGTTATTAGTAATTTGAAGTTCAGGACAATTATATCCCAAATATGCTTTTTCCTTTTCTTCTTGTGTTTCTTCAGATCTCAAAATGTTGAGTTTTTTTCAGAAAACTCATCTGGAGCACAAATTCACATATGAAAGCTAAAAGACCTGACCTGCTCATTAGTGTTCGGTAACACTTTGTTCAACAGACTTGACTTAGATGACAGATCCTCAGCTCCTCCTTCCTGGGCCAGGAAAGACTTTATTATAACCAGCCTGCCTGATCTAGGATCTTTCACAAGTTCCAGAGAGCATCATGTCCAATACACCACATAAAGGATGACAGGTTCATTGTCAAGCAATTGAAGTTTAAAGTAGAATGTAACAGAGACAATACCAAAAGATAAAACCTATGTATTACCATTTGCTGTTATCAGGAACTAAAATAGATACTTCTCATCTCCTGAGACAGCTACACTTAGAGCAAGAATTAGAAAGCTTACAAACTCGTGTTTTAAACCCCTTCTTTGGCACTTGACCCTTGTCTCAGTGACACTTCCTATAGAATTTGAATAAGACAATGTGTAGTGGTATAAAAAATTAATTAGCTATTACATCAAGAACTTAACTAATCCATGGACTAATATATAAACATTTTGACTGACTGTCTCTCAATGTAGATTATAAAACAACTGGCCATTGTAGCTATAGCCAGGATGAATACATTCATAAATAAAAGTTTAATTATCACTAATATTTTTTTGCCCATTGTGCTGCTTTAGTGAATATATAGGTATCTATTTTTCAGTCAAATCAATGAAGTATCATATTCTTGTGAGTATATTAGTTTTGTATTCCAATTGACAGTATGACAGATCCTGTTTTTTCTTTTTTTTTCATAAAATAGTTAATAGCAATTAATTTCATTTTTATTGAAACAATAAACCCTAGTATAAATATAATTCTGAAAGTTGTTTCTCAATATTACTCATACCCATTATCTAGACCATGGTATGGTTTGTAGTATTTATTTAATTTCATAATTTGATTTGATTTTTATTTTCTAAAAATTTTTCATTTTTGTCAAGATTTAATTTTATTTCATCCCTTTGGAAAGTTCAGAAGAAATTCTACATTTTATTCTATTGCTTTCAGATTATAACAAAGATTGGAGTACCTACAGAACTAGAGGTTCCTAAATCCTTATTCAGCATTTCATGTGGATATTACTGTGGAAAATGAAATATTTATGCTAAAGATAGGAGGAACAATAACAAATTATTTCCTTTCTGCATGATGATTTACAGAAGAGGAAACCTGATGAGAGATCCTTTACTAAAGCAAGACAAGATAAGGGAAAACAAGCTGATGATAACCTTGGTAACTGATCTTAAAATACCTTGCATAAGTGATGTATCAAGGCTGAAGCAAAGAAATAATGGAAGAGGCTACAGAAAATAACTTCAGGGAGATATGGTTAACATAAGCAAATAATTAGAGCATTTTTATACTGTAGGTCTGACCTGAAAATCTGCCGTTCAAAGATCACATAGTCTAAATACCTCTACTATGGTCTAAATACCACCATATCATTAAAAATGTGGTATAACCACCTTAAGATTAGAGGTTGGAGATCTATACAAAATAAGATGAAAAGTACTTCTTTACTCATTTTGGAGAACTGCAAATAGCTTGCAAAGGATTATGGGGGTAGTAAGAGGGATTGTTTGTTTGTGGTTTTGTTTGTTTGTTTATTATATTGAAAAGGAAAATCTCTTTGCTTTTTGGAAATCTGAAATATCAAATATTGATACTATACCATGCTTATTCAAAAATCTTGAGGAGAAGAGTAAAAAGCAGATGGGAGCTATGCCATCTCTGTACCCTCGTTTACAAAATATAGACAGGAAGATTTTCTACAACCAAAAATTTGAGCTGTGTTCAAATATTGCAAAAGGTAGGTGCAATACCTAAACAGATGTACCAGGAACTGAAGTGCTACCTAGTTACTGAGACTGTGGCTACAGCAGAGGCCTCTCACACCCATAAGAAAGAAATCCATTTAGCCTACTTTAAATTAGCTTGCTTTGATCCCAGAAATAAGCATGCTAATACAGTAGAAATGAAGAAGCATTTTTTTTTTGCTTTTTTTTTTTGCTTTTTTTTTATCCAGTGGCCCCATAAAAGATAGGATTGCCATTGCTGATAACAGCTTGTACTGACTGTGGCTTATCCTGACTACGCAAGGCCCCCGTCCCGGCCAGCTGTTATCAATTTATTGTGGGAACTGGCTGTGTGAGCTTGGTACCACGTGTCTCTTGTTATGATGTGCAGTTTAAGAGTGGGGTAATGGAAAATGCTTTGACAATATGACCCAGGCCGAAAGCAGAGGCCCCAGCACCATAAACATCTCAGTGACAGTCAGGCACTGGTCACTAGGGAAGCTCAATGTCAAGAGATGGGAAAAAACAGGTTTTGCTTTAAGAAAAGAAGCAGCAGCTGGGGCGGGGGGGTGGAGAAAGAAAGAAAAAAAAAACTCCAAAAAACCAACAAATCAAATGAGAAAACAAACAAACAAACAACAGCCAAGGAAGAGGATAAGACACCTGCTGGGCTTGGAAAAATAACCCCCACCTTGCCCCCCAAGCTTTGTGCAGCACGTAGGCCAGAGGCAGAGGAGAGGAACAGTGCTTTCTGGAAACTTGTAGAAGGACAAGATCCCAAATTGGACATGGCGAGAAAAGAAAGAAATCACTTCTCCATGGGGTCCTCTCCTTGAAGGGCTCTTGAGCCTGACCACCTTCATGTCAGTGACTGAAACCATTAAGAACTGTACTAATCAAGAATAACAATACAACATCAGGTTTGTGATGTACAGCATACTCACAGCTAATGTAGGCTATGATTATTAAAGAGTAATTGCTTTGAATATGTAGTGATAATGATTGATAATGTATGATAATGGCTTGAATTATCCACTAGTATTATGTGTTAATGAATGTCAGTCTAGTAAAGTTTTGTTTTGATGCTTAAGACTTTCCCTATTTATTAATTTTATAAACATGCCCATCACAGCAATCTCTAAATCCCTGATTATATCTTTGCATTCCTGATACTGGAAATCTGGATCATTTAAAATGATTTCTAACCAGTTTTATTTTTTTTTATTTTTGACTTATTGTCAAAATAGCAATTTTTAAATTTAGGTTAAGAACTGGAAATAAATAGTGATTCTCAGAAATGGCATTGGAAGCTTTGAAATCTGAAAAGAAAGGTTGTTTACAAGAAACACATGGTTTTTTGAGATATGTAGTCAACAGTCCCAGTCTAAAAGAGTTGGTAAGTCATACTTTACCATGTAAGACAAACATCCATTATTTATAAATTATTAACCCTGGGCACCTATCCCACTCCTTACACATCTTGCTCAGTGTGAAACCTGTAGAAAGGAACACATCCACCACAGTCCCTCTTATGGCCAAGTCAAAGCTGAAAGAGACTGAGAAAAAGAGAAAGGTCTAGTAGAATGCAAGTGTACGTGTCAATATAAATTCATATAGGACAGCATTTACAGGCAAGTGAACTTACTTTTTCAAGTGTCTTCACATGTGTATGCTAACAGTGGATAACTCAGAACAGCCACAATGCTGTCTTCTGAAGGATCTGAGATCTCCATCATACAAACGATGTTTGCATCACTGCCCTGCTGAAAGCTATGTCTTCTCAAGATGTTCACTGAGAATATAGATCAATTATACAGGTGACAGAAGCAATATCAAAAAACAGAGTGTAGTGGTGGGCTGGGCTCATCATCTAAAGTGTTGATGTTTTCTATCTGATATTCATGGTCCTGAGTAAAAATATTCATGGCTTTTTAATCTGTCCCACTCTCTGCTGCCAATATTTTGGTTAGACCATATCGAGGTACATTTTTGATCCGGGGTCTGTCATTGATTCTCTCTCACTTTGAATAAAGTCAATCTGTCACCTCTACACACTGTCACCTATGAATCTCAATGAATCACTTTCAGGATTCACGGTGTATCATTTACAGGCTGCGCCCAACAGGATTAAATTTCAATAGCACAATAGCTATAATGAAAGAGAAGAGTCCAAAAGCATTAACAGTTTTTCTATGGATATGTTTGTGATGGATTTTTGGTCTATATAAAGACATTTATGATTATTGGCTTTCTGTTTATGTTGATTTATCTTCCTACATAGTAACACATTCCTCTATTTCAGGGTCAATTTCACAAACTTTTGATGTTTTAGTGCTCAGCATTTGTAATTTATTTTCCATTTACTCAGTTTACCAGTTTTGAAAATGTTATTTTAAAGAGTAGCAAGCTTTAATGATCATCTTGTATCAAATTTTGTTCTCCTATTCACCTATGAAACAGACTCCTCTCCAAAGTGACTTCTGGCTTCTGTGACAGCTTCCTTCCTAAAACTCAGTTTTCCTATTCTAGAAATTTGCAGATAAAAGTCAATCCCTCACCAAAACCCGATTAATCTGAAAAAAACCCCTTTCTTAAAACCTTCTTTTGAGCTCTGTGACTCCAGGAGATAATGTTATGCATAATTTTTAAATGACTGTGAGACAATACCTATATCTCACTACAGTTTGGCTTCAACTCTAAGATTACTAATGCTATCAGCAGTACTGGCCTCAAGAAGTCAGTACAAAGATCAGAGTATTGTCCCTTACTTTGAACTTTTGGATTAACCCAATTTGTCTGTAATCTAGCCCAAAGTACTTAATTTCAACAATATGCTCATAGAAACTTTAGTTGTGTCTACATTGTTTGTTTCTTTGTTTTAATTCAGAAAAGAATATGGTTTTGAGATGATTATCTGATCACCTTAGTGGTAGTAAAGTGCAGTAACTGTATGGAACTAAACTAGAAGATATGCTTCAGGGAGCACTGTATACATCCTAGGCTTTAATGGGCATTTAGTCTAGGGGAGTAAACTAGAGCTATTTTGAATGAAAATCCCTGAAATAGGTAGGTCAGGCATCATATCCTCACAGATGGATCATTTTTTTGGGGGGGGTGTTCAGTTGTTTTTTGTTTTGTTTTGTTTTGTTTTTTTTTGTTTTGTTTGTTTGGGTCTTTTTTCAGATTTGCTCCTGTTAGGTTGATATTGTTAATTTAGACATAGCACTTGGTAGCCTGTATTACATTTACATGATTTCATGATACCTAATTTCCTCAAGCTTTATCATTTCTCATTGATAACTTGGAAAATCTCTTTTATGGGGTATTCTGAAGAGTATTGACATGTGTGAGCTTTCTCATACATTTGCATAATATACACATGAATATTCACACATATCATTCTGGATTAAAACAAACCAACATTTTGATTTTTTTTCTCAACTCAGACTAGGTTAAGCAGGATTTCCTAAATTTTCTTTGGAGAAAAGTGAACTGACATTTCTGAGCTTTTCAAAATGACACACTTCTCTCTCCTTTCACCCCATAAAGTTCAGAGGCTCTGAGTCTAGAACAACTGATCTACTCTTCTTAAACTAGGAGACAGACTAGGTCACTTCTGGACATAATCTACAAGGTCCTGCTAGGCTGCTATCCAAGCATTTTGGGGAAAGTACTTTAGAAACCTTCCAGCCCTTTCTCCCTGCTACCTGTTAGACAATCAGGAAAATGCATCAAATTGCTATTTTCTAATTTTACTAGCAAATTCTGATCAGTTCTGTTCTCAAAGCTCTGTTTCTGTTTATGCCCAGTTGCATTTGTGAAATTCATCTTCCTTGTATATATTGATATGACAGGGCATCAGGGCTCCAATGAAGCAGTAACAGAGTATCATGTCAGTAATTTGACAGATCAAGGACTCCTCAAGGACTCGATAATGAAGAATGCTCCATTCATTCTTCTCTCACATATGCATACTCATATTAGCTTGTTCAAAGTTTCTATGCAGGCTCTGTTAGGACTGTAACTATGTTACTGAAATTTAGTTTATTCTGTGTAGATTTCAAGCTGTCATTATAATAAAATCAAGTTTTATGTGGATCAAGTATAATTTCAGGCACAAAATATAATACTTTACATTAGAGAATAAAACACTTGTGCTGAGCGATAAGGTTCTTTTAAAAATAAACCAAATAATGAACATATCAAGTTGTGTTTACATAGAATCAATAGTGTAATTTATGTCAATGAAAACAAGCATTTTCAGAATTAGAGCTCTGATGTTCAGCTAAACTCTACCCTTGTTTCTCAGCAGGCAAACTCACTTCATTAGGGATTGCTATCAAAGGCTATCACTTCAGGGATTTGCACACTATCAAAGACACAATTTATTCCTCTATTCATAACTCAGATGTACCTAGTGCTGCAGAGAGCATTCAGCAGTGTGTGATGTTAAATTGACAGTGCCACTGCGGGTGCAGGAGCATGCATTTCTTAGTCATACAGCACATGCAGTATGTTAAGACACAGCCAATGCCATAATTTCCTGTGGTCTTGCCAACCCTACAAGGCAATTCTAGAAATAGAAGCTTTCCATCCTTCATAGGTTTGTGTCTCTCACAATTACTGACTTGTAAGTTCCAGCTCATAGGATTCAAGCCTTGTGGTAAAACTGTTAGCCCAAGTTCATTAAAAGCTTTGCATAACACACATTTTAGGGGAATCATAGCCTCACAGAATTTAATCTTCACTGAAGTAAGTATCTGCTTCCTTGCTCTTAATAGATGTAAAGGAATGACTGTTGGCTTCCAGACATTCTAACACTTCCATTAACTGACTTTTGCATTAAAAATATGGATATTCTTAAGCCTTTTAAAGATTGTGAAAGATGACTATAATGCTGTTGCCCTAAAATGTGTAGGAATATACAACAAAACCACAGCAAGACATTATTAAATTAATTTCATGCAGTATTCTTACTGAATTAGTATGTTTTAAATACGTTTTCCTTTAAAGATATAATAGTACTTTAGTACATTTAGTATATATGTTAATTGAACTGTGAAAAGAAAAAATGTTTCACAAAACAATTGAGGTGTAATAATATTGTTTTGGAGATTATTTTGTTTCTAGATGAGGTTGTTCCATTTCAGTAGAGATAATCTCAATGTGAATACAAAATGAAGAAAAGGAAAGCTCTTGGAGAAGTCAGTGGGAGTTAGATAATAAAATGGTGCAAGGGTGTTTGGGAATTAAAATTATACACTGGTTTTGGTGTCTGAATGAATTTATAGGTTATTGATTTTTCTTATTGTCCTGTCTTTGGCTGAGATAGAGTTCATTTTCTTTCTAGTAGACGGTATAGTGCTGTGTCTCAGATTTTGGATGAGAATAATGTTGATAATACACTGATGTTTTAGTTGTTGTCAAGCAGTCAAGGACTTTTCAGCTTCTCATACCAGCCTGCCAATGAGAAGGTGGGGGGCATCCAAGAAGCTGGGAGGGGACATAGTCAGGACAGCCGACCCAAACTGATCAAAGGGATACACCATACCATATGACATTATGTTCCATGATGTTGGGGGGTTCGCTGAGAGGTTGTTAGGCTCAAGAATTAGCTGGCCATCAGCCTCAGGTGGTGAGCAATTGCGCTCTGTATCACTTGTTTAGTATAATCTGTTGTTTTTGTCATCTTCCTTTTCTGTCCTGTTAAACTGTCTTTATCTCAACCCAAAAGTTTTACCTTTTTACTTTTTGATTCTCTCCCTAATCCCACTGTGAGGGAGGAGTGAGCAAGTGCCTGTGTGGTTGTTTTAGCTGCCTGCCAGGTTAAACCACGACACTTATAAAGTGACATCAACGTAAGTGACATTAATTTTCAGTGCTACGTGTAAATTCTGTCAACAATCTAAAGCTTTTATTTATATAATTACTTGCACAGAGCATATTATTCCTTCATATAAAAAATGATTATTAGATTTTTCCTGCCTTCAAATCATATATCTATGCCCACTACTGTTTAATTTTCTGATCTGCATTAGCTCTGTGGAGCAGAGTTATTTCCCTTCAGCCTTTTCATTCAGTTATGTGCAGTAACTGCAGAATTCTCGTACGTTTTCTTCCCACTTTTTATTTATATCTTTTTTCATTTGTTTTTCTTCCTTTGTGAAAAACAAACAAACAAAAAACCCCAAAAACAACAAACAGTCCCTCCCCCCAAAAATGACAGAATCCATGTGCTTCTGCCTTGTATAGTGTTAGTATGAGTGACCACTATTTTTTTCTGTTGCTGGAACTGAAGGCAGATGTTGGCCCTCTATTAACTGAAGATAGAGTTCACCTCATTATTAGGAGTATACTTTATCTCATGGAACTCTAGGGGATGGTGCTCTGCTCATCCTGATTTAGATGTCTGCTATATAAGTAGCTAAAGTAAACTAAATATCTAAGCCTCCATATGTTGCATAACTCTTATGCAGTATGTGTGTCAAAGAAAAGAAACTTACAAATAAAGCCAACAACTTATTCTTACTTTCAGTAAAATCTGAATGCAGAATTCAGATGCAGTCCATTTACAGTAATACTAACAACTATACTCCAAATTATCAAATTTAAAACCTCATTACTAATAGCATTTATTATCCTTCTCACTGTATCACTAACTAAAGGGCAATTAATACCCTTTCCTTTGGTGTTATGGTCACCCTTTCAATGTCCTTTTGGGTCCTAGAGTTGCCAGTGCAATTCTTCTTCATGAAGAATAGGGCAGTTTGCAATCAGCACACTTTATTAACAGGAACATGATGTTTATGGTGGAGGGTTCCTTCTTGGACTTGGGATCAACTGAGGCTGGTTTTATTTGTTCTTAAGCAGAATGTTCAGAATTCCTTTATCTTCTTATTGGCCAACAAGTTTGTTACAGAATTACTCTATGAATTTACTATGCATGAGTAAACTGTATTATTGCAGAATCAACACTAAGCCTTAGTAAAATAAGCCTACTAGCTTAATCTGTAGGAAATAGATCATCATAGAGTCAGCTTTTGGCTATAGGAAATAGCCTTCTTGATCCTTTCATAACCCCTATCAAATTTTGCAGTTTCAGCTAAAACAGACTTGCAGCCACTGAGGACATTTACTGATTGAGTCCAGATGTCTGAGTAAAGTTAATATAAAACGCGTGGCCTGCTGATAACAATAGGAGCATGGTATATTCTGGTCCATACAAAATACCTTTTGGAGTTCTAGTTAATGCAGGCATTAACCAGGAATTCAGGGAAATATTCAGCTCCCTGTAAGCAGACATCTACATTTTGACAGGTGAATACCTCTCTCTACAATGGAAGTATAGCTTTCACCCCTATAGACACCTATATTGCAGATATCTTGAAGCAGGCTAATCTCATTCCAAGGGCTTGATTCACCCTACACATAGGTGTCCAGTGTCACTTGAAACACTGTATAGTATCTGATATATTCATGTGGGGTAGGCAAGCAAAAAAAGAAAAGGCACGCATGAGACAGCCATTTGGAGTGTCAGATATTGGTGTCTAGGTAGTTGGGACCCTGCCCCATTGTTGACATCCAGAGCTCAATTCAGTTGCCTACACATACGTGTCATTTGGCATGCCTTAGGGTGTCTCTCCTGTCTTCCAGCTGACACTCCAAAATGACATAGGCCCACCACAAGCACTGTGTGATATTTGCCAGCCACAAGAGTATGGTAGAGCATCTCTGATGGCAATAGGGAATTATGTGTGGATAACTGAATCCCAGTTTCTGAAATAGTAAATTAGGTTCCTCTTATATTAATTAAAGAATAATATTCATTTACTGGTTATGATTCATCTCATTAGAAAGTAGATGTCTAAAATGTTACAAATTAAATATACAGAATGTCTCTGGACAAATGTACAAAAGTGTCTCCGTTACCTACAAAATTCTTCAATGATTAAAAAGGAAGCAGGAGGTTAACATTAGGAGAATTCTTCTGAAAGATTTGGACTCCATAGTTGAAAATATTTGTTAACATTGATTATTGCATATTTAATAATAACATGATTATATTGTACAACTAAATCAGATGGATACACAAGCCCACAGGGCCTGACGATATGCATCGCAGGGTCCTGAGGGAATTAGTTGATGTAGTTACCAAGCCACTCTCCATCATAATTCAAAAGTCATGGCAGTCAGACAAAGTCCCCAGTGACTAAAGAAAAGGGAAACATCACGCCCATTCTTAAAAAGGGTAAAAAGGAGGACCCTGGGAACTTCTGACAAGTCAATCTCCCAGAAGCTGTCAAAGCATATGGAAGACAAGAGGTGACTAGAGACTGCCAGCATGGCTTCACCAAGGGCAAATCATGCCTGACTAACCTGGTGACCTTCTACAATGGAGTGACTGTGTTGATGGATGTCATCCACCTTTACAACTGTAAGGTCTTTGACACGGCCCCATACAATATTCTCATCTCGAAATTGGAGAGATATGGGTTTGATAGGTGGACGGTTAGGTGGATAAGAAATGGCTGCATTGAGGGTTCCAGTCAATAGATCAACGTCCAAAGGGAAAACAGTAATAAGTGATGTCACTCAGGGGTCCGTACTGGGACCGGTACTGTTTAATATCTTCATCAACAACATAAACAGTGGGATTAGGTACACCCTTAGCAAATTTGTGGATGTCACCAGGCTTAGTGGTGCAGTTGATCCACTTGAGGGAAGGGATGCCATATAGAGAGACCTTGACAGGCTTGAAGGCCCACGTGAACCTCATGAAATTCAACAAGGCCAAGTGCAATCTCAATCAGTACAGACTGGGGGATGAATGGGTTGAGAACAGTCTTGCAGAAAAGGACTTGGGGATACTGGTGGATGAAAAATTGGACATGACCTGGCAATGTGTGCTTACAGTCCAGAAAGCAAATCATATCTTGAGCTGCATAAAAAGCAGTGTGACCAGCAGGTTGAGGGAGGTGATTCTCTCCCTCTACTCTGCTCTCATGAAATCACACCTGGAGTACTGCATCCAGCTCTGAGGTCCCCAGTACGAGAAAGTCATGGACCTGTTAGAGCAGGTCTAGAGGAGGTCCACAGAAATGATCAGTGGACTGGAACACCTCTTAAGAAAGGATGAGAGAGCTGGGGATGTTCAGCATGGAGAAAAGAAGACTCCAGGAAGAGCTGATTGCGGCCTTTCAGTTCTTAAAAGGGGTTTATAAGAAAGATGGAGAGAGACTTTTTACCAGGATCTGTAGTGACAGAACAAGGAGCAACAGTTTTAAACTGAAAGACGTGAAGTTCAGATTGGACATAAGGAAGAAATTTTTTACAATGAGGGTGGTGAGACACTGAAACAGGTTGCCAAGAGAAGTAGTGGATGCCCCGTCATTAGAATTGTTCAAGGCCAGGTTGGATGGGGTTTTGAGGAACTTGGTCTAGTGGAGGGTGTCTGGGCCCATGGCAGGGGAGGTGGTACTAGATGATCTTTAAAGGTCCTTTCCCACCCAAACCATTCTATGATTCTGTTATTTTATGCCTAAATTGATTAGATTTCAGTACTTTTCAGATTAATTTAATTATTTATGTCCAAAATTTGTCCCCTTTTAATGCTGAATTATTGAAGTAATGCAAATCTTATGCTGATTTTATGTTCATCTCTGATAAGTAAAGTAGAGACATATGTCTTTCTTAATAAAGAATAAGAGCTTTGAATATGCTTAAAACTGACATGTACTAAATGTATCTTGTCTTTTTAATACATGTGCCTTGATTTTCAATAGCTTTTTCTTTCAGGTCATTGCAAAATATGTGTGAAATTACACTTGCAGTATAGAATTGCTCCAGTTACCTGCAATCTGATATAAATGGCCCAGTCAAAGAATCATGAAGGTATAAGTTTGGTTAAATCATTCTCCTTGAGATCATGATTTGGTCTAATTTGAGCATCTCTATTTCTGCTGTGGCATACAGACTGGAATACCCAGTCATTCTCTGACCTGGAGGCATTTGCATTCATTTTAACATTTTAACATTTAATATTAAAAAGTTAAGATCTGAAGTACAAGGCAGTGAGCATAATCTGTTCTCAATGTACAAATATTTAAATGCTTAAAGTACTATGGTTTAAAAAGACTTTTTTTTTCCCCATCATTGAAGGTGATCTGATGAAATATTTAGGTACACTGTATTCTCTTCTAGTTTTTGAAAGATTGACTACCTTGCTGGTAGTTATTTAGCAAGAAAGTATTTATGCAGCCTGGAAATTGTGGTGATTTATGTTAGAATGTATGGAAGTATCAATTTAATTCAGAATGTACTGGTCACCAACAGAATCCCTAAAAGGATGAAAGTACTTTACTGTTAACCTGGTAAGTCAGGAGAAAATATTTGAAGTTAGTACAGAGCTGTCTTCTTTCCTCTTTTGGTCAGAAGGTATTCACAATCCTCATTTCTGTGATTTATTGACCTTGGCTCACTGTCAGATCTGCACCGAGCTGCTCTCTCAGCTCCCTCTCCTCCAAAGTACCAGGGGGAGAAAACAAAGTGAAAAAAAGCCCTATCTCATGGATCAAGATAAGGACAGGAAGACCACTTGCCAATTACCATCACAGGCAAAACAAACTCATCTTTGGGAAAATTAATGCAATTTATTACCAATTCAAAATAGAGTAGGATGATGAGAAAAAAAGACAAAAATAAAAACACCTTCACCCCACTCCACCTCTTCTTCTCAGGCTCAATGTAATTCCTTCATTCCTAGCTCCTCTACCTCCTCCCAGCCCCCGAGTGACTCAAGGGAGATGGGGTACGGTGGTTGCAGTCAGTTCATCACACCCCCTCTCTGGTGCTCCTTCCTCCTCACACTTCCTTTGCTCCAGTGTGGGTCCTTTTCATGGACCACAGTTCCTGGTAGGAGAGCCTGGTCCTGTGTGGGGTCTTCTCAGGCCACAATTTCCTTCAGGGCATATCCACCTGCTCCAGCATGGGGTCCTACAGAGGCTGCAGTGTAGCTATCAACTTCAGAAAGGAAATCTCTGGCCTGGCACTTGGAGCACCTCCTCCTCCTCCTTATTCACTAACCTTGGGGCTCACAGGATTGTTTTATAGATGTTTTCTCAGTCCTCTCTCACCATTGCTGCACACTGTTTTTTCCCTTTTTCCCCTGATATTTTGCTTTTTAACAAGCAGCATTCCTGACCATGTCAGCATCTTGCTATAGTTTTCATCTGTACCCATGGCATCTGTTTCACACAACTTCCAATATTTTTCCTACGAATCACAGTGTGTTTTGTACTTAAACTTTACACAGAAGTGAAAAGATTTTAATGGACTGTCCTTGAGAGCCCACTACAGAGCCCTGCTCTGAATGAAAGAAGGTGGCAATGATCTGACCCCAGTGGGCTCTGAGTTTGCCTCTTCCTGCCTGACCAGCTCTTGTTCTGGTGGAGGAGAGCCCATCAGAAATCTGCTAGCTTCTCTCTTTTAAAAAGCTTTTTAACTGGTACTTTTATCATAGGGTTGACGTGGCTAGCTCCTAAGGTGACACACACCATCACACAAAACAGAGGCAGGAAGCAGCCTTTAGCACTGTGCACACCATTTGCTGGTTAGCTCACTCCAGAACACAAATCTCATTTCTCTGTACTACACACTGTGTAAAGTGCCTAAGCACTACACGTAGTCTGGGCTCATTCATCTTCAGGATTTCCTTTGAAAATTTAATATTTACTCCATTTTCCTCCTTGGAAGAAGGAACCATTTTGAGATGGTTTCAGATTCCTCTCCAATCTATCTATTTGTTCTTTGCAGTGTCCCCTTGAGTCTCCTCTCTGCTGCAAACATGGTATGTTCCTAATAATTTCTGACATTGTACAATGAATCTACAATGTCAAGGAGACTAAGCAATTTTGTAGTGAGGAGATTTAATGTGAAAGCTTCTTGGAAAGGTGACTACATGCATCCAAGACCAGAATGATTGATGAGCAGAGGTTTTAGATTGCCTAATATTTTAAAATGTGTAATATGCTATTAGTATGGACTTGTCATATTAACAGCAAGCAGAGTTAAAGGGATTTGAAGAGCCCTTAGCCAGATTTGGATCTTCTTCCACCAAAAGAATCTCACCAGAACACAATATACGCACAAAACTACTTTATGGGATTGCTGGGTCTTTCTGCATATTGAATTAATATGTCCTGTAAAAAAAAGATTTTCTCGGCACGTATTTGATGTATGTCTTCCTATAGGTGAGAATGAATAGTTATCACCTATAGGTGACAGTTATGAAATACATTAAAAATTGTTTGACAAATACTGTCATCGGTTGAATTGTTTTTCATATTAATAGAAGGTGTAGTTAGTAATGAGACCAACTGTCAGCAGTTGCTACTCAAAATATTTACATCCATATTTTTATTTAAAAAAATTAAGAAATAGATTTTATCATGGTTTCAAGCAGGCTGTGGCCCAGTAAAAACCTTCAATAGGGCAAAGGAGATTCCTGATTACAACAGTAGGTTCAAAGTTAGGTTTGCTAAAGACAATAGCTTCTTATTTATTTAAAATATCAAAATGGAGATAATGTGTATGTGTCATCAATATCTGGGGAAATTTTGTATCAGCAGTAACAACTTGCTGGTTACAAAGCAAACTAGTATTATTATCTCCATTATACAAGTGGGAGAATTGAAGTATAAAAAGTATGTTGGATGATGAAATTGATCCAGTAGATGAATATGAAACTTAATCTGTCATCTCTTGTGTTGCAGTGTAGTGCTTCTTCCATAAGTCTATTAAAACTATATATGTATATTTATTTTTTTATTGCAGACTAACAGAGTCAATGATGGCTTCCACAAATTTTGGCTAGACTGAAGTTACACTTTCTCTACTTTTCAGTCTTGCCTCTTAGCTTTTTTTCCTCCTCAGCTCTTCAACCATGTAAGAAGAACAAGAATCCCCATTTCTTTAAGAGTTATAATCACTTTTTAAGGAAGGATTGTACCCTGAGTTATGTTGTCAAGAGATGCTCCACTGTGACCTTTAAGCTATGTTGGTTTGATTTAAGATTTTATTTGTTTGGCTGGGTTTTTTTACAGTTTTTAATAAAACTTTCTATGGGAAATTAAATGTCAGTTTAAGAACTTTCTTGAGAATTAGAGATGCATTTTTCTCAGGACGTAAAGATGAATACTACCTGTAAAATGAGAATGATTTCCCCATCAGGTTTTTACAAAAATGTGAAGAGAAATCTGGCTGTTGCTGTTCATATAATTTCCTGCTTTCACTCTTTAGTATTTTAATTATACCAGTGGTGACATGGAAACATCGAACAAATTCTAAACTTCAGAAAGTATCCTTTACTAGAGTACAGAATCTTAATACAAGTCTGGTATTGCCAAGTATCATTTGTTACAGCTGTTTGAGTACTTCACGGCAAATACAGTAACTTGCCAATTTTTTGACAACAGGAAATAAAATGAACTTGATGAAGACCAGTCTTAATATATATGTCTCTATATATTTATTAATATATATAAGGAGAGTGAAACTATTTTAATAAAGAACCCAATGAAAAGTACAGCCTATGAGTCTATATACTCTAGTAAATATCAGCAACATACAAAAATTTTCTGCCCATATTTCAAATTCAGTAGCTAAGATACATGAACTTAATGTTTATTTTTGGTACACTTGTTAAAAATCAACTTATTCCTTAGGCCAGATGAGAAATAAAGAAAGATTTGGAACTTGGTAACATTTTTGATACTATACTTCACAACATCAGACTTCAAAATTATTTTTCTCCTTATCAACATATCTATTGCAATTGTCTGAAACATACAAATTGTCAATTGCACTGTATAAAATAGGTATGAAAGTGCATCTACCGAGGTTCTACAACACCACCTTTATTAGATTTAGTTTTGTTAACTTGTTAATCAGGCAGAACTGGAAATAAAATCACATAGTGTTAAATAGGTTGATTCTTCTGAGCTCATTGAGAAAAATCTAAAGGGGCTAAGTGAGATCATAAATATGGGTAGAAACAACAAAATGAGATTAAACCTTGAGGAAGGTAGGATAATACCTCCAGAGGAAAAATAATAAGAAAGACAGATGATTCTGGTGAGGCTGTATCTGGAATATTGCATTTAGTTCTGGGCATCTCGCTCCTTGGGTTGTTCAGAAAAATTGAACAAAAATGATTAAAGGGCTAAAGAAACTAATGTATTACAAGATTATAAGGATTAATAATGTGTATTTCCAACAAAGCCTGAAACACAACCCTGAATTTTATTGTGTAAATTTGTTGTGTTTTGTTTATGCACGTAATTGATTTGCAAGAAGTGAAAAGTGAAGGACAAATCCTGAGGACCATTAAGTTCTCATTTTGCAATATACTTTTTTATATATCACTAAACATACATGGCCTGGACTAGCAGCTTTAACTAAATGACCTTTAATTGTTAAATAATGACAATAGAATACTGTTATTCTCTAGGTAATTTTATTTGCAAGTTAAGGTTAAGAATGCCTGCTTATCAGATGACCTAGGGGACGTCTAGTATCAACTTTACCTCTCTCTTTCACAATAAGAAACTGCTCAAAATTGTAATTATGCACATGATTTTGATTCAGTCTCTTTATGCAAATACATTTGAAAAAAAACTCTAATTGTGTTCATTTTGTAGCAATAACACTTTTTAAATCGTATAATCTTATGGATTTGGTGGGTTTTTTGAGAAACAATTACATCTAGAGATATGCTGGAGACCATCTAAATTCCAGTCCAGGGACTGGGTTCACATACCATCCATATCCCATCTATAAATGTGACTCAGAAAAACCTGAACTCACCTACAACCTATAACTCTTTGTTTCTATGGCAAGAAATCTGGACATGGATCACAAACTGGAACTGTCTTCAAGAGGTGCCCAGGAAGAATAATGAGCATCCAGTGTCCCTGAGCACACTTGGTATACCCAAGCAGATAAATATAGATGCAGCCTCAATGTACTGGTCAATGAAAAATGACAAAGCATGTGGGAAAAAGTCAAAAGGTTAAAAATTTACTCCTCTGGGATAGTTCTGGCTGGGGAAACAGTGCTAGGCAATACTTTGAGATACTTTTCAATTTATCTTTGCCTTCATTTTTTGATGTTTTCCAGAAAGTCTGAAGCAGCAGGTAAAACAGTGTATTGTACAAAAAGAAGCTATTGAACAAAACATTTAAGAGCTTGCCAAATGCAGCTGTTAGCTCTATTCTCAGTGATGCATTCAACTGTAGACAGGCATCACATCAGTTACCGGTTTTTATATTCTTACTTGTACATGAACTTTTCCCACTGCCTCCAAGGACTACTAGAAATTGTGTTAGTGTTTAACCATGGCCTTCAATTTCAAGGAAAGCATTTTTGACAAGCAGAGTAGCAAAAAACAATATGACACTACGTCATTTCTAGAAAAAGCCTCCTCAGAGAGGAACAAATGCAGCTATATCACTGGTGTGGATCCTGATCTCAGATGTACAAATGGCCTGGTCTCAAAGAGTGCCTCTGATTGACAGTGTCTGATTTGTTTGCATATTTTGTTCCTTTATGATGACAGTGACAGAACAAGGTCGACAAGGTTCCAGAGCCTGCAGTGAGAAGCTGAATGAAGGAAAGAAGAGTTAAAGCAGGGAACTGGAGCTTGCAGATCACGTGGCAACGGAGAGCCTTCTGTGAGAAACAGTGAACAGATTGGTCAAACCTCAGAGATTAAGGAAAGAGTCTTCCTATAAAGAAAAAAATACAGTCCCTGCTGTGACCCAGAAAAGTAAAGTGACTGAAACTGAGCCAAGAAGTAGGATGTTCTTGCAAGGATGCAGGTAACAGGGCCAGATTTCTTATAATGATTTTTGTAGTCTTACATAGTCACTTCAACATTTCTTTATTTAAAAACCTGAAGCAGTCTAGTGCTGAAGATTTAGCATTGTAACCTAAAGAAGAATAGGCAGGGGCTAGAGTGAGTTGTCAAGGTTACTGAATTCATTGCTAGGAGGAGTTTGATGTTACAGCTGGGTTTTCCATCCTCTTAAGTCATGGGGCTATTCATGTATTCCTTCCTCCTGCCAGTTGCCTTCATGGTAGCCCCCACCCTGGCCCACGAAGCAAAGGGCTATTTTTTGTCTGGCAGGGACGTCCTTGGTCTGTTGACACAGGCAGCAGTCATAGAGCTTGCAGCTACAAAAGAGCAGGCAGTAGTCCCTTGACCATAAGACAATTATCACAGATTGTAGTCTTCTAATAGCAAAAATTCTATCTACTAGGCTACGCTATGGAGGAAAAATTACTTTCAGATTACTCTTAATTGGGAGAACAGTCACCTGAGAGAAGTCTGCCTGATCATCTGATAGAGGCTGAACATTTTTTTCATGGATCACAAGTTATCAGAAAAAAAAACAAACAAACCTACAAACCAACAAACCATGAGAGAAAAATAATTAATCTTTTTAATCTGCTTTCAGCAACTTGAGTGGTAAATTATTATATTAGGATAACAATATTGCAAATGGAAACCCTGCTTTTATGAATACTGATGCATTCCCAGAGACTCCAGATTATACTCGTGTCAGTAGAACTTAACTCTTGGAACAATTTCTTAGAGAAAACTTTCCTTTTTTATTCTTCCCTGAAGTCTTCTTTGAGCTTTAACTTTAAATAAAACAATAATAAGTTAAGGAACTCAATGCAAAGCCTTTCTTACACCTCTTCGTAGCTGTTACAACCTGTTACAAGTTTAATGTTAAAAGTTCAAATCTATGGTGAAAGACTGGGGAAAAAAAAAATCTTACAGTTACAGGTTACATCAAGATCTGTCAGTCCTTGATTCTCACCACCATCATCAATCCTTGTTACTTAAGATCTGATCTCTGCTGTTTAAAAGGCTGAACAGAGAGCTTTGGCTGGAACTCAGGAAAAAAATGAGAGTTTATGGCCTTTGGAAGAAGGGACAGGAAAGTCAGGAAGACTACAAAGATGTCATGAGGCTATGCAGGGAAAAAATTAGAAGGGTGAAAGCCCAGCTAGAACTTAACCTGGCTACTGCAGTTACAGACAATAAAAAAATGTTTTTNAGTGCACCCACAGTAAGTTTGCAGATGACATCAAGTTGGGTTGGAGTGTTAATCTGCTTGAAGGTAGGAAGGCTCTACAGAGGGATCTGGACAGGGTGGACTGATGGGCCAAGGCTGGTTGTTAATTCAAAAAGTCTCAGTGCTGGGTCCTGCACTTGGGTCACAATAACCCTGTGCAATGCTACAGTATTGGGAAAGAGTGGCTGGAAAGCTGCCTGGTGGAAAAGAACCTGGAAGTGTTGGTTGACAGCCATCTGAATATGAGCCAGCAGTGTGCCCAGGTGGCCCAGAAGGCCGACAGCATCCTGGCTGTATCAGCAATAGTGTGGCTAGCAGGAGTAGGGAAGTGATTGTCCTCCTGTACTCAGCATTGGTGAGACCACATCTTGAATCCTGTGTTCAGTTTTGAGCCTCTCACTACAAGAAAGACACTGAGGTGCTGGAGTGTGTCCAAAGAAGGGCAACAAAACTGGTGAAGGGTCTCGAGCACAAGTCTTATGAGTAGCAGCTGAGGGAACTGGGGTTGTTTAGTCTAGATAAGAGAAGGCTGAGGGGAGACCTTATTGCTCTCTATAACTACCTGAAAGTATCCAGGTTGGCTTTGGTCTCTTCTCTGAAGTAAGGAGTGATAGGAGAACAGGAAATAGCCTCAAGTTTTTCCAGGGGAGGTTTAGACTGGATATTAGGAAAAATTTCTTCACTGAAAGGGTTGTCAGGCATTGGAACAGGCTGCCCAGGGTAGCAGCTAAGTCATCATCCCTGGAAGTATTAAAAAGACCTGTAGTTTTGATGCTTAGGACATGGTTTAGTGGTTGGACTTGGCAGTGTTAAGTTAACAGTTGGACTTGATGATCTTAAAGGTCTTTTCCAACCAAAACCATTTTATGATTTTATGATTCTATAAGGCTTTCACTACACACTAGTTCTGAACAATGAACATGTATGAAGTCAACTGGTATTCTTCACACATAGTCTTCAAAGTTTGTTGACACTACTGAAAGTACGTATATGCTTAGCTGCTGACCTCCTCCTCCTCTACCATCACCAGCAAAACCTATCATGTTGCAAGTCACTTATTTTATGACCACTGATATTCTACAGCCCTCAAAAAAACCAAGCAAAACCCCCTTCTATTTAAAGTTCTGTGAAACTGAAAAGGAGGCTAGTTGGTCATGTGGATAATTTACTGTAAGGGCCTTCTATCTGGATTAGTTTCTACTGGGTGTCCTGCTGTTTTCTGTATGGAGTCACCTGCAACCTGCCATTCAACAGGCTACAAGATATGCAGAAGATAGGTTGCAGAGGGCAGGCATTTCAAGGGAATCAAGGAATGCTGAACATTCCAGAGATGCTGAGGGGATGACAAATTTGAAGTTTACTTCTAGCTAACAAGAATAACTTTCATAAGAGTGATTGCTTTTTCTACTTGCAGATATGTATGGTCTCAATTGATTCTTCAGTTGTTAGAATAGAAGCAGCAAAATAATGTGCATTGAAAGGGATATTTGGAGGTGTCCACCTCTTCAGGGCCAACTTTGAAGTTAATTCCAGCTTCAGAATTAGATCAAGTTGCTCACTATCTTGTCCACCTGAAGTTTGAATGGATGCAATCAAGGGTAGAGATTCCACAACTTCTTTGTGCAACTTTATCCAATATTTGGTTACCTATCCTCATTAAAAAAAAAAAAAAAAAAAAAAAAAAAAGAAAAATTAGTATCTGACTGAAATTTCCCCTGCTGGAACATGTGTCTGTTGGCTTTTGTTCTTTTGCTGTATACCTCCCATTAGGCATTTGTAGGCAGCAATAAGGTCCCCGTAGAACCTTCTCTTAAGACTGAACAAATCCATTTGTCTCAGCTTTGTGTTACAGATGATGAACTGCAGCTCCCTAAAGATCTCAGTCACTTTTCATTGGACTTGCTCCAGTTTACTGGCATCTTTCTTGTACTGGCTAGCCCCAGACTGGACACAGTACTCCAGATATGGTCTCAGAAGAGCAACATAGAGGGTTATAACCACTTTCCTCAATCTGCTGTCTATGTTCTTGCTAATATAGCCCAGTATGCAGTTGGCCTTTGCTGTATGGGCACATGCATACTCATGTTCAACTGGTTGTCCATCAGGCTCCCATGTTATTTTCTGCTAAACTGCTTTCTACACAGCTGACACCCAGCCTGTACTATGGCATGGGTTTATTCCATCTGCCTTAGGGGCACTGCAAGTGACTGATCACCAGCTACACTTCAAAACATTGACCGCTACCCTGTGAGCCCAAGCAGTTCAGTGAGTTTTCCACCTGGTTTGCAGTTTTCCACTGGATCTTACCCATCCTGTTGCTAGCTGACAATCCATGGTTGCTAAGGAATGCTCTCTTCTCTGTGGGAAAGCACATAATCACTTTGCTTTATTCTCTTTTATTACAGCAACCTATTTGTTCATGCTGTTTTTCTCTTGACATCCTCTGAGCTGTATTTGTCCTTGGCTGCCTAACTTTGAATACAGCAGTTGAGACTTCATAAGAAAGAAGACGTGATTATTTTTCTCTCTTATCTTTTCTTACTATATAGATAAATAACCTTTTTTTCATAAAACTGAAGACCCCATCTCTAGTTCTTCTTCACTATGTGGGATGATGTTGGTGATTAGAGGTTCTATTGCATACTGACTTGAGTAGTATGCGTTGTTCTTTAAATGAAGAAAAGAAGCAGGGACATGGATCAGACCTACTGCCCTAGATATAAGGCAGTGGTAGTCAGTTGTATCTGAAGATTTTTTCTATTTAGTGGTGAAGTGTGGTTTCTGATTGTGGCTATGCTTGTGTAATCCTGTGGCTCCAACCTTGGGTGGAAAGAGGTGGATCAAGGAAATTCAGTGATACTTTTGACCTATTGCAAGCAGCCTTACTGTTGGGTGACAATATACTAGTCACTGTCACTCCAAATCAGTTAAATAATTTCTTCATATAAATCCAGGAGATTTATATTTATATGAGAATCCACCAATGAATCTGTCTCGATACTTAAAGTGCTTGAGGAGTAACTGAATTTTTTATGAGAAAAAACAACCTTTGTAGGGTCATCTCCCAGTCTGCCAGGAATCCTAATGAGCTGTTTTGAATGCATGTTCAATTTAGCTGAAATTCACAAAATGTATTTTTGATTCTCATTCAAGAATCTGTTCTAGGTCTATCTCTGTTTTCAGTTTCTGTGGTTTTGTTTGTTTGTTTGTTTGTTTGTTTGTTTTTGTTGTTGTTGTTTTGTTTTTTGTTTTGTTTTGTTTGGGTTTGGTTGGTTGGTTTGGTTTGGTTTTTTTGCTGCTGGAGAGAGACCAAATGAGAATTTGCATGTAATATAGAATTGTCCAAAGATCCTGTGATGAGGTATTTTGGAAAGGAATATTCCTAACCTAAGATGGACTTGTGCACAGAATGGAATTGAGCCATGGCCTCAGAGTGGGGATATTGGGATGAACTGTACTAATATCTGTGGCCCGTAAGGAATAGTGACTTTCCCTGACAAGACAGTTTCAATATATATGCTTTGTTCCAGTTAAGTTCATAAGAGATACCTCTATAAATCTTTCTCAGGATGGCATAGATATGTTCTACAGCAGATCTGGCTCTGATTCAGAACTAGAGTCTAGACAGCACTAACTGATGTGTTTTCATTCTAGGTACTGGCTGCTGAGACAACGCTAAAAGGTCCAATACCATAATTCATTTCAAGAAAGCACCATGTCCCAAATTTGCATCTAAAGAAGGGTAGAAACCATCCCTGGAAACATTCCACAGCAGTGAATTTGAAGAGTGAGCAGTGTGATTAGGAAGCGTGTATGAAAAACACTAGCTCTGAGAAAGTCAGTAAACTTTTAGCATAGGCACAAAACAATAGAACCAATATAAGCATGTCAATATAAACTTATAAAAACTCTATATTCCTAAAAGGAAGATGAAGGTGGTTTTTGCAAACAATTTAACTTAAAAATCTGAAGGCACTCAAATTTAGCGTACTGGTTTTTATGTCAGTATGGTAATATGACTGTGCAGTGTAGAAATCCCTCCTATTGATAAAGGAGAAGAAATACTCTAAAGCAGCCTGAAATTGAATAATGACACAGTGAGATCAATTGATTACTACTGTTTCTCTCTTCTACTTGCAAAACTGTGTGTTATATTATAGCTCAGAGAATTCCATTGTGATTTTGGTAGTTTTATGAGTCGTCCTGAATTTTACTAGTAAATATAAAATGGCAGATGATTTGAAGGTAAGACATCCAACTGTCAAAGGGCATAAGGAGAAGTTACGGCATAAATTTTATACTCATGGTTGTACTGTATGCAAAAAAAAAAAAATAAAAAATGGTGAGGATGAGAGGAAATGTAATGAGATGGGGACAAAAGTATGAAGATGGAAACAGTCAAAACAGTAACTTTCATGTGCTAATGATTTAGAAATCACTCAGTGGACCCCAAAAAGCATGTTTATAGGAGACAGAAGAAAAATATGGTATGAATTTAGTACTTTCCAATCTGAATGATTCTGCAATCATGGCTCTAAATTGTAGAATTTCTACATATTCAAACCCAGTTACATGGGAAATCATTTAAACTGAGAGATCAAGAAATATCATAAGCAGAAAATGTTACAGAGCAAGAAGGCAAGTGATGGTAGAGCTGAATAGGATGTGTTTTCATAGCTTTTGCCTTTGGAAGAGAACTTTGCTTTGCCAACATCTACCTTCTGACTTCACCAAAAAGCTTGGTGCATTCCAGCAGTATGTGACTGGATTACGTAAAGATCATGACTATCTGCTTAGTCAAATGGGTGATGCAGTTGAAACATCAAGTTACATTGACAAAGGAGGCGGCATAAAATCCATCATAATAAAAAAAATTAGAAAATAAAAAAATGCACATTGCAGTAATGTTGGCAGTGTCAACAGATGGTATAACTGCCATCTTATGTGTTCTTGATACATAAAACAATGCCAAAGAAACAGCTGCCTACTAGAATACTGTTAAGTGTCAAAAACATGATGAACATCTACGAATTTAGTGAAGGATTGCCTAAATGTCATTTGGAGTAGGAGAGGTGTGCTTCTAAAGAAAAACAGGAATCCTTGTCATAGAAGCATTCAAAGAGTAACTGTCATCAGCAGTGAAGAATACTATTGGAGAAAGGACTACAGATCTTGTCACACTAGGAGGAAAGAGGTTACAACTTGTCCTGGTTTCAGGGGGGTAGAGTTAATTTTCTTCATAGGAGCTAGTATGGGGCTGTGTTTTGGATTTCTGCTGAAAACAGTGTTGATAATTCAGGGATGTTTTCATTACTGCTGAGCAGTGCTTACACAGAGCCAAGGCCTTTTCTGCTCCTCACACCACCCCACCAGTGAGCAGGCTGGGGGTGCACAAGGAGTTTGGGAGGGGACACAGCTGGGACAGCTGATCCCAACTGACCAAAGGGATATTCCATACCATCTGATGTCATGCTCAGCTTATAAGGAGCTTGAGGAAGAGGAAGGAGGGGGGACGTGAGGCAGCAGTGTTCAGAGTGATGGCATTTATCTTCCCAAGTAACCGTTACGCGTGATGGAGCCCTGCTTTCCTGGAGGTGGCTGAACACCTGCCTGCCATGGGAAGTGGTGAATGAATTCCTTGTTTTGCTTTGCTGGCATGTGCAGCTTTTGCTTTATTTATTAAACTGTCTTTATCTCAACCCACGATTTTTCTCACTTTGACTCTGATTCTCTCCCCCATCCCACCACGGGGGGAGTGAGCGAGCAGCTGAGTGATGCTGAGCTGCCGGCTGGGCTGAAGCCAGGACAAGTTACAAGTCTTTATAATCAAAATGGATGCTGGCATAGGATCCTGCTTTAACCCCTGCAGGATGAAGGAGCCTTATTCCACACGGTTTTGTAATTGGATTAAAAAGGAAGAGATTAGACAAAGCCAGAAGTTGTAGCAAAGGAGTTTAAGAAATGCTATTTTTCAAATCCCGTAGATGGAACTGAAGATGATTTGTATCAAATAGAAGAAGAAATTCAGAATGATGAAGACATCAGAAGTGAGAAAATTTGAAGATTATAAAGATAATGACAGTATGGGAAATAATGAAGACATGTGATATATAAAACCGAAAGGAAACATAATAAAATATGAGAGAAGACAATAGACTGACTTCATGGCCAGTCATTAATGAAAAGTTGCTCTATATTACTTAAAGGTAACCGATATCTACGAAAACCTTTTTAAATACAACCACTTTTTACAGGAGTTGATAAAGTTAGCATAGTACATTGAATGTAGCTTTACGCCATATCAGTGTTCTGTGCCATTAGACCACAGTGTGACAAATTCAAATCTATCATTTCTAAAGCCAGGTTTATCATCTCATCAGATCAGGGCTTCAGATCATGAAAGGTGTATACCCTCAAACATTCATCCTTTGATGTTTTGCGAATGTCTTAGGAAACACATACATAAGCTTGTCTAATAAAATTAATTGTTTTTTCTTGTAAACTCCATGTTATTTAACCTTTGCAGATAACTTTGCTTCCAAGTAAACTAAAGTACAGCCTAAACCAATGGAGTCCTGATCAAAGCCTAGAGCTCTGTGATGCTAATATAAAACAGATAAATGCACTGTAAAATATAAACTGTGTGGCACTGTAGAAATAAGCTGTTCAAATACCATTTTTTTCTTTCATATTGTCTCATATTCTTATTTTAAAAGCTGACTCCAATGCCATCCAGCAATGACAGTTCAAGGGGTCTCAAGTTTTGGGAATTTTTTTTTCATCATTATTATTATTATTATAATTATGACCTAATAGCATGACACCCTAGATTTATCTGTTAATTATTTACAGAATTTCAGGACTTGTATTATTTGTTCTATAAATGGATTTCTCAAGTCCCTTTCATGTGAATTTTTCCCGTGCTAGTTTTGAGACTCTGTATAAAATTATTTCTGTCATCTTCTAAATTAAATGTTTATTTGAGACACTTCATTTAAACTGTTTTGATTTTCTCCTTATTCTCAGTTGTTTCAGTTAAAAAATTAATCATGCAGTCACAGCTAGGATATCTTCTCTGGCAGCACTGTTCTCATTTGTGCTCAAGTACGGTGATGGAGGGCAGATTAATTTAAAATGAAAAAGACAAACAAGCAAATTGCAGTTTTCCAATCCACAGCAGAACCATAGTGTAATAGATAGGGTGAGACACAGAAAGAATGCTTAGGAGAAATCTTAAGCTGTAACCATCCTGGTTTATAGAAAATTTTGCTTTGTCAAGGCAGAGAATAACATTCACTGGAATGAGAAAACCTTGTTTTCAATACAGGTGATGTGAATATTTCATCTTCAGTTGCTATGAAAATAATCATATATATTTACCAAAAGAAAAGAAAGAGAGGAGAGTTTTCTCTAAAAAGAAAACTGTTTTGATAGACTGACTTTTTTTTGAAAGACCGACTACTTTTGTTATAATGGTTATGGTTAGAGTTGAATGTGATCTAAGCAGCCTGAGCACGTCTGGCTTCCTCACATTCATTTAATATGGTTTAATTCAAGTTAGGGGTTTTTTTGGTTTTGTTTTGTTTTCCTGGTGAATTAAAAACCAAGGGAGAGGGAACAAAAATGATTAGTTTAGAGAGCAGCTTTTGAATTGGATTAATTTGTCAGCTGTCATAATTTTCTCCTATATTCATCTCCCCTTGGTCTAACAGCCAATCTTCCTTACCTGATTAAAACCAGCATCCCTCTAGCTATATTTTCATTTTGTTTCATATCCTTCCCTGTGTTTATGCAGAACATATTTTGTTTTACTTTATTAAAATAAGGACCTGATTGTGTTCTGAGAGATGTGGGATCATGTTTTCCTATACTGATTGACCTGTCTGTAAGACAAGAACTTAGTAATGCTACCAGGCATATTATCACTCCTTTAATTCAGGTGGAGAAGCACATATTAAAACTACTAGCTCATATTCTCAGAAGCATCCATGAAAAATGTGGCCAGCATTTACAGGAGCTCAGTTCTATTTATACTGTGTATTATTTCACAGACTCAAGTCAGGCATGGGATTTGGTGATGGTTGGGATTTGGATGAGTACAGACTAGATATTTGGACAGAGACTTTGCCTCTGTAGATGACAAATGTTCTTCAATGTAGTGAAATAGTTGGATTAATTTTGGAGTTCTGAATTTTGCCTTCATTCATAACTTAAAATGATTGCAATTATTTTATCTTAACTATCATAAAGCCACTACGTACATTGGTAGCTTGACTTAAATATTGTCCTCTAGAGCCGTGTTGATTCTATAGATGGTTAGAATGTCAGGATGTCCAGTCTGTTCCCTCTGGGTGTTTCCTCACTAATTTTAGCATTCCAAGTTCCCCTAACTGTAAAGGAAAAGTAAGACATACATATTGTTAGATCAACAACAGATTTAATGTTCTGCTCCAAATAGCAGCAATCATGTGCAAGACTGCTTGAGAGGGGCCCTGAGCAGTCCTAATCATATGATTTGCTTCACTTTATATTATCTTTTTCCTCCATTTTAACCTCCCAGATTCTTCAATTTAACAACCCCACACCTCTTCCCAAAGAAATAGCACACCTCTGTTTATCCCTTCCTTTGTTCTTTATATCCTTATTTGCTATGTGAAGTATCATTGCTCTGATAATTTCTCCCTCAGTCATCAGTTAACTATTTACTAGCAACTGTTAATTAGAAAGCTCCTTATATTTTCTACAGTGTTCTGCTCTTTTCATGTTGCTATCTTGTTAGTGGTGCCACAGTCAGAGTGGGTGCTCTTCATATGCATTAATCTCTTTCTGTTGTTTGTAAAGTCATGAAACTCCTTTTGTTTCTACCTTGTCGATGGCACCACAGGTTGGGATTAGCTACCTGTATGGATATACAAAGTATTACCCAGAGATAGTAATGCATCTTTCCTACTGCTCCCATTCCGATCTTTTGATTTTGAAAAAAAAAAAAAAAATTAAAGTGAAGAAATAGTAATTTTTGTATTTCCCTTTTATCAGCTCATTATCAGATCAAATTTCAACATTTATACATATTCTGAAACTTCACTGACATAAATCAGATTAGTTAATTGTCATGGAAATTGTTACTGATCTTTATTTAGCTCCTATTGAAGAAACTTTATGAAGTGTTATCTGGAGCTACTTAATGATCATTATTCCTTATGTTCATGAAGACTAACTGGAGTGCTACTTAAAAAAGCATATGAATGTCCTTGTCCTTTTTCCCTTATCCCAAGAACAACATATATTTGAAGTGATGAATCTGAAGTGATTTTCTACAGCTGAATGCTTTTCTTAAAGTTCCACAGATGGCAATTTCCTTTGGATAACAAAACCTTAATTTATTGTCATCTAATAAGGGAGTAGGTCTTGATTCAAACATCAGTGCATATGTGTTGTCCATAAGTTGCCCTGGTTCGCTTTGAATATCAGAGGATTCCTATATCAAGGACTGAATCCAATTTGAAGATTTTGAGATAACCACCAACAATTTCATAAAGGACTAATGATACTTTCTAAACCAGTAATATTCCTTATTCTGGAAGGAATATTCTGGATATTAATGTAATATAAATCTCAGCGTGGAGCACTATTCAAAGGCAGTTAGTTGCTGAAACAATATATAACTTTATTTACAATATTGTTTATTTTCTTGAGGACTGTTTGTCTAAGCTGCTACAAATATTGACCATAATGATAATGAGGAAACTGAAACTAGTGTTCTGCCAACATTTTGTTTCTGAATTTTTTTAAAAGGTGCCACCTGAATGGTGCTCCCAATGTTGGTTTGTATTCTTGGGGGTTTTTGTACAGTCTTAAAATTTGCAGCTGCTTAAAACCAAGAGGGACAAATCTTATAGTGCAATTTTCTCAATGCATTTTATCCTGAAAGTCTTTCTGTTATTTATAACGTGATTTATTAGGTGTTTGTATTATCACCTTCAAATAACTCCTCTGACCCTGTTCTGTGGGTCTGCATTGATCATTTGTCAGCAGAACTGCATCTGTGTGCATTACTGTATTTTTTTGTCCTTATTGAAACATACTGTTGTTCATAGTTTACTATGAAAATAACAGTAATAAATGAAAACATACTGGCATATAGACCATTTTTGATTTCAACAGATGAAATGCTGTCCTGGTTTTGGCAGAGATAGAGTTAATTTTCTTCCTAGCAGCTGGTATAGTGCTGTGTTTTGGATTTAGGATGAGAATAATATTGGTAACACACTAATGTTTTAGTTGTTGCCAAGCAGTCAAGGACTTTTCAGTTTCTCATACTGACCTGCCAACAAGAAGGTGGGGGGCACCCAAGAAGCTGGGAGAGGACACAGCCAGGACAGCTGACCTAAATTGACCAAAGGGATATTCTATACCATATGATGTCATGCTCCATATATAACAGAGGGAGTTGGACAGGAGGCGTCTTGGCTGAGGAACTAGCTGAGCATCAGCTCAGGGTAGTTAGCAATTGTGCTATGCATCACTTGTTTTGTATATTAATACTATTGCTAATTATTATCTTCCTTTTCTGTCCTATTAAACTGTCTTTATCTCAATCCATGAGGTTTACTTTTTTTTTTTTTTTTTCATTTTTGATTCTCTCCCCTATCCCACTGAGCGGGGTGTGAGTGAACATCTGTGTGGTTGTTTTAGCTGTTGGCCAGGTTAAACCATGACAAATGCTAATTTCTAGACTGGTACTTTCAAAGTAGTAGGACATTCTGAAGTTCTGCTTCTTGCTGGTTGTTTTATGGTGATTCACCAATCATTGATAACGAATTCAATATAGAATAAATGCACTTCAAATTAACGTTGGACCAAATCTTCACTGTAAAGATTCATAGAAAATACAGTATCTGTAAAAAGCTACTGTATGTTTTTATACAAATGTTTCATGTGCATGTGTTATCATTTTTACGGACAAGAAACAGGACAAAGAAGGTGTGCTAGAACTTCAAAATGACCATATTGCTACTGCTAAACTTGCAGTTTGAGAGGGTTTTTTTTAATAACTAAGATATGACAAGTTATTTTAAGCTGAGATTTTTTTTATACATTTTAAAACAATTTATTTTTCACTGTTCATTCAGCATTCTCTTACAAATCAAGCCTGTGCATACTTACCATATGTAAATATTCCTCCATCCTTAGGATAAATAGCTTTATAGCTATATTTTTATGTCTCTCAGCCATACATAAGAGAACTTTTTTTTTTCATGTGTTTTATTTTAGCAAAATTATTTGAAAATTCAGATAAGTTCATACTATTTCCTAGATATTTATAACTTTGGATTCTGTTCCATTAATCTGTAGAAAAAAAGAACAGAATAAAGCTCTTCAGTTCAGAGGAGATGTCCACCAGTCATTTAGATTTGCACCAGAAATTATGTACAGTGTACTCAAACAATTTTATCAACCTTTTCCTCTACACAGTCTTTATGTTACGGTAAACCTGTTAATGCAGACTACCCTTTAGAACATTTCTGAGATACATCATAGTTTGTGTAATTTAATATTACACTGTTTTCTGCAGTTTCAGTAGAGGAAAACACCAAATCCTCAACAGAAAATAGTTTTATTTTCAAAGTGTTTCTTCCATGTTTCTGTAAATTATACCATTTGGGGTCTCTAATCCATATTATATGTCACAGGCCTAAAACCTCCAGGAGAGAACAAAATGCTATTTGCAGATGTCAGTTGTAAACAAATAAAGACAATTAAATCTGTAAATCACAATAATATTTCAAATATTCACCTATAACAAAAACTAGGAAATATTTGTGTCCAAATACTAGTTAAAATTTTCCACTTCAATCAATTTCTCTTATGTTACGCTCTTACTATCCTATTAACATTCTGCAGTGAACTTGGAATGTAATCACTGTATTTTTTTTAATAATACAGCTTGACAAAGTCATAACAAATTTTTAAAGAAACTGCTATATTTGAAAGAGTTTAGGAGATTTTCAGGTGAAAATGCACTTAACTACTATAGTGCAATGAATTAAGAGAATACTATGTAATAAATCTACTTATCTCACTTGAGAAGTAAGAAGACAGATCTGAAAATAATCCAGTCTATTCAATATATGAAATACAGTAAGTTCTCAAATAAATGTGTTTTGTAGAAATTATTCTTTTCCATCTATAAGAACATATAAGCATGCCTGCTTCTTAATTATAAAGAGCAATGAACTGAACGTCATACCAGAAGCTAGATATTAGATCACAATGTTCTTATATATGTCCTAGCCTGTGTTTATCTTAAAGCATATTTCTGTTGTAGATATTACTAAATCTTAGGTGCATTAAAAATCCATAAAGTCTTCAATCTACTTATAATTTTGCTAGTTTATTTAAAACAAGGATACTGTGCTTTCTGAAACTCAATCTGTTTCAATCACGTAATTTAAACAAAAATAAATAATTTTAATGTTGAAATATACTACAGTACAACATTTTGAGTCATTTTCTGAACATACAAATGATACGTTTTTGGTGAAAACTTTCATATCTTCTGTTGCTACATTACCAGAAAGGGAGAATGGAACTACCTAACTAACTAACTAATGAATTCCAGGTTAATTATCATATATCTTCAATACAGATGTAAAGATGGTAAATGTAAGAATTATCTTCTCCATATTATATGTTTCACAATCAGGCAATTTAAATTCCATATATCATTGCTGTGTTGGATAGTATTACAGGAGGCCAAAATATATTCTTCTTCTGTTAAGAGGTGAGCTTAAAGGTTTTCATTTCCCTGATTACATATAAACATAACTTTTCCTTATTATTATCATGACGATAGAACAACATACACTGAAAGGTAACTTAGATATATGTTTCAACTTAAGTGTGATTAAATGAGTCATATATTAAACAATTCTATCTAGTCTAAACTTCTTTATGGTGTAAATTACATGAAGGTACCTTATATGTTTTGCAGATTAAGTCTCTGAGTATTATAGATTGTGAGGGTCAGCCAATGAGCATGAACACTTACTGTGTCAGACCTTTCACGGTTTTGGATTAGGACCATTTTTTTGCTCAAATTTACTTACTTATTTTGATAGCCCAAATAAAAATGTTAATTATAACATGAGATACTGAAATCTAGTTCTCAATGGAGTTATGTTTTCTTATCTTAAATCGTCTCCACTGCAGTCACCTTATTTCCTCATCGTTCTCATGGTTTCCTCTCTTTTACAATACTGCATTCCTCCCCATAGCCTTTCTCCACCTCCCACCAAACACATAGGTCCATCAATGGCTGGACAGATGGTCAAAGATAGTAAGGCTGGATCGATGTGTACTGAGTGGCCAAGAGAAAAACTGCTGACTTCAAACCAAAGCTTTCCCTCAATAGGACCGTTCACTTGGATTTATTATATCTACTCAGCTGCCAGTTTCAAGGAACTTGTAGAAACTTAGTAGTTTCTTTGGTATATCTACTCTTCGTCAAACTTGACTGAACCTGGAGAGACTGTGAAAATTTCTAATGGGGAAACTAGTAGCAAAAGCCTCTCTTCCATGCAGAAACAGTTGAACACTTGTTACAATGGAATTTATCTGGAAATAATGAATTAATTGATATAAAATCAGCTTCAATATGATTTCAGTTTTTTCAGTCAAAAGATACTAAGTGTTTTATTGTTTAGGCTACATATATTGAGATATACTACTTTAGAAGAAGTTTTAAAAGATATTATTAAAGAGGCAATCTGAAGGGGCATAAAGGAATATTTTTATCTCGTGACATCCATTGATGATTATAAGATTCCCAGTATATGAATAAAGCATGCTTTGGATGGAGGCCAAATAAATAACTTGGTTTTTTACATAGTAAGATTTTCACTCACACACAACCACCTCCCTCTCCTGACCCTGGAATTAATAAATTTATTTTTACATGCTTTATGGGAGGTCTTTACATAGGCAATCACCTGCAGTGAATGAGTAGAGAGAGCTGATGAATGGTTCCACAGATTTAGCACCTGGTTATAATTCATCTCTGGAGATTTAGAACTTCTAGTTCATATTGCCGAAGAAAGGTCTTCCATATTTAGTATGAATAATTCGCTTTTGGAATAGGTGAAAAAATAATGTTTGTAACCAGGCCTGATGACTTTGCATAAAAATAAATTATGAGAATACAAGGTATTCCTTCCCTCAAAAGCTGTTCTACGTAATTTGCACAGTGCACACATATTGATGAATTTAGCTGAGCGTCAGTGAGTCACTAATTTCTGGGGTAAATGCAGGTATCTGAACTTTATTCTGCCAATTTTGCTGACTTGGCATTTTCTAACAAAAATACTTTACAGAAAACAAACTAACAAAAGTTACTTTTGTTGATGTAATTCTCTTCTTTGAAAAAAAAAAAACAAACCACAAAACCAGAGTAATCCCTGTATGCACATGTTTAAGATATACAGGTTGGAATCTTTTTTTTTTTTTTTTTTTTTTTTTAAGTAAAGGAAGATTTGGGATTTGCTGTTACTAAGAGTAGTTGTCTCACCCAATTACAGCTATATATTCTCTTTCACACCATTTTGCAGCCATAAACTTATGTTTTCTTTCCTGTCTATTTGGTGCTGAACACAGTATTAAAAAGCACTTCCAAGAAAGGAAGGCCCATTCTCCAATTTTGCCATTTAAATTTAAAATCAAAATGATCTCAACAGCATTTTCATTTTTCACTTAGTGTTTACATTCAGCATATTTTACAGGAAATATTGTTTTCTATTAAGAAAACAAACAAACAAACAAACAAACAAAACCAACAAAAAAACCCCCCCAAAATAAAGATTGAAATCATCTTAGTAAATCCTATACTGCCAAGAATGTCCTTGAGGAAAATCACTTTGCATGTATAGTGCATTGATAATTCTCCTTAACGTAGCTTGACGGCATTTCTGGCCTTTTCCTAGCTTTTGGTAATAGCTTTTAGTTAACATTAAGGGACTAAGTAATACATACGAAGAAAGCTTAAAAACCAGCAGCAAGTAGTATATATGTCCCTGTTCTACACATACCCCAACTAGTGCTAGCACATCATAAGTAGAAACAACCACAGAGAGTTTGAGTAGGTGCTGATGAAAATTATATAGTTACTATGTGAACAAATGTTATAGAGGATGAACTGCTGCAGTGGAGAAGATGCTCAGAGGAGGATGTTCATCTGGGAACACCATCACTTCTTCCTTTTCTCTTTCTTTCTCCCCCTTAGTCCCTCTCTCTCTCTCTTCCCCTGTCCCTCCCCGGCACTCCATCTTCTGTTTTCAAAATTCCTCAAAAGTTACTTTCACCACTTGAGTGAATATACGCCATCTTTTATCAAGCACTCTATTTTTTCTTTTTGTGAACTATTCTTAACATACTTTGTGAAACATTTCTCCTTCATAGCCAGAGAAGGATAAATCCCATTTTATCTTCAAAATATACCTTTACCTAGGCTAATAGATGCAGAGAGAGAGAGACAGAGGCAGAGACAGACAGACAGAGACAGAGACGGAGACAGAGAGAGTCCTGGTACATGCACTTTGAGCATGAAAAAATAGTTCCTTCAGCTTATCTTTTTTAAAGAGAAAATTCTAATTTTGTCTGTGGGAGGAATTAGCTACTTCATGTGACTGTGAATCTTTTTCTACCGGGGAATAAACTGTAGGTTTTCATGACTAAAAATTTGCAGACCACAATTCTCAAAATATTGTAATTGTCAGATGAGAGATGTGGCAAGAACTGATGTTAAGATGAATAGACAGGGTACTTCTAGAGGTGCTTATGGAAACTTTGCATCTCATTTTATAATGAATTTAATAAAACAGAAAGTACATTGGCAAAGAAAAATAGCTAAAGTGAACATGGATCTCAGTATCTCATTTGTGTCAGACTGCAGAAACTGAATTGGAATGTTTCAATCTCTAAAAAGCCTTTTTCCCTAAAAAAAATACCAGTATACACATTAAATATTCACAGCTGTTGTATTCTTAGTGGGTTTAAAGCCAAGTTTCTTTTCTGTCCATATCATAGTAGCCATGGTGCATGTTAAGAGGAGACTTGGGGAAACTTTTACAACATTATTCACTGTTCATCCTCTGGCAATCGAGACGACTCCATAACTAAGAGTGCTAGAAGGACTCAGAGGTTTGAAGCAGCACAGATAATCAACACATAGCTCAAAAAGGTATATAACAGAAAATGCACCAATACATTGCTGTCTGTGCTCAGGTCAGATGTCTTCACTCCTCCATTGTTTCTTCAAAAACAACCTAGCATAGGGAGAAGATCAAATCATCTCATTTACCTGGCCAGCAGTGGGTCCGTCTTGGAGACGGCTGGCATTGGCTTTATACTGATAAAATAGGCTGTACTCTTTTATAGTGGAGTCTGTTTGAGGACAACTATTTCAGTTGCAGGAGCGCAAGAAAGAGAGGGGGAGCCCCCTGTATCACTCCAGGACATGCAAGAGTCAACTGAGAGATAATAGTCTCATACAGATATTCCCATGCTTACAGCTACCGTGAGTTGTCATACTGTTTACAAAAAGTAAGCTAAAAACCATTCATGTTTTATTCTCTCAGGAAATTCAGAAAGGATGTGTTTTGTTTTTTTTTTTAGGAATTATTATCTAAACCAGTTCTTTAAAATGCCAGCTACCATAAGAGGATGTGGGGTGGGGTGGAGGTGAAGAATCAATCTAAAAGTGCAATTATTTCCTATTTATGACCAAATACGCTTTTTACGTGCCTCAGTCTTTACAAAACTGAGAAATGAGAAGATCCCTGTACAGTTCATTCAGGTCAGCTGCACTTGACCATAAAGAAGGTAATGCTTTCTCCCCATCTCCAGGTCCAATGCTTAGTAGACATAGCTAAAACAACAACAACAAAAAAGGCTGGGAATTGTCACATTGTAAAGGGACAACCTGGTGTACAGTCAGCTCTGTACAATCAAAACTGTCATGCAGTAATTAGTGATATTAATAATGATTTTTGCATGCCTGAGTTTCATTTAGAAACAAAATATGTAATGCTAAATAAAACAAAAAATATCTTTGAGTCTAAAAAAATTCACCAACTGCTTTAAAGCTGATGTTTGGCACTAGTAACCATCAGAAATATCATCTTGCAAATACTCACACTTGGCCTGTCTTATTAAAATAAACTAGTAAATTCTAGTTAGACATTTCATCATTTCTTAGCATTTAAAAATAAATAGATTGAAAGTGGGAGTTCTAAAGACTTGTTCCATGCAAAAGACAAAAGTGTGTTAGATAGAAGGGTGTATTCACTGTCATAGTTTATACATACATCTAGCTGAGGGGAAAACAAAGACTGTCTCTTTTTACAGAGGCATTCAATATAAATAAATTATATACAGAAGCCAATTATTGGCTCTAAATATAATGTGAAAAAATCTGTGATGAATAGAGTGTGTACATTAGTGTGATAATGGAAAAGACGAGATGGCACACATTCGTTACAATAAAATTTCTCAGTAATTTTGTAAATGTAGGACATTTATGCACATTTTAAATACTGATTCTTTGCAGATTCACAGTACCATTACAAAACATTGAACAAGATAATTCTATGTTTCCTTAGCTACAGCATGTTAGTTGTGGTTAGAACACAATTAATACATCATTTAAACTTGATGCATGTAATTTAATTTGCTTTCATAAAAAAACCCACAAAAAACACCCAAACACAAAACAACAAAAAAACCCAGCACAAACAAACAAACAAACAAACCCCCTCAAACCAGGCTTCTTTCCAGGAAGCTGTGAGAGATCAGAATTATCATTAAACAGACAAAGACAATTAGTAACCTGGGAAAAAAATAAACAAAAATGAAACAGTTGAATTTGTGGGTCCTTTTAAAACAAAATGGGTAAGCAAAGATCACATCAAGCAAAAGAAATGTCTGAAGGTTGGTAGTCATATGCATAATGTAATTTTTTGTCACTGCATTTACACAAATGTCAGTCTTGCAAAGATGTATTTGTTGTTTCACCAAGTTCATATATATGTTTATTTCACTCTTTCCTTGTCAATACTTCCAGCTCTATAGCTGCAAGAAAGTGTTACACAATCTTACAGAGAGGTTCTTAAATAAATAGACTATGCTTTAAGATTTAGTTTCATCTAAATATACCTTCTCGTCTTAAAGCAAGATTTCCTTGTTTTCTTTGCTGTTATCATCACGCTTCTGACGTGTATTTTGAATATAGAGTCATATGACCATAGGATAATTCAGGTGGGAAAGGATCTTGTGAAGTCTCTGGCTGAACTTGCTGCAATTGCAGCTCTGAAATCAGAGCTGGTTGCTCAGATCTTCTCAGTTCTGCTCATGCTACATCCAGTCAGGTCTTGAAAACTGCCCTTGTTTTACAATCTTTTTGAGCAACCCACTTCACTGTTTCACTCTCCTATTGGGAATTTTCTTTTCATTATATGCAACCCGAAAGTTTTCTTTTCCAACATATGTCCGTTGTCTCTCATCCTCTGACCACAAACATCTATGAAAAGCCAGGTCCATCTCCTTGCTGTCCTCCCTGCAGGCACTGGGAGGCTGCTGTTAGGTTTCCCCCTACGGCTGTGTCTTCTCCAGGCTGAACAATCCCTGGTTCCTCAGCCTCTTTCAGCAAGGCAAGTACTCCATCCCAGTACAGACCCTGTGATACCACATGATAACCAGTGTCCATTACGCCCAAGCTGTTTAACTCCTCTAATTCTCCACTCATCCAGACTGTAATATCTCAAATTTGATACAAATAGTTTCTGACGCAGTTAAAAACTTCAGACCTACCAGCGATACTAGGAAAAACTTTTTAAAATTACTTGAGTCCTTCTTATTTACTAAATGCTCTATATTAATTACTCCAACAGAGATTTTGCAGTGCTACTTTTAAGAATGGGATCCATATCACTATGAAATGAATCACAGGGCAAGAATGAAATGCAAATTCTATAGTCTACATAGGGCAAAGAATGACCTTTTGAACCATTTACCCTCTTTTTGTATTAATATGTGGTACTGATGAGAAATAGATCACTAAATCATGCAACAATTTCACCCTTTTTCCTCCTTAGTAAAACAGGAAAACTTAGAAAAGGTATGGCAAAATCAAGCAAATCTCAAATTTACTCAGAAGTCTAAATTTTGGTTTACCCTTGAGAAAAAATTATATTTATGTATATGCTATCAATCTCAGTTAGATTTAAAAAAGTGATATCAAGCTGAAGTTCTCTTTTATAAGGTTAATTTTTATTAAATTCCCCAACTACTAAACCCAATATTATTCACAAATTAAATAGACTATTAATTAAAAATATATTAGAGGAAATACACACAGCGGAAACCAATTAAATCAGCTGGTGTTCCAGTTAGCAGTGATGATACTGTAGTTCCAGATATTCTCTGGCATGATTGTATCAGAAGCCAAAATTTTAATTTTTCTGTGATGACAGAAATAATTTGATCCTGTCTTTAAAGAAGCAATAGTGGATAGGAAATTTGTCTTTTTTTTTTAATGTTTCTGTTCACCTTTATGATTTTTGTGTCTGAGATATCTATTTATTTACACAAATATCAAATGTCAAAATACTTTTGTAAGAAAATACATCTATTCCGAAACATTGAGCTAAAATGACCAAAAAGATCTGATTCAGTATTAAGTCTGACTTTGCTCTTAAATTTTTAATGATCTAGTTCTTCTCTTAATACTTCATTTTGTACTGTATTAAACTGTTGAAATTTGCTGTATATAATTCTTCACATTTTTGTTTTCTCTGCAAAGCAAATGTATTTGCCCTTGGAAATAATTATTCATAATGGATTTTTAATATGTGATGTTAATGGTAATTCACTTATGGAAATCATTAAAATATCAACATAAAAAAATTAACACAAAATGCAAATATATTTCTAAGGTGTATTTGAGTATCTGAGAACACTCTAGGCAATACCTATATTGTTTCATATTTATTCAATATTAGTGGTATTAGAGAAAGAAGAAAAAAGCATGATGAAAACACTGTAAAGTAAATGAAGCAAATATTTTTAACATCATTTAACTAATCCCTTTCTGGACCCAGTTTAATATGAGGATTATTGGAAAATATTTGATAAATTTAAATGTTTGTTATTTTTAGCAATTGCATCAAATTAAAAAAAAATAATTAAATAGAGAAATAATACTTTAAATAATAGCAATGGACACATAATAACTACTTGTGCAGATTAGGTTTTTTAAATCAAACTGAAGTCCCTAAAATACAGTATGATAGGAATACAATACTCTTTTAGCTTTCTACATGTTCTCATTTATCATGTAAATATGTTGACAGTAGCGTTCAAAAGATTTGGTTTTCAAAATAACCCAAGACAAAAGCCATAATTCACAAAGGCTATGAAAGGCTAGAATCACCATTCGCTGTGGAACAACCAATTTTTAAAAAATAAGTAAACTATAAAATTGTGTACTGTAAATTGTGCAGACACAGTTGTTCCAGATACATAACAATAAATAACGTTATTATTTATTTATTAATGAAAACTGCTTGTTCCATCATAAAGGTGACCTCAAACTTCTGTTTTGCCAAAGTGAGTTAAAGTCTGCTGAAGCCCCAAAGAGGAAGACAAAATATTACCTATACCAAAAGGTTTGAGGCAAGTTTAAATTGAAGAAAGTCCAGCATAAAATTGCACTCTTTAGGTTTTGGTTGTGATAAAAACAAAAAAAACCCCAAACCAAAAAAAACCCACCAAAACAAAAACCACCAAAAAACCCACTTGATTAAGACTAGAACACATAAATTGGAAGCATGAGAAATGGCAATTTCTGCAAATATAAACGTTTCAATTTTATGTTGATTTTTGTGAAGTCATAGTCTTACCCCTTCCTCAAATATCATTTTGCAAATAGATCACATAAAAATAATTCCTCATATTGTATTGTGCACATCCATTATCTATATCCTTTAGGACATGATGGTTTTATGGTATTTTTTATTTGCAAGATTCCAATGTACCTTACATTTTTGCAAAAAAACCCCACCTTATTTTGTGTGTATTACACAGAGAAATTAATTTGCTGTCATAGAAACAATTATTTCTGTTTAAATGTACATAACACTGAACAAGAGATGGAGAATAACACATTCAGTCTACACAGGTTAAAATCTTGGAATAAAAATATCTGAGGTTTACTTTTCTATCGTGAAAAATCACTAAATATTTGACTATTTTGATTACTCTGGAAGTTGTTCATTATTCTGCATTGAACTGCCAGACCTTTAAGTTTTCATTTCTTCTCCCTCTTTTCTTATGGATGGGTATTTCTATTATAAGAAATTAGAGAAAGTGTATTTTTGTTTATCACCAAAGCTAATGTCTGCGTATTTAAGGATTTCCTTAGAAGGCTCCTCATCCTGACCGCTTACCTTGTGAAATCTGACAAATACACAGCCAGAGGTGCTCTGACTCCAGCCATAGTAATGTCATTGAATATGAGTCTCAGTTTTATGCCAGGAAAGTATTAATCAGTAAATCCTGTCAGGCCTTTTTCCTAGAATAAAAGGTAATGCTTTCTATCTCTGCTGCAATCACAGAATGAACAGCAGCTAATCCTGATGTCTAATTCTGAACAAAATGATTCTTCTTCTTCCAGTAATCCACCATCTAATGAGTCACTTCTTACTTTCTGACTATCGGATAGGCAAATCGCCTGCAAGAAAGAAATGTTTCACACACCAAGGTCAATAATATTGATATTTCAAGCCTACTTCGGAGGAATATTGTCAGTTACTGTGAATCAGCTTCTGTTTTCGTCACATCTCTGTTGCCTCTAAAGGACTGTTCTTGTGACAGAAAGCAAAGGTATGGCTTGCGATTACTTAAAGTTGGGGAATGTCACAAAATTGGATTTATTGCCTGTCACCAGTTTTACTTGCTATAAAACTATTAACTCAGAAGCATTTCTAGTTTCATGATGCGAAGGCTTAATGTCAGTGCCAGCCATCATGGCCACTGTATGCGTTTCATCCATGGAGAGATTATATCTGATAAACAAAAAAGACTGTGAAACTAACATTAATTAGTGCAAAGTGATGCACTGAAAATTAAGTCTAACTGCATGATTAAGTAAGGTATTCTAATGATTGCCATTTTCTAGAAACTCTAATTTAGCTTGGAAGCTGATAACTGAACCGGGCTACTTTGATGTAACAGCTTCTATACCTTCAAATCTCTTAAAACGTACATATATCCAACATAGCACCTTTACATCAACGAGCAAGAGTCTGAGTAATAATTTGACCAAAATGAAGCAGAGATGCAAATCCAGATGACATCCAGAAATACCAGCTAAATCCTTAGTTTTGTATGGAATATGTAGCCTGTGAGCCTTACCCCAGATTCACAGTATCTAACATCAAGTATATAATCAAGCACTTTAAATACAAATTACCTAATCACCTACTGTGTACTCAGGTAAACTTCTGAAGAGTAAAGGAAGGAAGCTGGGTTTCCTCTTTTGTATATGTTTTGTTTTCTCTGTTGTCTTCTTTCTCTTTTTTCTTTTTAATTTCAGTTTAATAACCGTCCAGCTTAACTAACAAGAGAATATTCTCTGACACACTGCTGAGAACTGCTGAGAAGAGAAGCAGCTAAAAGCAATGTTTTACACAGCTTGATGCTTCTACGAGTTTGCTTGCTCTTTGCTAGGCTGATAAGAGTGTGTGTGTGTACTTCTCTAAAAAAAAAATTTGCAAGTTAAATGTCATCACTGGCAAGAAGTACTACAGTTTACTCTTTCTGGTTCCATTTTCTTTTTATCTTCTTTTTTCTTTAAGAAAATTGGAATGCAATTAGCAATAGCAACAATGGCTCCAAGCTGTCTTGCTTGCCTTCTTTTTTCCTTAAAAAATGGGATCTTTTGGCATTTTAATACATTTTAAAATAAAACCAGATAGTGTATGATACATTATATCTAAATATTATATACATGCACACAATTGAAGCAAAAAAGGTATGCTGTTAATATGAAAACTACATTTAACATTTCAGTGCTGTTCTCTCATGCTTGTTTTCTGCTCTTTTTTATAGTTCTGATAAAAGTTTTTAAAGCAGTTACTAAGGAAAACAGATGAAGCGGAAGCACATATCAATGTGAAAACCAGGAATATATGTAAAACATTATTATGTTCAGTAACACATGACATGAGTACACCTTCAGGTTCTGTGATGGTTTTCAGATGCTCTATTAATCTGGGTATAAAGCTGTACTGAGACTATGAGTAGGATTAATCTCAAGAATCAGACAGCGTAGCTGTTTGCTTGAATCTGAAGATGAATATCTCTTTTCTTTTGGCACGTTTGCAGGTGTAATGAATAAAATGTCTCTGACATAAAATTTAAAGTAAGTGGCACTTTAAAAAAAGGGTGAGGGGTTTTTTATGAAGATAAGACAGATGAACATTAGTCTTTTATAGCTAGAAAGTTTGTCTAAGGTTTCTCCCTCAGTTCACCATCTGTAGAAAGAAGACAGTGCTATCTTTACCTTGCATTAAAGCAGATATATTTTTGTCTGGTGATCTTAACTGCGAAAGTACAGAATGCCGTTTGTAAGCAAATATAATTTTTTAGATGAATTTCACTGCAAAAGCTAAGTGTAACGTATATGTATGGGCTTACTTTTAGTCAATAAATCCTATCTGCTGTTTTTTACGTATTATGCTTCCAGTGTGGAATGGATCATGGTACTGATTGCATATGGTTTTAAAGCACTCGGTCTCAGTAAGCTTGCAAAAAGAAACAATCAAAATGTGCATGATACAAATACCTGCCATCAACATGTGCTAGATGATATTTGCACTTTACATTTTTCACTTCTTCAGGATTATCCCTTCTTACAAATTTTGATGGCAAACTAATGTCTCACTCTACTCATAGTTGGTAGGTATATTTAAAACCTGAGATCTCTTCAGTAATTGATATTGAGGATATGAAGGATTATTGGGGTTTGGTTTTGTTTTCATCTTCTCTTTGAATAGCATAAGCCTAGTAATTTTTTTCTGGTAATACCGTTATAGCAGTGTTCAGCACAATGTTGGTAATCTCACGTTTTTGTGTTTTAAAGATAAATATTTCTGTTTGAATCAGCTTTTTTATTGTTTTGTGGGTTTATGTTCGGTTTTATTTGTTTGTTTGTTTTTTTCTTCTAATTTATCTTTTAATGAGGAATTGAATTGTATCCCTTAAACCAAGAAATTTCTCCACCATCTAGCATGAGAAGTTATTGTTCTTTTCATCTACTAACTCAGTGTGAAGGCCTTGTGCTGAGATACTGCAAGAAAAATTATATTTAAATATCCCAACATATTGTTGTTTTCTAAATTTTCTAAACTGTTAAATTACACAAATATCTTAACAGCATCATAATATTAAAAATTTGGGTGTCAGCCACAACAACAACAACAGCAATAATAATAATAATAATAATAATAATAATAATAATAATAATAATAGAATAATCCATACCCTAGATATTTAAAGTGTTACTTTTTTTTTTTTTTCCTTGCCCAGAAAGACCTTATAAAGGCAACATGTTGTATTCAGAAGACTGGACCTATAAATAGAAATAGCTTTGATGGTCATATTATCTCTCCCTCTTTGTCTTCATTTCTGTCCCTATTCAGTTCTCCATTTAGATGTGTAACAAGGCCCAGCTATTTACTCCAGATCCTTTCAACCTTGCTTTGTATGAGGTAACAGCCAGTCTGAGTATGTTTAAATGACACATGCAGATATAAGTTCCTTGTGTCCATGGTTTAAACAGGCACGAATTGTTACAGAATAATCTAAAAAACCATGATGGCAGTGTGATGTTAACGTGAGTTAATAAACTGTACTTGAAGTTTGAGTCCATCTGACCCTGTTTGATTGGCTCTTGCAAGGATCTCTTTGAAACATGATATTGCAACTTATGAATAACAGGTAAACACGTGTGCCAAGTCACTGATGGCTGGTGTTGCATCGTGTGACGCTGTACTGCACAGACAAGCTTCTTTTAGCTTTCACATGTAGCTAAGGCCCAGATCAGAAAGGCTTGTCTATATTACTAAATGAATGAAGGTCAAGGAGAATCACCTGGCACTGAGGCCTGTATCTTGGACTTCCCCCCCCCATTGCCCTGAGTCCATGCCGTGTAGGGCCAGTCCTTTTTTGCAGAAAGATTTCTGAGTCCACATTGAGTCAACACTAGATGTGGCACTTGCCTCATCTGAGTTCCACTTTTATGGCTCTTACTATAATTTTATAAAGTTGTTACAATCATTAATGTGTTTCTTCAGTTGCATAGCAGCCTATCAAGAAGGTGTTCTTACAAAGTGAAAGTGAGGGTATATGCTGCTGTAAACAGGCTAGCTAACCCAGTTGAGAGTTTTGGAAGACAGGGACTGAAGCCCAGAAGCAAGAGATTGAGTTGCAGATGGAGACAATACATGCAGAGGAAGGCCAGAAACGAGTGCTTTCGTGTCACTGCTCAGAGCAGGAAGATTCAAAGGGTTCCCTTGGACTTCTGTACATTCATGTGCAGAACATGGCCAGCAGATAGGAGGAACTGCAAGTCCAGACAGAGGTACAAAACTGTCAAAACCGTCAGAATCACAGGGACTGGGTGGGATAGCATGTACAGATGTGACATGGTGTCATGGTTTTGCCCCAGCCGACAACTAAGCACCATGAAGCCTCTTGANGTAAACCATCCCTGTGTTATCAACACTGTTTTCAGCACAAATGCAAAACATAGCCCCATACTAGCTACTATGAAGAAAATTAACTCTATCCTAGCCAAATCCAGCACACATGGCTATAACTATAAATAGGCAAGGGGAAGAGGAAATGAATGTTTTCTCCAGTGCTAAGGACTTCCTTGACTGTACAGAGCTCCTGTATGAAATGGGAGATGTATCTGTTGGCAGTCTCTGAGTCAAGATCAGTAGGAAGCAATCCTGGAGATGTTGTGAAAGAATTAAATTGTGGTCAGTTTCAGACTGCTTGCCCAAGAAGCATGTTTAGCTTAGAGAAGAGGAGTTTGAGGAGTGATATCATTGCTTCCTCATGAAGGGGGACAGGGAGGGAGGTGCTGATCTTTTCTCTCTGATGTCTAGTTATAGAACATGAGGGAATGGCTTAAAGTTTCATCAGGGAAAGTTCATATTGGATATTAGAAAAAAGTTCTTCACTGAGAGGGTATTCAAGTGCTGGATCAAGCTCCCTAGGGAACTGGTCATGGCCCTATGCTTCTCGATGTCCAAGAAGTGTTCGGACAATGCTCTTAGATAGATGGTTTACCTTTCAGGTTGGCCTTTGTGGAGTCAGGAGTTAATGATGGTCATGGATGCCTTTCAAAGCAGGATATTCTATGATTCTATAAGAAGAGGTTGTGTACAAGGTTTTCTAGAACTGATTGGTGCGAGTATCCTGGTCACAGATCCTTATCTGCCTCTAGAAGTTCCTAGACAGCACTAGTGATACTAGTACAGATGCTAGAAGGACCTTTTGATCGTAGTGTTGTGCTTGACCTGCTGCTCCTAAACTGGTGGTGAATGAAAACACACATCAGCATCAGGTTCAGAAACCATGAGATGATTGAGCTCAGGATCTGAAGGGAGTCTGGGAAGGAAAGCAGCGGAGTTAGGACTCTGGGTCTCACAAGAGAAGAATCTAGCTTATTTAGGGAATTACTAGGCAGAAATCCCTGAGAAGCCATCATGAAGGGCAACCCTGCCCAGGAAATCTAGCTGGTTTTTTTTTTTTAGTTTTGGATTGGGTGGGGGTTTTTTGTTTGTTTTGGTTTTTTTTTTTTGTTTTTTTTTTTTGTTGTTTTTTTTTTTTTTTACTAAAACTCAGTATATTTGAGAAAAGAAATCAAGAATTAATCATCCCATTGTGCATAAAGACTAAGAATTTCAACAGAAAACCCACTTGACTAAGTAGGGACCTTGTTGAACTAAAACACAAACACAGAGCAAAATAGAGACTGAAAGTAGGGTAGGTAAGAAAAGACTACACTAAAAGAATTACTTGACTAATCAAGAATTCTGTTCCCAGACCTCTGTGTGTACTGTTATGGTCTAGGAAGACATACTTAGGTTTACTTAGAGAAGCTGGGCATACTCATATCCATGGGATTGAGTAGCAGTCACTCAGTGGGACTGAAACAGTTGGCTGATGTGACTGAGATCAACATCTGTCTTTTACAAAAAAATGTGGTGACTAGAGAGGTCCCTGATGACAGGGAGAATCTGAAATTATGCCCATCTTTTCAAAGCAGGTGGGATGACCTGGAATTGTCCATTATATCCAAGAGAGTGGATAAAACAATAAATGGTAGACCTTGGCAGTTATTGAGAGTGCTTCCTAAACCTCTTGAGAAAACTCATGGATTTCAGAAAGGAGAAACACAACCTTGATACAGACTAAGGAATTAGTGCCTGAATAAGACCTGGGAGACACAGTGGACACCAAGCTGTCTATGGGACAGCAGATCACTCATTGCAAATGGGATGAACTGCTAACTAAATTAAGTGCAAGTACATCCTATTTTGCTTCAACAGGAGTGTGGCCAGCAGACTGATGTAGGGGTCCTCTGGTCAGGAGGCTTGGAAGGTGAGGTCTGGAATATTGTGTCCAGTTTGGAGCCCAGAGGTCAAGGGAGAGGTGGAAAAATTGGAAAGGATCCAGCAGGCAGCTATAAAGATAATCAGGCCTAAGACATATGGTCTAGAATGAGAAACTGAGGGCACTGGACTTGTTTGGTCTGGGGAAGAGGAGGCTATGGGATGCTCTAGCAGGAGATTCAATTGCTTGAAGGTTAGTTCCAAAGATGATAGAACCAAGCTTTTCTCATTACTGTCAGATTATATCACAAGGAACAATGGCCAGAAAATTTATTTTGGGAGGATCTGATATTAGGAAAAGATTTGCTGTTGGGAGGATAGTCCAAGACTCCTAAGGGGGAAAAAAAAAACAAATCCAACAACAACATTTCTGAGTATCAGTCTCATTCACAGAAATACCTATGCTTCACTTATAGACACCTAAGGGAATGCATGATCTTTGCCATTCTTCTCAGTCTTACATTGACTACGGAGCTTCCAGGAACCCTTCCTTTTTGGAAGGAGGGTCTGCTTCTCCAAGCCTGTCATTTACACCTATGCAGATTTGATGGATTTCTATAATAGCAAAAGCATTCCTTTGACATATAGTCTGGATAGACAGATATAAATGATGCAATAGGTCAAGGCAGCTGTGGCATAGTGCTTTAAAAAGATCTCAGTACCCAATGTACCATGCAAGAGACAGTCAGTCACCCACAGATAAAGCATATAATATGTCTCTGATTTAAGTTAGATTCAAGGTCTGTATTTATAAACAGGCAATACCTTCATACTGCATCCCACATATTTAGTCAAACTGAAAAACTGCAAAGGACTGGGATTTATATAGGCAAAGAGATATTTCAGTGAAGAAGAGGTGATATGTGGAGACTTTATCTCCCATTTTCTCTGCATTAAAAAAATCAGTATTTAGTGAACCTGACAGTGATAAAAACCTTGACTTTAGTATGGCTAGTATTTCAGTATGTGATTTTAACCAGCTGCCTCTGTAATCCCTTGGTTTTTTTTAAAGAAATATCTGTATAAATTGCTGTATTTGTATAGATCATGGGTTTATGTGTTCTATTTCTAGAGAGTCTGCAAGGCACGATTCTACTAGCAGTTGTTAAGATATATTTGAACAAGGAACTTGAACGTCACATTTGAACACACGATAAGGTCAAACTTAAAGTATGCATTTTTAGTATTTTTTTCTCTCTTATTGCAGACTATGCATATGATGGAGAGAATCACCAGAACCCTTCTTACAACCCATTAAACTGGGAGCATTCTTACTGTGCAGTTTTGTTGGGGTTTTTTGGTTGTTTTGTTTTTGTTTTTGTTTTTGTTTTGTTTTTTTGTTAGAAAGAGCACAGAGCTTCTTTGTTAAGGAAGAGATTTTATCCAGAATTACTAATGTGGACATGTTAATTTCTTGCAAACAAACCAGCAAGAGTCAACTGGAGCAGGACTCATTCAGTCTTCAGTGCTGAAAAAAATCTGCCAGTCATCTGATTGGTGGCATCTTGCATGTGTGAAATACTTCTACTTATTCTGGCAAGATCTGGTTTCCATAAACAGCAAAAGCTGTGTCTAAATGGAGCTTGTTGACCACAAGGTCTGGGTTTTCTAAGTGTTCAGGCAGATTGTTTTTTGGTTTTGTTTGTTTGTTTGTTTGTTTTTTTATGCAAGTGTAACACAACTCCTTTACAAGACACTATAAAGCAGAAATGAGGGAGTATTGAAATGTGCTTGTGTCTTGATTTTAAAAAGAGTTAGGGTGAATGAGCCCAGAGGCATGAGATGCTGGGAGTCCTTCAGGGTCCACAGGACTCCTCAGCCTCCTTTGACACCAGAATTTACTGGGAGCTGTGATCCACAACTTTCTGTGAGGGGCCAGGATTGATAACTTTCCTCTCACACTGATTTCACAGCTCAACAGCAACCCAAAGCCCCTGCCTTTCAGTGTAAGAAGATCTTCCTCACACAAATGATGTTGCTCTTAATTCCCTATTCCTACTGAGCTCAGCACTCAGTAAGAGCTTCTGCCACAGAGAGTCTCTTGCACATATAAAAAGCTGTCATATATCCTTCCTCTTTTACCACTTCTCATAAGGATCCTTGTCTCACATAAAGCAGATTATCATCTGCAGGAAAGCAGCTCTCCCTAGCTCCCAGATCACGCTGTGCTCTGTAGCAGCTGACCTCCTGCTGAGCTCGGATCCGTATCCTGCCTTTTGCCCCCACCGCGCACGCTGAGGTTGCACAGACATGCTGTGCTGGTCCAGCTTACCCTATGGGCAACCAGGTCTGGGAGGAATGTGAGGCAGTGTGTCTTATGGAAATAAATATTATAACAGGACATGTTTATCATTTTGATTTAACTTTTTCTCCCAGCTGAATTATTTCATATTCTTGCAGGATACGACCAGGTAAAGAGAATAAAAATGTCACATTGTTTCAGGGTATTATAGTGTATAAGAACATAACAAATAGTAACCATCAGAGTGAACCTGCAGCTTAATTCACTCTTTACTTTCCAGAGAGTCAAGTACAAAACTGTCAGGGAATTGCTCTAAGAGACGGTATTCTCTCATGAAGTGGAACTTCCACACACTACTCATTAGAAAACACAATATTTAGTCTGAAAGACAGGGAGGCTTCATTAGTGTTGTTTAGGAATAAGAAGATAAATAAGCTGTTGTTTAAGGCTTACCTAGGCAATATTCTGTTACTAATACACAGCACTTATTTTAGGCAAAGTTCTATAATGATCTATTCAATTAATCTATTTTTATTTAACTTTAATTTTGTGCTGCCTTTTTTGGTTGGTTTTTTGGTGCTACAGTAATACAATTTGCACTTCCTAAAATAGACCAATATTTGACCAGCTCTAGGAAGTGACAGACAGAGGAAAATGTCATCCTTTCACATTCCTATTACAGGCAACTATGGTCTACTCTGTGCATGATGAATGTGTACTTCCCTTTATCAATCAATACTTGCAAACCAATTTGCTTACATTCTGCAGTGAGCTGCATTTACAAGGGGGGGTTCAATTCTTAAAAGGATTATGTGTCAAAATAAGATATAGTCTAGTAACGAGCAGCTTTGTAGGAGCAGCTCAGGATAACAGCAGTCCATTGTATCATCATTCTTTGTGTACCTGTTTCTTTCTCTCTGTGTTGTACTTAATATTTTAATAAAATTAATTGTAGTTGTCTATACTTTGTAAAATCTTATATTGTTAGCTGAACAGATTTTTTCCAGGACATGAGAGTTTACGGTTTCTAAGGACTTTCACTTTTTGGTAGTCAATATATTTGCACTTAGAATTATTCTGTTAGTTTTGCAAATACATTATGAAGGAGGTCATACAATACTGAATGATAAGAAATGGTACTATCAAAATAAAGCATAAATACTATATGCACGACAGAGCAACAGTTTATGCCCATTTATTAAGCCTAATCTCATTTCCATTTTGCAGTCAGTGGGAGTTTTGCTAATAACTTCTAAAGAAATTGGATCAGTCCTATAATGAACACAGAACACTGAAATCTGAGAAAAGGTGATTATATGCTTCACAAAACAACTTATAGTTTCATTTCTTTTTAAGAATAAATTGCAATACCAGCAAACACTTAAAATTAAGAACCATGGCTTAGCCAATGGTCTATATATAGAACCAAAAGTCTGCATTCATAAGAGTTTTTACCATATGTAAAGTTTGAAGATCCAGTTTTAGTACTTCCTGGTCCTATGCCATCTCCACTGATTCTCAGCATGCAGCACTCACGTCATACATAGAGAATATTTTACTTCTGGCACATACAAGATTGACTGTAGGAACCTCATTACAAAATGAGTTCATTACTCATGACCAAAATGTTTTTATTAAATTCACCTTTATATTTTACCTTAATTATTGCAATTACAAAATAGAATAATTCTTGTTGAAAGCATTTATTTTCTTATTGTTTAGCCTATTCTACTGCTATGTTTAAGTTTTATTTCTAGATCTATTGATTAATGCATCTTTTTCTGAATATTCATCTGAATTTCTAGATTGTATCATATTTTTTGTCAGTGCTTCTGAAAAGCCTTACTTATCCTTTTGATTAGAATTTTTATCTGCTTGTACTTGATATTCCACTCCTTGGTTGTTTATTTGTGAAGCTTAATAAGACATCATTTAAGATAAAATTGATGAGACTAATAAAAATAATTACATCAATGAATGTTACTTTTCAAAATTTAGCTAGGATCTATATCAATGTAAGCTACTATTAGTTCAAAACAATCATAAGTTTTATAAACTAACAATACAGTAATATCTGTCCCTTTAATTTGCATTGTAAAACTATTATGATGCAATATTTAAAGGTTAGATTCAGCTGATGAAATGTAAAGATCTGCATCTAAGTTAGGGAATGGTTTCACCACATAGTCAGTTAAAGAAACAGGCATCTCTAGAACACCGTTGCCCTCAGTATGAAGTAAAATATCTTAAATTTCAGATAAAGTAAAAAAGACAAGTTTTTACTTCTGTCCATTGTGCATATAATCTAACCACTTGCTAATACATAAACATTTGCATGATTAATATATAAAATTAAAATGAAAATAATAGCAGATAATTATCTGATTATATATATTACAGAAATAAATAAATAAAAAAAAATAGGCTGTCTGCTCAGGAATGCAAAGAACTTAAAAGTTTAACTTATCTTACCACAATAAGTAACAGTTAGCTTTCTAACTCTGTTTCTTACTCATCATGCAACCTAAGACTGCTCTACACATGTCTGCCCAATATGATGCATTTTTTTGGTCTGAGAGCTCCAAAGAGAGCCCTGGGAGGCAATACACTTGTTCCTGTCCAGGGACTGTGGCCCCCTGGCAAACTGGTACATAGAAGGAAGACACAAGATGATGATGTACGCTAAGACCTTCCTAATGTGCTTGCTGCTCTGACTGTCCCCTCTGACACTCTTTTTATATGACAATCAATTAACTTAAAATGCAGGGTTTAAATTATTTATAAATTAATAAAGGGAAAACATAGTGTCACTCCTTTAAGAGCAATGAACTGATGTTTCCCCCCTGCCCTTTCTTACAGCAGCCTATGCATAGTATCTTTCTCTGAGGACTAGCTCAGAAATAAGTCATAAAACTCAGGATTTGCTTCCAGTTAAATTAAGAAAAGCACAATTGAAAGTAATTTGTGTGTATCAGTGACTTATTTCACAGTGTTTATAATTAAGATATGAACTCCTCAGAAAAAATCCCTCTCGAGAGATCATCACAGTGATATCCCATTCCAGAGAGAAACCAGCAATTAGACTCCCAGAAATAAGGAGTGAATTCATGTGAATTAATATTAAACAAAAACCTTAGGCTGGAGAAATCCATTAACTCTGAGGCAGTATGTTATAATATCACTGGAAATGGCAACCTCAGCAAAACACCATCTCTGTCCTTAAATCATTATGGCTTACCTACCTGTGTAAGGGTGCTTGCTATGACCATCAGAGATCAACAGATGTTTGTGTTGCATCTCAGGGATTTTTGCAAGACAGCATGAAGATAAAGAGAGTGCCATTATTGTAAGAATGAACCTAGAAACCCCATGACTAAATTAAGTGTTTCTTCTGCATGACTGATGCTGTTTCTATGAGGACATTATGACACAGGAAAGTAGCTTAAGCAGTTTCAGCTGGAATTTTGGACAATTTCAGAAGACGTACGTTCAAGGTAGCTTTCACTACTTGAAAGAAAAATATGCTACCTCAGTCCTAGTGAACTCAAACTGTGCACACTTGGGAAGTGAGTCCAGAAAATTTAGCAGCATATTAGCATCCTGGCTTATTAAGCATTTTTCATTTAGCTAATCCATGAATGATTGAGCTTCAATGAATGCAGTCAGCTGCCTGAATCATCAGTTTCTCTACTAAAAGTTGATGAAGATCGTGATGAGAGAACTGATCTATTGCTCCTTAGTTTCTCTGGAAACAGCAGCCATAAAAATGACCTCCTTTAGCTGTGAGGTAGGTGGCTGTGCATTGCTAGGCCAGTCACAGATATGACAACATATTGATGCAAAGGAGGAGAAAATAATCATTCAGACATGTGTGAGCAAGTTTCCCTGTGCTGCCTTAATAGTTAACAGAATAAATGAGAGTGTATATTTCCAGGACATAATTGATCTTGCCTTAATGTAGACGTCTAAAATAGTTCAGATGAATTTTGCCCAATATGTGTCCATTTCTCCTTCTTAATCTGAAATAAAATTAAGAAGATTAGCCTGTCTATGCCACTGGTGCCTAAGGATACACAATGGATCTCTGATGTTAATTATAATCTTAGAGGTTCAAATTGTTTTGTATCTGTCCCCTCAACCGAACAATAGAATACTTCAGTTTCTATGAAGATGTCTTAAAACCCCCAGCTATTTCTTACATACCTTCTAGAAAAAAAAAATATATATATATTTTACCACTTTGGATTATATTCTGAAATTATGAATATATAGTGAATTATAATTTTACTTTTAATTATTATTTTATTTTTCCTGTCAGAGCTTTTAATATAGGAATAATATTTCAAGTGATGGCCAGTTTTCCAAAACAATAGCTCTAAGTTGTTTCTAAGAAATATGTGGCTTTACAGTAACAACTTTAAAATTTCAGATTCACACAAGAGAAAAAAGAAACATTATTTTTTCTAATTGAGCTTTCAGTCATACATGATATTAGTTTAAAATCCATTTTTTAGAACTAATGACAAAATCTAAGCATGTACTCAAATTGAAAGCTTAGACTTTCTCTTGAGAAAATAGTTCTAAAAACATTGCTGCAAACACAACACATGTGATAACTTCACTTTCCAATAAGAGATGAGAACATTTAGATGATGCCAAAAGGATTTGTCTTTTTACCAAGTTAGCAAAGTGGGTTAACATAACCCAAATATACTCTTTACTTGTGACAAATCAGTTTGTAACTTCTATATTTCATTTATGGAAATCTTTACTTCAATAACAGGAGTCCCATTGGCATTCTTCTAATATTTTATAATACATATGCAATTGATATAAGGATTCTCAAAGTTGAAAATATGTTACTAAGCAAACATAATTCCTCATCCTCTGAATAAGAATAGCAAACATCGGGTGTCACACGAGTTTTACACACTATATGTTTCTAACACTATGTTGGGTAACAGAATAAATAAAAAGTCCTTGTTTTCAGCCCAACTGCTAAATGAAGCTGCTGTATGAAACTCTATGAAACAAATAATATTGTATTATACACACTATTACCATGGTGAGTTTGCCTTCAGAATGTGGTTTCCTTTTGATTTCAGTATTAAGGCTAGACTTAACTTTATTCTCATCAGAGGAATAATGCAAGCAAACTTAACTGGGGAGTGGCTCATAAGATAATTTGTGTGTTTAAAAACAGCCTGGGTTTCCATATTTACACACAAATTTGATTAAAAGATTAAAGACCTCAGAAATAATCATCAAATAGATAAACACTGATATCAGTCAGTATACTAAAGCCTGAAAATGTTGATTTTTTGCAAGGATTTAGCAAAGCAATGTTCCTGAGATTGAATCTTGAACAGGTGTGTTTAAAAGGAAATTTTTGTTTGATGAAATTCTGATGAAGACTATTCAGTTACAGAGCAATGCATATTGGAATGATTCTGTGAAGTTTCATTATATCTTGAATAATGCCAACATGAAAAATAAATACTTCCAACTTTTGATCCTGCATTCATTGTTAACGGACATTAATCACACTCATAGTATGTTTGTTTACTTGGCTTGGAACATGATCAGTTGTAACATTTGAACACAATAATGGATTAAGAACAGATTTAAAACTAGTGTTCCTGCTACACGCTTAAGGAAAGTTTGATTATTTTACTGTGTTTAAACCTATTTTCTGCTCTAAGTACCTCACAAAAAAATTATATTTTTAATGAAAAATTTATTAATAGTCCTATAAAATATTCTTATAAATCCATATCTGATTTTATAAGGCTTAAGTCTTTTTACTGTAACAAATTACATGTTATTCTTCATTGTTATTATTATTAATTCCAGATCTTTTTCAATTACTAAAATTTTTCAAGTATCACATTGAAAAAAAAAAAAAGTAAGCCTGATAGCAAAATCAACATTTTCTATAGCTGTCTTTCTGGATTTCATACATTAAAACAGCTTAAAAAAAAACTTATTAGAAACTCCCATGGCGAGTGGGGAAACTAGGGGAAAGACTCAGCCTTTCTTTGCCCAGCTTTACAGTTACTTTAGATGAAGAAAACGATTTTTGTTTCATGTCATAGGAGGTAGTATTTCAGAGATAAATGTGCTGAGGATACTTGGCTAGCTAGAGTTTGGGAAAACAGAAAGACAGGGAGAGGTGACCAGCTAACCAATTAAGCTAACTGGAAAAAAAGGAAAAATTAGCTCAACTTTCTCCACATTTACACCAGTGACACAACTCTAATGACTCTCCCAGGAACCAGTGGGTAAAGAGGTTTGTCACTGTCCTGCGTAAGAATTGCAGGGTTTTAATCCATAACATTATAAATACTGTGGTAAAGCACTGCAATTCTGATGTATCCTTTGGGAGAAGGCAACTGTAAACTTAGCTGCTCCAGAAAGTCGGATCAGTCAGCTGCTCTCTGTCTGACTGTGCTTTGTAAACAGCTGGAATTCTTTCTCCTAAGGCTTATATACTGCTTTTTATCTCACAGAACTGATCTCAAAGCTTGAATAAATTCAAAAGTACTGTAAATGCAATACTAAAGATCACAATTTCAATGTATGAATTTTGATGTAGCTATAATCTCTGGAGATACTCTACACCCCATTAAAAAATTATGCAGAGAATCTTTTGCTCCTATCCTCTACATCCCCAAGCCTGTTTTTCTGTACATGGTGAAATTGTTTTAAAAATTTTTATTACACACAAGAGTAACACCCGCGTTATGTGTTTGTTTTTTTTTAACTCAGAGGAATGAATAACAAACATCTCCCTCATGTTATTTCTACATGTCCCAACAAACCAGGGGGGGATATAGTTCAAGTGTGACTGCCATACATTTAATTCTTACTATGCAGCTGCGGACTCTGATGCCATAATGTCTGTGTGATCATTTACAATTGGCCTTCTCAAGTTTAAATGTTCCAAACACCAACTGCAAACCACTGGCTTAAAGAAGACAAATAGACTAACAAATAAATCAATCCTAGGACATATCTTCTTTCAGCTACATAATTTATCTACACATAATGTCATGCTGGTTTTAGATATAAAAGTATAAACTTAAATAGCACAGTAGTAAGAAATTAAACCATCCCTCTTTCAAGAAGACAAATAAAGGTCTGTGTCACTGTGAAAGTCTAAAACTGGAAAATTCTAACATGAATTGTCTATGGGATTATTTTGCAAAACAATGATTTGGTGTAATCTAATTGCTGTATTTTGAAAATTTCCTAAATGAGTTTCCATATCCTTATTATCTGAGTTCAGATGCAGCCGGGTAACTCAAAATGTCTAAGTTAGAAGGAGCACAGCTTTCCATTACCAAACCAGTTTGCAAAGCACATTGCTCTGGAGAGAGCAGTGGGGTCCCGCACTGCACGGTGCTCGGTTAGGCAGGAGGGTGAGGGATTCTTTGAAGAAACTGTCATGAAACTGAGTTAAGCTTCCAGATAAGCTGCAGATCGCTGCTTTGAAGGTTTCACCAAAACTGACAAATTTTGAAAAATATTTTGCTTTGAGCAAATTATTTTCTTTTTTTTTCCTGGCGCTTTAAACATCATAATGGAACTTTTAAACAATCCTGAGAAGATTAGATGGTAGTTTGTAAGGCCGCCTGGGCGCTTTGGTAATATTATAGCTTTCCTCTGGTCTGACTGATTTACTACCTCAGTTCCTATTCACCATTATGCATGTAAAGAACATCTCTAGCTAATTATGCTTCTCCTTCATACCCATATCTTGTAAATAACCAGGGGACATACGTAGAGCCTAGATGCAGCTGGGACTCATTATCAGGGGAATAGCTACCAAGCAGTTACTTGTTAAACTCCTGTGCTTGACACTCTTGAGTCAATAAACATACAGCATAGATGAAGACATGGATGTAACACAGTAACCTTAGTTTAGGTAATAGAATAATAACCTGGGCATGTCGTAGAGATAGTTCAACTTGTTCAGACAGCTTTCAAGCAAAGTATTTTTTTTTTAAATAATATTTTTTAAAATGTCATCTGTACATTGGTTTTTTTTTTTTTTTTGTTTAGATAAACTTGAATAATGAAAACAAAGGTGCTATAGTTGAAATCTTACATATGATCTTCACTGAGCGTATAACCTGGCTTCTTTTCTTTCTTTCTTCTGGCTAAACCCAGACACTTTTATTCATAACTGCTGCATGAAGCAATTATTTCATATATATCTGTTATCTTACAGGTGTTTTTTTCTCTGATGATAATAGCTTGTAAAGTATATTTAGTTTTTATTTAATAGCTCTGTGTTTCAGTGAACTCAGAAATACAGATTCTTTCTAATCAAATTTTGCAAAACCTGTCTTTGCATGCAATGCATTTTTAATTCATGCATTATTTAGACTTCTTTTGTTTTGGGTGTTTTGGGGTGGGTTTTGTTGTTTTGGTTTGTTTTTTTTCTTTTTTTTTCTTTTTTTTCCCCTCCTTTCTCTCCAGGCACATGTAACTTCACTATTTTCTGTAGCATTTACTTCTTGAAGGTAGACTTCTCTCTGCTCTCTGGAGATTAAGACATTTCACAGTAGTTATATGAAATAGTAATACAACCAAACTGATTTTACAGGCCTTTGGATTTATTTGATTTTTTTCTTTCCTTGGGGGATTTACATTTGACCCAACAGTTTATGACACAGTTGAAAAGGCACCAAGCCCTGCAGATCTTCTGAGGTGTGACAAAATTGCTTGTACTTCTGTGGGTGCAATGCTGAGTTGAGACATGTGCGACCATCAGGGCACCATAATGCTTGTAATTCTCTAACACAGCAGTTCTTGTACTTTAGGTTCACTTGCCTGTTCATGGAGTTAAGTGCTGCAACCTTTGGTTTTGTATCTAGTACTTTTCACTCTTCTTTCTGCTTTCCATTTTTCTTCCTTCTTCTCGTCTTTGGGATCCTGACCTATTTCAACTTGTTAATTGCTCCAGAGGGTATTATTAAATATTTTCCTACATAGTAAAGTATCATAACCAGTTCTCTGCAAAGTCAATTTCTTGAGTTTTACCATTTCAAACACGCTTGAAAAGACTCTGCTGCTCCCCGCTTTTTATGGGATTAAAATTGTGAGGTTTTAGTACTCTCTGTCTCCATCCCTGAATTGGAAGTATTTCAGGTTCTGGCTTTAGCTCTGACAATAACTACTTGAGTGACTACACTGTTTGCTGTTCTTTCTTCGTGCCCTATGTTCTCTTCTTGCAATATGAGAATAATAACACAAATTTTATCTAGAAATTGCTCATTGCCCTTCAGTGGTCACACAGTCACATGTGAGCATTATAAATAGACTTCAAGCCTACACAGTTATTTCCTCGTTTCCTTCACCAAACATCACTACATAGTAATGTAATTACCTTCATCCTGGCCTAACCTTAATAACTGTTATTGCTCAGCAAAGCTAAATGTCATGGCCATTTACATCTTTCTTGAATTTAATAAATGAAAATCCGTTCTATTGTGCTGTGTTGTGTTTAAGCTGTTAACCATGTTACTTTCTTATTTTTTACAAGCTTCTACCACTAATTTAGAGATGTAATCATGGAAAATTCTAGATTCCATATGATTATAGATTTTATATTTAATATAAATGCTGTGTTTTGTACATTATTATTTCCTAATGGCAGGATAGCAGCTCCATCCATTCATGCTGAAATGGAATGTCGTGGATAATTGCATTATTCAGGTGGGGCTTTTTTNTTGTGGGATATTTTTTTTTTTTAGGGGGGGTTTTTTTTTTTTTTTTTTTTTTTTTTTTTTTTTTTTTTTTTTTTTTTTATGAGGAGTAGAATAATCCTGTTTTCTGTTTAATTAAAGAGCAGCACTGCTGCCACTGACAATGAGATTGAGAGGGTTTTGGATTTTTTTTCACCCTTTAGAACTGAGGATGCTCAAAAAAAGCATGACCTTGGGGCTTATGTTTGTTTTCACAATGTACATTAAGGAAACCAGAGAGAGATCTCAAAAGAGGCAGAAAAGGTAAAGCAAGATGTATGACAAAGTCCACCAGGGTAAATCGTCTGATAAGAAAAGATACAAAGCTAAACAGTACACACCTGTTTTCATAACACAAACCGCACTTGGTTTTTTATGACAGATAAAATAGACATCTTCCTAGAGAAAATCCCCAAATTAAAACAAAAATAAAAAACAACTCCCAAGTATTCAAATGCTCAAAACCAAAGCAGAATATGTATGACATTTGCTCTGTAACTAGCATAGTAAACAGAGTAGTTTTATACAAATAATTTTCTGAAATTACTTGGAAAAGTATTTTTAATTTTAAAATAAAAAGGGGAAGTATATGAAGGAAAATTCATTAAAGAACAACTTTTTTATCTGTGACTGATTCAACACAGAGGATAAAAGATATCAAGGATCCAAGCCTGTCTCAATTATTTTTAGTCCCTCGGTCCAATTCTACTGGTGCTCCTGAACTTTGGTAGGGGTTTTATACCAATGGAGAAAGAGCATAGCAAGACTGTGCCATGAACTTTCTTACTTTTAAGATACGTCTTTTCCCAGTGAAGACGTAAAACTATAGTGCCTGGGAATGATATATATATATGTCAGAAGAGAATTCGCCGAAGACAGGAAATCCTCTGCCAGTGATTTGCAGCTAGGTTATGGTTCATTTGTAGCAGCTGAGTGGCACAGTGGGATCATAACTATATTTGAGAATCTGGCACAATATTTCCCTGAGGTTTTACCATTATTGAAGTAGCTGAACTACTATACATTTTATATATTCCATGATCTATTATAACCCTAGAAAACAAAACAAAACCATGTGAAATGATGTTTTGTCTATTATAGATATTATTTATATTTACTGTACTTTTTTTTTTTCAAATCTTTCTGATACTTCTTCATTGCATTTTTATACAAACTATGCTTTCTAAAAATAGCTCTTTAAGTTCACACCATCTAGCTATAAATGTCCAATATTTTGGAGCTACAGTCCTAATCTATAGAAAAGAGACATGCTCTGGCATTATACCAATTATATTTCTGGAAAGATTAGATTTATACTCCCTCTCCAGTGGAATGGTGTATATTTCTGCTAGTGATTAACAAGAACATAATGCTGTTCTTTCATAGTTTGAATACAGATTTACGGTGCTGGGTTGGCATTTCAAGACACCAGCATGTGTGGTAGAAAAACTCTACTGTGCATATTGTTCTTGGATTATTAATATTGACTCTAACTTTAACAAACTAACAGAAAAAATTTTACAAAAAGCAGGATAATTATAAAAATAACCATCCCCCTCTCCTTCCTGAGGCTCATTCCTGCAGTGCTGCATTATATATGTCTCAGAAAACTACACATAGCTATCTGATTTACAGATTCCCAGGCTTGATCAAAACATTATTAAATTTAATTAAAAAAAAACCCAAACATATTTTCCATTCATTATGGAGGTATGACAATGATTAATACTTTGTAAGACTATCTGGATAAAATATATTCATATTCCTTGAGGTACAAGTGAAATAGCTAGAAAGCTGTGAAAAGCTTGTTTTACAGGAACATAAAGCATCTTAAGAAATACTTTGGCTATTAAAAAATGAAGCAATCATGGTATTACTTTTACTTATTCCTATTTAGAGCTTTCTGTTTGCATTTATAAAAGCTATCTTCCCTAAAGTAGAGATTTGGGTTTAGTTGGGATTTATGGCAGCATAAGGGAAAAAGCTGCCAGAAGTTATTTTAATCCATTAAAAGGAGCTTTATAAAGCAATGGAATCACAAATTACAGATATCTTTTGCCAAGTCTAACTTTTTTCTTATAATTAAATCCTAAGATACAGTTCTCCTTCTGTTATTTACTAAAAAGTCTAACTTTTATTTGCTTACTTTGCAGAATAGTTTTGCTCATTACTATTTAAAACGGTTAGTAGATATCAAATTAAGGCAATAAATATCTTATGAATAACATGCCATTCTAAGAAAGAAAAGAGAAAGAGAGGAATTTTTTTTTTTTAATACATACTCCTGCAAATTGCTGAGCTCTTTCTGAGAGTTGCGAAGCACTCTCAGCTGCCCCTGAAGTCAATGGGAGCTGTAAGTGCTCACGACCTTTTTGGCATCCTAGCCCTGGAGCACCTGGTAGTCTTACGCGTCCTGTTTGTCTGGGGCTTAAAAGACGTCAGCTCCAAGCATTTGCCTCCATTGCATGCTGTGCTGTAGTGTAGGAAGTATGAGCAGCCTTTAAAAAAGCTAGTTGGAGCACTGGAAGCTGTTTAGTAAAAATTCATTGGGAACTTAATTCCCTGAGGTACCTTTGGGTGCGTATCCTGGTTGCTACTAGCTGATTCTATGGTGCTCCTGTTAAAGCCAAAGGAAAACTGATGCTACTTTCAGAGTCAAATGACTATGCTAGCAGGATTTTTCTCATGAGGCAGGTAAGTCATTACGGTGAATGTCACAGCTGTGAGGGAGGTCTCACCTTACTGCTCAGGGGCTTGCCAAAGCAGTTCACTGAGAACTGCTCTCGCTCGCCCTTTTTCCCAGGTGTTCCCTGAGAGATGGCTGTTGGGGAGGTTCGCTTCTAGTGCAGTGACAACCACCAGGAGGAGGTTCTCCTGTCATACAGTAAATATATATCCAGTGACATGTTAGGAGAGAGAAGAAAAAAAAAAAATAATAGGAAAAGCTAGAGGCTGACTGCTAATAGTAAAATGATTCATGTGGTCTGCAGCTTGCTTTCTCTCTCTTTCCTGAAGAGGAAGAAGCTAACCAGCCCAGAGCATCTTACATTAATTTATCGGCAGTAGCTTATTTCAAGCCATTCCTTTACAGGAAAACATGTATTTCTGAACATAGTCTTACTTGTGCATCTGAGACAAATGCATTAACCCTACTGTTTCCAGGGAGACCCTAGATGAAACTACACTGTGTAAGTAGTAAATTATACCACACAGGAGTGCTGGGGCTGTGGTGTATGGCTTCTGCCTACCAGTGTTGAAACTCAATCTCACCTAGCTGTAGTTCTTTAATCATAGACACTCTCCAGGGTTTTAGACCTTGATTCTAAGGTTCAGTTGTACTCAACAATGCAAGTGATATAGGTAGTTGCCAAAACAAGAATAAAATCCAAGCCAAATCATTAAAAGAGAGAACAATAAAGAATAGATTCCTCATTAAGAATTCTTATTTTGCCTTTTCTGTTTTCTGTCTTTATAGTTGTCTTAACAAGCAGAAAAATAAATACCACCTTGTTTTATTAATGCTGATCAGGAAATTACTTGTTTTCATAGAAAATAGTGATAAATTTTTCAAGCAATTTTCTTAAGAGAAAACTTTGTTTTCATTGTTCCTTTTATAAAAAAAACCAGATAATTTCAATAAAAAGATCTGACTTTTTTTCTTTTTTTTTTAGGATTAAAACCCAATAAAAATACTTTTCCTGTGTCTCTGTTTTATGGACATGATCTGGGCAAATGAGAAATGAAATGATATTGCATCTGAAATACCATTCTAGGAAGATATCCATTCTGGCATCTGGAAAAATTGCACTGTCACTGAGAGAAACCAGTTCTCTATATTTTTTTTTATTTTTTTTTTCCTGTCATCAGGTCCAATGAGAACAAAAGCCCAGGTAAGAATTATGACATTCATGACTATATATATATATGTGCCTCACATGAAAAAAAAAAAAAGCCACAGAAATGCTTGTCTCCCTTACCTTTCTATAAACACACAGTTTTATATGATGTTAAATAGTATTTATGATCACTGAGAAAGAGTCCCTCCTCTAAATATTGAATAAGCATAATTTTATGTGGTGTTTGTAATTGCTATGAATATTATGTTTTTACTTTACTGCTCTCTTCAACTCTGTTATATGTCTACCAAGTTTCACAATTTATATAGATTTTGTAATAGTCTCAGTTTCAGAAAACTCAAAGGAGAGATGAAACTTAAGTTATTCTAATTTTCTTTTGAATAACTTCATTAGTTACTGAGATCATGTAGTACTTCTGAAATCTTATGATTCCTCACTGAGCCTTCCTGTTCCTCATGCAGACACTTTAATGAGCTTTCACTATGGTTTTCAGTTATATGCAATGTGTTTTGTCTTTCTGAATTTTTTTGTCAGACTGTAAAATAGCTAACTGGTGACATCAGTGATATATGTTCATGTTACAGTCAGGTTGAGTTGGAAATTTTACTAATTGTTATTCTTATTATGTATGTATTTTATATCACACCTAGGGAAGCAATCAAATGACAAAGTGTGATATTAAGGTAAATTACCATGAGGTCACTCAAGTTGTCCATCAAAGAGGTAAAAAGTCTGTGCTGACTCTATAATTTATGAACTTGTGTCATTATAACAGTTAATTAGGATGAGCTCCAAAGCAGTAGGAGTATTTTCTCAAACAATAGCAATACAAGGCTGGATGTGGCTTAGACAACATTAAACTGACAGGGACTAAATTGGTGATGACTTTCATGGAAAAACAGATTAAAAATCCATGGCAACAAATAAACTCATTAATTAACTCTTTTGTTTTTCTAGCTTCTGTTTTCAGTGGCCAAAAGAGTTTTATCAAATGTAATGTCCTTGCCACTGTGTTGACACAGAGCTGACCTCTTAGTATTCCACAGATGTGAAGTAAATGTTAGGAAGGAAAAGGTTACTAATACTAAAGGTCACCCTTGGCTCTAGAGCCATTCTAGAAGCTTGAAAAATATTTCTAACATGAGATTAGAAATTAAACTCTAAAGTAGCATTTCATAAGGACTACAGGGGAGTAAAACCAGTATTAAAACTAACATAACTACCCTCCATAATAATTAAGACCATAAGTCAAAAAAGCTACATCATTTTTCTAACATTACAATTTGATTCCTAGAGCTCCAGCACATGTAATATTTCTGTATAAAATCATACAACAAGCAATGATTTGAAATTAGGTTGTACTGTCTTTCATAATTTTGATTGTCATATCAAAAATCCTTTGAATGATAGTAGTAAAATCAACCACTCTGAATCACAGTGGAAAACATTTGTTTATCTGAATTGAATTATATTTCATTTATGTTTGAGGCTCAACATTTCTTTTCTCCTGCTTTAACATTATATAAAGCTTCAAGTTAATCTTTAACTGTTTCTAAAATTGATTAATTCAGGTCATCAAGAAAAAATTCAGTTCATCAAAAACATTCCTTGAATTTTAAAGCAGATCTTGAATTCTTGGTATTTTGTTCTGTGGCAGCTTCTAGGTGCCTGAACTTATATATTTGAAACAGAGGGTTAATCATCATGATATTCTGGTTCTTGCCTTTACGTAGCTCTTGGCTACTTTAGACAACTCTGGGACACTAGGGTATAATGAACAGAAATGACATCCAAAAAGCACAGTGCCATACAAGCTCAAAAGGCTTTCATAAATAACATAAGCAACTATTGCAGCCTTACTCTTTTATCTAATTAACGGGCTATGCATGCCTGGAATGACTAGCCTTTCACATTTTCTTTCTTTTGGTTTTCTAATATGATATGAGATGAAAATACATTACACATCTTATTATGACTATTTTGCCTGTGGGAAAAGAAAGTAATTGCATGCATTTTGGTCAAACTTATCAAGTAAGTAGAAATGAAAGACACTTGTTTGTAGCATAAGAAAGTTCTACTCCAAATCTAAGCGACCATTACTTTTGCACATATTTCTTCTGTTTTTTTTTTTTTTCTTTTCTTTTCTTTAAGAGCAACCAGCAGTAAAACAGAAATGTTCTTCATTCATTTTAAGCTATCAAAAAGACAAAGAGTGTCCTAGTGGCTTATTACATAACTTGCTGATCAGATAATCTTAGCTTAGTTCTTTGTTGTGCCATGCATTATCTCTGTTACCTGGTGTAAATTGTCTAGATTTTTAAGAGTGACTAAATGCCTAATAATGACAATTTTGGCTTTTGATAACCACTTTGGGAATAAGATGCATGATGCATGACAACTATCTAGTCTGTTCAGTTTCCCAAAGTCTTTGCTGTAAAAGAACATGGCTCAGCTCAGCCCCTTTCCCAGCCTTTCTGTGTGGGCACACACACCACAAGGTCTATGCAATATCCCGCAGGCAATATAAGCCTACTCTGCCTTCGCTCTGAGAAAACTGGAAGATACACTGCTATTTTTGTATGGCACAGTGTTTAAACTCCACCACAGAGAAGGACTTGCTAGCATCAGCTAAGTACTGCGGCAGTTACTCTTAAGTGGTTGCTGGAGAGGTTGGTGCATATGGCTAGCTTATGTCTGCCTTCACAAAACATCCCCTCAAATGTATGAGTCACAGTACTGCATATTTTCACAGCCCAAACACTTTTTCTTTTTTTTTCTAACAGACAGCTTATACACATATTGGTATGTATGTGTGTAACAAAACTCCAAAGCTTAAAACCAGCCTACGAACTTTACTGAATGTGAACTGTTGAAGTAAGTTCAAATCCCTTCTTTCTTAGACTTACAGATGTTCACTGAAATACAGTACCATTGTTGTAAGTTCATTCATTTTGGCGGCAACTTATAATTGTTGCCTGGCACATTCTCAGGCAAAGCAGCAAATTATTTCCCCCAATCTCTCTTGTTTTGCAAGAAAAGGAAGAGACAACACTGGAAAAAGGAAAACTTTGTGAGAGCTAGGCAATCTCATATAAATAAGTGCTGTGCTGTGTACAACCACTGGTTATGGTCACTGGTATATAGAATAAAATTGTCATGACTTTTCTGCAGTGCTTATTGATTTGTTTCACCAGCTGGTTCATATCTGTCTCATTATGCTTTACACTATCACACGTTCTTTCAACCTTTTTGTTCATTATTACAAGCAGGCTACTTCATTGGTAACATCCTGCAATTTAATAAGTCAGTATGAATCAGAATATGCCTCTACAGTCTTTTTTAGAAGCTGTTATAACACTTTCACTTTAATTTCTCAGGGTTTTTGCATGCTTTGGATTGGGGCAATGGGACCAGGAATTAGGAGCGCCTCCGTTTAAACCTCTAAGAGGAGACATTTGAGATCAGAATGTGTTTAATCTGATTTATTATAGAAGCTTATATAAAGAATAATATTAATATTTCTCATTAAATGCTTATTTATCTCCAAAAAGATGGTTAATCAATTTGTAAATGAGTAAATTATTACACTTGTGCATCAATATCACCCCATATGTCTAAATTGAAACTGAAATTTCTTGAACTCGTGTTCCCCAGATTGAACATTATTAGACATCACTGTGCTACTAGAGGTGCAGCAACCTTGCAAAAATAGAATTGATATGCATCACCATCTACCTAGATGCAATATTTTCTTCTAAAAATATTGCAGTGAAGGGAATATTATCAGAATGAGTAAATAAGAGTCCAAAATTTTCTTCTTTTCTGTGTAATCCTTAGAGGTTCCCTTGCCTGCTCAACAATTCTATCAGATACCAGACATATTGACTAATTCTTAATCTTCATGCTTATGTTCATATTTAATATATTTATATATCTTTTTTTAAGATTTTAAATCCCTGGAAGTCTTTTCTTTTGTTCTTCCCCTTCCTCCCTTCCCCTTTCTATTCGGTGCAATTTGCTTTTACAACTCTGCAATAAACACTTTAGAAATTACTGAAAGTAGATATATTTTGGTATTAATCTTAACAACTATTCCTGTACTCTTTTCAGGAAGAAACAAAGTAGATATTGAAAAATATTACAAATCAAATAGCTTAATTAGATATATCCAATCTTAAAAAATCCCCCCTAACCCTCAGTTGTAGTAGTTTCAAGCTTTTTGTTTGGTGGTTGTTTTTGTTTGTTTAGGTTTTGTTTGATTGATTGATTTTTTTTTTTTTCTTCTTAAAACCTGTGGCTTTATGTTTCTCCCTTATTTATCATCTTTTCTATAGATCTATGGGCAATGGGATTATTTATGGTTGTATGGGCTGTCTGAACCTTTCACTGATGGGACATGCAAAGACAATATCTCTTATTCTTTAACACCTCAAGCACTTTTTGCTTGTTATATTCAAGTAGTTAATTTATATATCTTACATACCAAGCATCATCTGTATGTATGTAAATGTAGAGATATTTTTCATATGTACTTTTTCTTTGTCTTCTCTAGCTGTCTACATGTTGGTGCATGGAAAGAGAAGCAAAACTGTACAGACTATGACATTGTTGGGTTCTCTTAGCTGTCATCTAATCAAATGATGAGCTAAGAAACCATAATTAGTAAAAAAAGTTAGTAATTGCAGGACTGAGCAAAAAATAAATGTGGATGGTGGGGAGAAATTGTATTCATTGCTACAAAATAAAAAGGGAAAACCTCATTCAATGCCATTCAATGTCTATCATAATTACCGTGTCAAAAATCAGATAAGCAATATGTTCAAAAGCACAAAACAATGTTAGTGCAACCTTTTCTGTTCATTCTAGTATGTAGGAGTAAAACATCTGAATTGTAATTCTAAACTGAATTTATTAGTCTACATTCCTTCATGGACCTATTTAATACATTAAATTTTCATTAATTCTCCATTCTGCCTTTCCTCAATGAAAACTCTTTTCAACTGTAGACAAAATGAGAAATAATTGGAATCAAAACATAAAACAATGACAATAAAATAAAGTAAAACTCTGTGGTAAATTTGGAAACTTTCAGTTGCCTTCCTTTCTTTCCACAACTTGTATATGAAGAGATGAAGATTAATTCAGGAAATACACTGCTTTGTTACAATAGTTAAGCACTCTTCTCCTTTCTTTGCCTTTCCAGTATGGTGTCCTCAAATCCCTATTCTTGGTACTATTTCTGATTTTATTTTCTTTTTCCCCTCTATATCCAGATTTGCATTTTACTTTCTAAAATACAATACTTTTCAGGAATTTACAAGGAAGGAATAACTGGTAAAATAGAAGACTGAGTATCTCAATTTTTTTAAGCTTCCTATTTGTCTAGATAGTGTGAGTTCTTAAAAAAAACAGCACACAAAAGGGTGACTGTGTAACTCTGATCTGTAGTGACTTTATTAATTACTGTCAAATCTGGTTTCAGATTTTTATTTTTAAATAAAACTCACTTTAGTAATTTGATTGTCACTGTTATTATTAACATCAAGGTTTATTTTTAGAAATGCTGTTAAAATAAGGCATTTGTTTCTGATCTTTCATTATATTTACGCTTTCTAGTGTAAAACTGAAATGATAGGGAGTTCACACCTTCTAGATTTTTCTATCACTTTATTTTTGTTTCTGCTGTGCTTGTGTTAACTAATTCCAAGTGATAACAATTTAAATTTTTTTTTGGATTAAACTTGTATGTAGGTGTCAGACTGATCACTCAAACTTCTCTTCCCCACGCCCCCCTCCCCCCAAATTAAAAAAAAAGGAAAAATTAAGCCTGGGCTTCAGTAACTTTATTGTATGTATTTTTAAGGATGTCAGGATTAAGGATAGAATTAGAACTTTCCTTAAAATGCAAAGAGGTATTTATGTTTTAGCAAAGAATTATAAAATTAACAAGGACTTAAAGAATTATATATTAATTAAGAAGATGTCCTGGTTTCAGCTGAAATGGAGCTAATTTTCTTTCTAGTAGCTGGTATAGTGCTGTGTTTTGGATTTAGGATGAGAATAATGTTGATAACACACTGAAGGTTTTAGTTGTTGCTAGGTAGGTGTGGTGCCTACACTAAGCCAAGGACTTTTCAGCTTCTCAGGCCCTGCCAGGTGCACAAGAAGCTGGTAGAGCACAGCCAGGACAGCTGACCCAGGCTGGCCAAAGGGATATTCCCTGCCATAGAGCATCATGATCCGGATATAGCTGGGGAAGCCAGCTGGGAGGTGGGATTGCTGCTCAGAAACAGACTGGGTTGGGTGTTTTTCCTTCTGCATATGGTGAGCAATTGCTTTTTTGCATCACTCTTATTATCGTTATTATTGTTATTGCTTTTATGTTTTTCCTCTTCCTTCGTTAACCTATTAAACTGTCTTTATCTCAACTGATGAGGGGTTTTTTGTGGTTTTGTTTGTTTGTTTATTTTGTGGTTGTTTTTTTTGTTGTTATTTTTTTCTATGCTCCTTCTCATCCTCTTGAGGGGGGAGGAATGAGTGAGCAGCTGTAGTGCTAAGTTACTGGCTGGGGTTAAACTACAACAGGAGTTTATAAAATTCACTCTCTCGGTATGGGCACCATCCTCTATTGATCTCGATGAGCCTGAAGATAGTTTAAATGGCTGTGGGAACAAGTTTGAACTGGGTGTTAAAAGACATAATGTTCTCTGAAGTTATTTTAAGACTCTAGGAAAACCCAGCGAATCAAAAGAATGGATTATTCCCCTTCTTTATATAAATTAAGTATTTTTATGTCATCCCATGAATCAAAAAGGTACACATCAAGGAAAGTAGATGGTGAAACATTAAGGGACTAAAACCCATGACACTTATGCATTCCTGAAAATTAGTTTTAAATACATTCCTGATAGTAATTGCTGATTATTACTTTCTTAACTAGATCTGCTCAAAATTTTCATTTACAGTTTCTGGAAAACAAACAAACAAAAATTAAAATACTTTTATATGTATATATTAAAGGTCAGATTAATTTCAGGAACTTAGCAAAGTTTCTGAAGTTACTTTATCTGCCTATATATACTTCTAATAGCATACAAAAATACATTTTCCTAACAGTCTAAAATCCAAGGTTTTTATTTGATAGTGATTTAGGCAAAAATTAAAAAGGTTATGGTGGGTTATTTTGTTGTTCTTGGGGGTTTTGTTTGGGTTTCTTTTAGGGGTTTTTAGGTTTTTTTACTTATTATTTTAAAAGCACTAGACTGACTTAGCTGCTTCCTTAGGAAGACAAATATATTTGGAAATTATTTCCTAAAGGTACTTTCCAATTCCTATGAACTCTTAATAGTCAGATTTCCATGTATTTTACTGATAAGAGGTAATAACTTCTAATAACAGTTGATAGCTATATGCCCATGAAACCAAGTTAGAAATGATTTACTTTCTTTTACTGTCTCAACTCTTTGAAAAATCTCAAGAAAATGTTTTCATATCCTTCAAATGCTTATATGTTTTCCAGAGGGAGGCACATGCCTGTTTGCCAGACAAATGCTAGACAGTTTGAACTGTTTTATCTCTAAGATGGAATTCACATACCAGAAGTTATAGTTGTGCAATATATGGGCTATCAAGGTGACTGTAAAGTGTAGTGGTATGGTTAATGTCAGCTATGAGGCTGTAATTACTCTTCTGCATTTAATCTCTCATTGAAGAATCTACGTAAACATTTCATAAGAAGTTTCAGTTAAGACTTAGGACCTGGTAAGCATTCACTTTACTAGATCTAAGAAATTTCCCTAAGTTTAAAACCAAGCAGAATATCTAGCTATGCAGGAAAAAAAAAGAATAATACTGTGATATATTCTTAAAATAAACTATTCATAAACTAAGAAAAAAATCAAGATTTTTACTCTTTAATTCCACAGAACCACTAAAAGAAACTTACATTACTGATTAAGAAAGCAACTAGGGTGATGGGCGGGGGGTGGGGTGTGAGTGTAGAGGAACAAGTGAAGGGAATAGAAGATGAGACAGGAGAACCTCAATAACCAGTTAGAAGAGACCTCTGAATATATAGCACGAAGTCTGAGTTCTGAGCCTAATTTTCTCCACTAGGAAAGAATCTCAAAATACAGGCATTAGTCAATGTCATTCTGAAGGACAAGCCACCCTAGAAATTAAGTTTCAAAACATATTTTCTTTGTCAATTCAAACTCATTCAAATGACTATTCACTTTTCAGGTCATATTGTTATTTACATAATTGGCTGAAGCTAATATATACTAGTCAGAAATATTTTGATACACTGCATTTTCTTTCTTTATGACTCATGCTTCATGCCTTGATATTTATCACAGATTCAGCTGCACACTCTAAGTGTTGAGTTTGTGCCTACTTTACTGATTAAACTGAATATTTTAGTAACAGAATTTACATATACACTGATTGCCCTGTGCACTTGATTTTTATTTTTTTTTTATAGAGGGAAAAATAGTAAAGAGTGTTACTTTCATGGCTTTTTATGATGTATGCTCTGTCTATCTCACTGATGTACATGTGATTAAAGCTTGTTCAAACTATTTACAGATGTTTTTAATTTGCCAGGACTCAGATAGAGATTCCAAACTTTAGACCCTTTAGGAAAACACAGAAATGAACAGTTGTCTTAAAAGTAAACAGGTGAGTTCCCTACTATGATGAAAGAAGAATGATGTTTGTGAAAACCTGTCGAACATCTACTGATAAGCAGACACGAGACCTATGCTGCCAGGAACCATATTATCTACAATTTGGGAAGACTAAAGACAATCTCGTGGATGTGATATGAATGTGGTTTTGGCTGTTATGTAAAAGCAAGCATCACATTCCTCTGTTATAAATCTATACTTTGATGTTGATTCCTGATTTCACAGTGAAAAGTATGAAAGCAGGTCACTGTTTGGAATATAAAATTATTTCTTTTTCTTGATAACTTTGAATTAATTCCCCCCCCAACTGGCAACTAGGCACCACACAGCCACTCTCTCACTCCCCATATTGGGATGAGGAAGAGAATTGGAAGCAATACAGACAGATGAATAGGTTAAGTATAAGCTGTGTGTGCAGGCAAAGCAAAACAAGGAATTCATTCGCCACTTCCCATGGGCAGGCAGGTGTTCAGCCATCTCCAGCAAAGCAGGGATCCATAACGTGTAATGGTGACTTCAGAAGGCAAACGTCATCATTCTAAATGTCCCCACCTTCCTTCTTCCCCCAGCTTTATATGCTGAGCATGATGTCATATGGTATGGAATATCCCTCTGGTCAGTTGAGGTCAGCTGTCCTGGCTGTGTCCCCTCCCAACTGGTCGTGCACCCCCAGCCTCCTGGCTGGTGGGGTGGTGTGAGAAGCAGAAAAGGCCTTGGTTCTGTGGAAGCACTGCTCTGCAATAACAAAAAAAATCCCTGTATTATCAACACTGTTTCCAGCACAAATCCAAAACATACCCTCATACTACCTACTGTGAAGAAAATTAACTCTATCCTGGCCAAAACCAGCACACACCCTTTATGTTCTCCAGTGTGTCTGTGAACAGGTTTTTGATTTTATTCATGCCTTTAGTTATTGAGCGTAAGTACTTGAATTAGGATTACATTCTTTTTCAGCTGTAGTTATACCTACAGGATAAAACAAATGAGCCAGAAAAGATAGTCATGTATCCTTGTTTGAGTGTACAGTCTGCTGAGCAGTCCTAGGGCACACTGGAGTGTAACTTTTGGAGAGGTAAGAGTCTGAGTCCCTTGTAGTTGAGGATTCTCCAGACCTAAAACCTGTTTGCTGGGCTATGATGTTGTCACTCCCACAAGCAGACACTGGCCCTAGTTTTTATCTCACAGAAGAGGAATAGCCTCAGTGTTCTCATACGCTTAAAACCATTTCTGTTTCAGAGTTGATGACTTCATGTAAGTGCTTACATGTTACATTTAGCCAAGATGGCAGCATTACTAAACATTTGTTTAAGATGACTTCAGTCATTCAGTAAGAGTGCATTTCATATACAAGAAAACTACTCCCTATGTTTTATACGTCTCAGCTTAAAACAAAGAAACCAAACAGAAACCATGGGAGTACTCTCTCTGATTCACTCTCAGTCTTTGGGGGCAAGTTTCCATGTAATATATTTCCTTCTCAGACCAGAGAATTCACTTTAATGTCAGTGTTCCCTAGTTATGAAAATACTTGGAATATATGGACTGTATGTATAAGCACTGACCTGCTTTTCATCTTCTCCCTCTATACAGATTCCAAGTATCAGGTATAGACCAAAATGTTATCACTCACGCATTGAAATGAAGTTGATTAATTATTTTCTTAACAGGTATCAAGAAGTAAGCTTTCAAGTCTTTTTCTTTTGTATGAATGTGAATAATTAGAAGACAATGCATTAGAATCAATATATTAAAAATTATGCAAACAGTGCATACATCAGGATGATAGTATTAGTCTGATTCAGAAAGTTATGAACTAGGAAGGCCTATAAGCAAGCTAATATTAGCAGTGATGTAGTTAGAGCCTCAGCAGCTACCCTTTGTTGGAATATCAAAGTGCACAATTCAATCAGCACATCATGAAAAAGTCATGATGTTACTCCATGCAGCTGGATTAGCAAAAGCTATTTTTTTAATTGAAAACACCTGTCTATGCTGCAACTTCATTGTAAAGATGAAACTGGTAAACAAACAGTGAGAAGTGTGAAGTGGATTGAAAACTAGTTGAATGGTTGGGACCAGAGGGTCATCATGAATGGCACAAAAATCTATTTGGAGGCCAGTGGTTAGTGGTGAACCCCGGGGGTTAATACTGAGTCCAATCCTGTTTAACTTTTTCATTAATGATCTGGATGATGATTCACAGTGTACCCTCAGAAAATTTGCAGACTAAACTGAGAAGAGAGGCAGATATGCCGGAGGGTTGTGCTGCCATCTGCAGGGACCTGGACAGGCTGGAGAAATGGGCCAACAGGAATGTAATGACGTACAACAAGCAGAATGGCAAAGTCCTGCACTTGAGGAGGAACAACTCCATGCACTGATACGTACTGAAGGCCATCCAGCTGGAAAGCAGCTTGGCAGAAAAGGACATGAAAGTCCCAGAGAACACAAAGTAGAGCATGAACCAGCAATGTGCTCGTGTTGCAAAGCAGGCTAGTGGTATCCTTAGCTGCATTAGGCAAAGTATTGCTGGCAGCTTGAGGGAGATGATACTTCCTCTATAGTTAGTGCTGGTGAGGACACACCTGGAGTGCTGTGTCCGGTTCTGGGCTCCTCAGAGAGATGTAGACATACTGCAGAGAGTCCAACAAAGGGCAACAAAGATGAGGAAGTGCNAAAGATGATGAAGTGCCTGGAGCATCTCTCCTGAGAGGAAAGGCTGAGAGCTGTGACTGTCCAGCCTGGAGAAGGTTTGGGGGGATCTTATCAGTGTACATAAATACCTGAAGGGAGGATGCAAAGAAGATGGAGCCAGGTTCTTTCAGTGGTGCCCAGTGACAGGACAAGAGGCAATGGGAACAAACTGAAACATAGGAGGTTCCCCCTGAACACCAGCAAACGTTTTTTTTACTGTGAGGGTGACTGAGCAGTAGAACAGATTTCCCAGGGAGGTTGTGGAGTCTCCCTCCTTGGAGATATTAGGCAAAAATCTAGACACTATCCTGAACTTAGTTCTTAGTGGCCCTGCTTGAGCAGGGAGGCTGGACCAGATGACCTGCAGAGGTTGCTTTCCAACCTCAACTATTCTGTGAAAAGCAATCACTGATAAAATGTAAATGTTTTAATATTGACATCATAAATGGCTAAATAAACAGCAAGCTAGATTGACAGAAAGAAATCATATGCACTTTGGTTAGGTATACATGATAACTCATTACTTGGTAATTGCCTAACCACCATAATTAGGTGGAATATATTTGCAAAATTACATTATTACTGAAATTTAATTTCTTAAGAAATAAAAATAATCTTTATTACAAAGGGGAAGGATTAAGCTGTAAAGGAGGAAGAGGAATCTAGCGTGTGTATCCTTCTGAATCCTTTATAACTATAGTCTACTTAGGGGTTTTAAAGCCATACAAAAGTGATACTATAGGATGTTGCCCAAAAGACACTAAAGGAAATAACTTGTACTGAAATTGTTCCTACAGTCTAACTTCCAATTCATAGAGCAGCACATCCCAAGATTCTAGTCACCTTGTCTTTCACATTAAAGTTCCTAACTGAGCAATGTACTTAGGTTTTCTGTTAATAGGAACAAAGACAAGAAGAGAAGGTAGTTTAGGGAAGACAGAGAAAGAAAGAGGATTGGTTTTTTTTTTGGGGGGGGGAGGGATCCAGTCCACCTGGAGTTTGGAGGTATTGAAGCACAAGCCTAGATTTGAAAGTCTCAAAGATCTCAGTGTCCTACTTTCTGCATAAAATAGCAGATATTCAATTAACAGGGCTTTCAGTTGAGCATGCTGTGCACATAATGCCATGACAAATCAGTGAGCTATAGGTAGTGTGCAGAGTATTAAGAGCCTCTGCATATTTTCATTAAGAGATAAGTAGGTCTTATTTTTCTATATCTATCTTTTAAAAAAAGAATAATTCTATTTTATTATTGTTTTTCATGGCTGAGGAGATAATTCCATGCCTAAAAAAAACCCCGAAAATAAGAGGTCAGAATTATTCAGATTAGCATATTGGTACAAAATAACTACAAAAATCTGAACATTAGATTGGAGTTGCTTTAACAGTATAATGAAAGACGAATGACTGTAACGACTGTATATCAAGTTTTAATGAATACCTGACTGAGGCAGCATATGAAAACAGCATGAGCAGAATTTAGAACAAAGAATTGTCTCAATAGGATATTAGTGATAAAAACTGCTGCTCAGGAATGTGTCAGAGCTGAAGACTCATACTCATCAGAACACAATACTGCCAATATGGACATCAAATCTTTTGTTTTTCAATTCCAACCTATAAAACTTTACATTCCAGTTGAGTAATAAAACCAGACTTGTTTTGAAAAGCTGTCCTATGTTTCATCATAAATCTGCTGCTTGTATAGGTCCCCAAGTAGCAAAGTTTGTAATAAAAGTTTTAAGTACTTTTGGAATTGCTATTATAACCACAGTGAGAAATACTGATGTACAGATGAAAGCTCAGTCTCTGAACAATGGAGATGGATCTATTTCTACTGCTCAGAGATAGTCAAGTTTTCATTAACTTGAGACAAAATTTTACTCCAGAAATATTTACAACACTGGGGAGACAGTGGGCAAAGAATCACTTGTTTACTAAAATCTTAATATCTTGAAATATTTTTATTATATGCAAATATCTTCATTTTAATATTTTTTTTTAATTTATAATGAGAAGTATGTTACCCATTTGAAAAATGTGTCTACATAAATATTAAGTTTTAAAAATGTGTAACAAAATGTAATAGCTTGGGGCAGGAAGTTAGGCATAACATTTCAGTAAAATATTATATACTTTTTAAACTATTGAAGTAAAATAGTTACTTACCAAAGACATAGAGGTTAGAGTTACACTTAGAAAATGTTACAGAGTTTGGCACAGAACTTACAGAAACGCAATATGATACCTAATTCTGAATTATCTTCCCCTTCTGTGCCAAGGAGGGAAAAGAAACACCAGACCATGCGACACTGCTAAGCTCAATATGTGAAGAGGACCAAGAGAAGCCTAAGCTGGGACAGGACAAACTTGCCCTCACACACACAGACGCACACGCACTGGTACGGTTAACAGAGACATTCCCCAATCACCAAACTAGGGAGCTGGTACAGCCCAGCCTGCAGCACCAGGGCACTCTCCCCGGACAGTTTCTAAGTCTCTGGGCAGGTCTTGCCAGGAACACCTTGGGTGTTGACACAGCATCACCTGTTGATCCATAGCCCATACCAAGGCTCGCCACACTCAGTTCTTGTTTGCATAGCCATGCCAGCCACAGCTCATTGCACTCGGTTACTTGACTCTTGATCCAGACAAGGAAGGCTGTGGTGCTCCTGTGACACAGCATGATGTTGCATAGTAATGCAAAGGGAGTATCTCCATACACCAAATCCTCTGTGCTACTTACGTGTTTCCAGATTCTGTGTTTCATTTCACCAAATAGAAATAGCAGTGCAGAGATCATAGGCATTTTAGAACATTGTTACATCTACACTTTCAGTAAAATTACTTACTCCTGTGCTCAGTCCAACTAATATGAAATTACCTATGTCTAAGATTTTAAATTCTCAAGACACCTCAGTTAGGGTGTATATTTGCAAATTGTCTCTTGGAAATAAGCCATGGGTTATGCCAAGTCTCGGACTAAGCTTGGAACTTGTTTGGGAAAGTGTTAATTGCCACATGACATTTTTATATGAGAAACTATTTTAACATTTTAACCACATAAATGACCGGTTCCAGTGACAGTCTCAATGTGAACATTCCCTATCACTTTAAATTCATTAGTACAGATGTAGACCCTGCATAAATACATACATGAAGAGTCAGAAACCTGGAAAAGTATGTAAGTGGCAGGGATCAGATAGAATGAGCTGTGGCAATCATCTGAAAGACACTCCATGTGGTAGATTGATTCTAGCTGTCCTTCTAAGAGGCAGTCTAGAATGAAAGACAGGGAGCTGAGTAACTGTTCAACTCTGGATACAAGTTAATACTCTTTTAGCTTTACCTACAAAGGAAAGCCCTCCATAGAACATTTAATCCACCACCATGGATTTACAGACTCAGATGTGGATTTAAATCAGTTCTAAGCTCTACAGTTCTCATACTGTGTGAAATTAATGATAGCTATTGTCTGACTGATTTGAAGATAAATTTGGTTTTTTTGTTACAACTAGTGTGAAGCAGAGCTGAGTTTATCTACTTCCAGCAGAGTGAGACAGGCTTGTGAAGAGAGGATAGAATCTGCATCTTGTAAAGATCACACTGTGTTCATTGAGCACAATGCCTGTGCTGTAGGCTGCAGCTTTCCTTTCCACCAGATACTGAAGAGATTACTTAGACACTATACCAATGCCTGGATTATTTCTTCTAGCTGAGAAGACATTAAATATCAATTTACAACTGTATTCTGTAGTGATCAGAAGCAAACCGAGAATGCTCATCTGCACTGAGAATGTACTGTTCAACAGCAAAGAGTCTGGGTCATACAGATTACATGTTACGGTTACGCTATAAATACTGAGACACCAGCTCTGAATGAAGGCTAAAGGGCAATCTGTGTGTTAGGCACCATGATTAAACAATTTGTGAAGGAAAAAAAATGCACAGTAACAACAAAGAGAAGAAACCTGTGTGAGAAATCCGAAGGCTTTTACTCTCTGTGTCTTTTCAAGTTCTATACTCTATCCAAGATAATATTTATGTTTTCTGTATTGTGTTTCATTTAATAGGAAACAGTGTGAGGGACTTTACTTGAAAGTTATCTTGAAGATACATGAAGACAAAACAGAAATGTGGTTTATCCTTCCACAAGGACTTAAGCTAAAAAGCATCATGAAATACAATGCTATAGTTTCACATAATATTGTTTCAGCATCTTTCTTTCCTCCTATGTCCCTTGCACCTGTTTCTCCTGTGTATTCATAAATCTGCTGCTCCAGCGCAGTATTGTTTATCCTTTAAAAATTTGTTGAGATCATTGGTTTAGCAAGCTGAGGAAATAATAATAGACCTTTAAAAACTATTTTGATTCATTAGATACTGTACCTCAAGTTGATTTTTATGAAGGTTCAGAGTATGATAAAAATGCACAGATTCACAGATTCTTCTTTTCCTAGTAATTGTCATTCAGAGCCTAGCTGCAGTTGAAACCTTCTTCATTTTCAGAGTTCCCCATTAGTGTCATCTGAGGAATGTTCAGTCCCCAAGGACTGAAGGGTCCTTGGGTCCTGAAGGACCTTCATCCTGAAGTCCCCACAGGGTCATTGAGAAACCCTTGAGACATAAAGCTTCCTAGAGATTTGAAAGGAGGGCTGGGTGATTCTGTAATCTGAGCAGTGCAGTGGCTAAAAGTAATAACATAGTGCTTGATCAAGCTTTCACATTCGGAAAAGCTGTGGGAGCAGGTGTTTCAGGGTCTTAGATCGGCAAAAGCCAGATTTCTTAAAACCTCATTTGCTGAATCTGCCTTTTCTATCACAAGATTAATTGCTTCAACTGTAACTATGTTACAGCTTGTTTGAAAGTTAATATGTACAGATTTTAAACTAAAGAGAATTATTATGCTGATTATTTATTTATATATTTCCGACGTCAGTAAAATGAAGAAACAGAGACTATCTTCATTGAAAATCAGAGTAAAAGCACTTCATTCCTCCTTTGCACCCCTGTGAGATACAGTACAAGGTACAGAACAACACAAACCAGTCCAAAATGCATATATCCCTGTTCTCCTATGAGACTTTACAAGACCCTTTACCTTCAGCCTCTTTGTTATAATGAACACGGTATGTTGCTATCCAGTTATTTTGCTCCTGTTATCAAAAGCAGCAATTTTTTCCCCTCTCCTCTTTTGTTGACTATAGAACAATTAAAAGACTGCTAGTGAAACCTAAGCAGGGATTCAGTTTCAGATTAAGCTGTCTACATGTAAGTGGTAACATACTAATCACACGCGCCCTGGAGTCTAGGCCACAGTATAGTCAAAAGACAACACAGCAAACAAGCCTATGGAATGATTACGGTGATAAGCACTGGGTGCATGACCCAGCTACTTAACTATACTGCAGTGGGTTAGGACGTCCAAGATATCTGTATGGTGCTAGCAGGCACGACAGAAGGTGCAGGCAGGACTTGCATTCTTTTGGAGTGGCAGCTGGATGCCAGGCAGGATCAGAGGACAACTCAAACAGCATTAGATGCCAGTGTTCACACAGATGAATTGAGTTCCCACTGAATATGATGTCAAAAGAGAAAAATTGTTCTCACATAAGCATCGGTGTGTGAGAACCCTACCTGCTGGTGTCTTGACCTAAACCTTGTTAGGCTATGTGATAAAAGCTCATCTCCACAACCACAAAGAAGCACAGAGAGACAATGGCAGATGGAGGAACCCAAATAGTAGTCTTCCTGGTTGTTCCTATGACCATCACAGGAGAGTAATCAACCCTTAAAAGGTGAATCTCCACAAGCCCAGAGGAGAACAAGGGCACAATGGCAGGCAGGAGCACAAATTAAGAACTCAGAGGAAGGGACACCATAAAAGGAAGAAAAAGGGCAGGGAAAGAGAGGAATTTAGCTGATTTGGGGACAAAAAACTGTGGGAAAACGGAGTGGTAATGGGATAAAAAGGACTAGCCATGTGTAAATAATTTGCTGATTAGAGCACTTGTTTGGCCACATTCTGTGACTGATCAGCCCAGTCTGTCTTATTTTCTTATTAAATTCCTAACTCTTTTCCTGCATAAGGGACTCCCTATTCACTCTGTGTGTGTGCATGTGTGGGGGGCTGAGTGCAAGTAACTGGAGTCAGACCATGGGTTGGCCAGCCCGCATGTCAGTGGTACAAGCAACCGAAACAAATGTAGGCCTGGGTGCCAGCAGCTGGGCTGGAACTGTGGGCTGGAAGGCCTGTATGCCTGGGTGCCAGAGACTGGAGAGGCCAGAGTGAAATCAAGTGCCAGGCAGCAGGGTGGAATGAGGGGGCAGAGGCACATGTGTCCATGGTGCCAGCACCAGTAGAAGGTGTGGGTGAGGGAGTGAGTGTGTGATCGTTACCAAAAAACAAGCCAAATTAGCCTATGAGTAGATCATAGAATCATAGAATCATTTCGGTTGGAAAAGACTTTTAAGATCATCAACAGTTAACCTAACACTGCCAAGTCCAACCACTAAACCATGTCCTAAGCACTACATCTACAGGTTTTTTAAAGGCCTCCAGGGATAGTCACTAAAACACTTCCCTGGGCAGCCTCTTCCAATGATTGACAACCACTTCAGTGAAGAAATTTTTCCTAGAACCAATCTAAACATCCCTTGGCACAATGTGAGGCTGTTTCGTCTCATCCTATCGCTTGTTACTTGGGAGAAGAGACCAACGTGAACCTGGCTACAACCTCCTTTCAGGTAGTTGTAGAGGGCGATAAGGTCTCCCCTCAGCCTCCTTTTCTCCAGGCTAAACAACCCCAGTTCCCTCAGCAGGTCCTCACAAGACTTTTTCTCCAGACCCTTCACCAGCTTCATTGCCCTTCTTTGGACATGCTCCAGCACCTCAATGTATTTCTTGGAGTGAGGGGCTCAAAACTGAACACAGGACTCAAAATGCAGCCTCACCAGTGCCGAGTACAGGAGGACAATCATTCCCTAGTCCTGCTGGCCATACTATTTCTGATACAAGCCAGGATGCTGTTGGCCTTCTTGGTCACCTGGGCACACTGCTGGCTCATATTCAGATGGCTGTCAACCAACACTTCAGTTCCTTTTCAGCTTTCCAGCCACTCTTTCCCAAGCCTGTAACACTGCATGGGGTTGTTGTGACCCAGGTGCGGGACCCAGCACTGAGCCTTCTTGAACCTCATACAATTGGCCTTGGCCCATCAACCCAGCATGTCCAAATCCTTCCTACCCTCAAGCAGATCAACAATTCCACCCAACTTGGTGTCATTCACAAACTTACTGTGAGTGCACTCACTCCACCTTGTCCAGATCATTGATAAAGATGCTAATGTAACTGTCCCCAGTACTGAGCCCTGGGGAACACCACTTGTGACCGGCTGCCAACTGGATGTAACTCCATTCACTGCAACTCTTTGAGCCCAGCCATCCAGTCAGTTTTTTACTCAGCAAAGCATATGCCCATCTAAGCCACGAGCAGCCAGTTTCTCCAGCAGAATGCTGTGGGAAATAGTGTTAAAGGCTTTACTAAAGTCTAGGCAGACAACATCCACAGCCTTTCCCTCATCCACTAAGTAAGTCATCTTGTCATAGAAGAAGATCAGGTTAATCAAGCAGGACCTGCCTTCCATGAACCCATGCTGACTGGGCCTGTTGTCCTGTACGTCCTGTGTGATGGCACTCAAGATGATCTGCTCCATGACCTTCCCCAGCACTGAGGTCAGACTGACAGTTCTGTAGTTTCCCAGATTCACCTTGTGGTTCTTCTTGTAGATGGGCATGGGTTACTTGGTAACTTGTAATCAGCGGGGACCTCTCTGTTTTATCAGGACTGCTGATAAACGATGGAAAGTGGCTTGGTGAGCACTTCCACAAGCTCCCTCAGTGCCCTTGGATGGGTCCATATCTGGCCCCATAGACTTGTGTGTATCTAAGTGTTGTTGCAGGTCACTAACCACCTTGGATTATGGGGTCTTCGTTCTACTCCCTGTCCCTGTCTTTCAGCTCAGGGGGCTGGGTACCCCGCGAACAACTGGTCCCTCATCACAAACTTGTATGTTTTCCTTGTATTAATTTTCAAGCTGAGTTCTCTGTTGCAAAAAAAATCTCTATTGTATTTCTCTGTTTACTGTTCAATTTGTCTTATGGGTGATGTCCTCTTTATTACAAACAGCTTTGGGAAAATGCCTTTTCAGACAGGTCGCCTGTTGTTCCATTTAAAACACTAAAACTGAGTGCCTGTCACTTCCTTTAGCAAGTTTCTGCACTATTCCACAAGCTCTTCTATAGTTCAGCATAAGGCAGTAGTATAAACAAATTAATTATTTCTGTATAACTTTCTACCTTATTTATTTTCCATGGAAGAAAATTAATGCACAGCTTTTAATATGTAGAAGAGGGCAACACAGCAGTAGTCCACACCTGGCTTGACGCTGCCATCAGTTGTCCCATGGCAGCAGTTCCTCCAACAAGAACAGTGAGAGCTGCCTCTCAGTCAGACTCTGTAAGTAGTCTGCATCCCTCTAGTAGCCTCAAAATGAAAGATGCAACAAGTAGGGACCCCACCTGAGGAAACTCATGGAGGACTTTCTCCCAGACATGTGCTTTAGCAGGTTGTAGGGAGCTGGATGGATGTAGAGCAAGAGGATCACTATCATCTCGCAGAAAAGGTGCAGTTCAGTAGGGGAAGTCACACTCACAGGAAAAGGGGATGTGCATCCACATGCCCTGTGGAGGGTGTGTGTGTGTACACGTAGCTATGGATGTGTGTGGGGATCATAATACTTTGGTATTAGTTATAGGAGTTTACTGACATTTTGTAAGTGTCTGGTATCTACTTTATTGCTGATATTGATCCTGAACTTATATTTCACTGATTGGCAGTTAGGTGTCATTAATAAATCAATAAGCTACTTCAATGCCTGATCTGATTTAAACCATGTGCAACAAACAGTTTTTCCCTGTGACACACTCCAGCAAGCTCTCTATAGATCACCAAAATTCTTGGCCCAGCCACAACAGTGTCACAGTTTGGCAGATATTATTAAGAAGAGGTCACATTGGCAAATTTTTCATGTACAAACTTCAGGTTATCCCAAATCCATATCAGCAGCCTGCAAACACTAAATCATTGCAATTTGAACACCAACATTTCTTTTGTATCTGTCTGGAAAGCAACCTTCTATAAAACAACCCTACCGCAAATACAGTTTGCACCCTACTGGTGGTCTAAAATGCCCACTTAGTTTCTAGCTGCCTCTTAAAGCAGTAGTGCAATTCAGACTAGCAATAGACAAGTAGAGAACCAGTCCTAGTGACAAAGAGCAGTTCCTTCCATCTATCCTCTTTTTGACTGTTTCCTGCTTGTCTTCCCATTCCTCCCTTTTCCACAACAATATCACTGGTAGGTTCCATTACTGTACAGGTCAATTTGATCTAGTCCCTGTATTTTGCTTCATGTCCTTGACACCTAATCTCTTGTTTCTTCAGACCTAGTACAAAAAGTCTCCCTGCAACACAGGGAAAAAAAAAATAGAATTTTAGGCACATATTGGTGAAACCTGACAAAAATATCTGAACCTAATTTGATATAAATATTACTATTATATGAAAAAGAAATCCATATTTACTGTATGAGTCTTACCAGAACTAGTTAGTAACACCTATTTCATATTCAGCCCCTTTTTCTTCTTGAGAATATTGTTCTTGCTGAAGTGTGCTAGAAAATCTGCGTATGCAGTGTATGATACTTTGAGACTATGTCTCAGCCTCTGTTGCACACAGGCAGTAGCAGTAGGAGAGTGCTTTGGATATTAAGAATAGAAGGTAAGCGGTATATGACTGCTACCAGCTGCTCCATGACGTAGGTCTTTGATCTTTTATTCTCATCAGTACTTCTTAACCGCATGAAATATGTTTCAGAGAGATGCAGCGGAGCATGCTCTGACTGTAGTAGCTTGTTCAACCACTAGGTGCAAATTACAGCTTTGTGGCAAAGTCAGGTACGTTCAGTGAAGAGTCTTTTGGCTATACCTGAGATAGTTGCTTAGACACCTTCAAATCCTGAAAAGAAACTGCTAGTCTTATTGCAGGTATTTCAATTAAAGGTGAGCTTGCATGTATAGGTACATTTTTCACTGAGAGACATAGAGTATATAGGATTCAAAATACAAATGTTCTATAAACCTATCATAAAACAATTAAAAGTCTCCAACTCTAGTCATTGGTCAAACTGTGAGATGCCTCTAAGGTAGGAAAAAAAGGTCAGACAAATTCAAAACTCACATTCAATATTTGAATCATTTCTCTCCTTCCTGTCAATCCAATTTATAATAAACTAAATAATAACAGATATTTTGATAAATACTGTTGTGATACAAAGTGGAAAAACAAGTGCTAAGACTACCACTTGATAAAATTATTGAGAAATTTATCTCTTAGTGGTAAGCTTTCTTTATTCAATTCAGCTGTTATTTCCCTATTCCACATATAACTTACCACTTGACAACAAAAATAAGATTGACTAAAAGCCATTGAATTAGAAGAGATGCATAACACTTTAGTCTGTTCATGAAAAAAAAAAAAAAACAAACCCAGAAACTAATTAAGGTTTCACAAAACATCCTATTATCTTGACTTGAAAGAGCAATTCCATTTCTTCTGAATGTCCACTTACTGGGCTTGTTGACAGATAGGCAAAGAAAATCTTCAAATCTATTTAATTTGACATGAGGGATACAAGGGAAAGACAATGAAAATAGTATATTACAGGAGCTGCTTTGCATCTTTTCCACTAAGTAAATTAGTAATTTTCTATATTGTACTCAGAATGTCAACCACAAGGGTATTTTAATGTGAGAACTCCATATTCAGGTTTAATGAATGATGCTAATTAGTTTAATACTTTTTCTTCCCCAGAAGGCTGCAGTTTTGTAAATCTGACATTTTTTATGTCCTTAAAACACTGTAACACAACAGTTCACATAATCAGAAAAATGTAGGCTGAGAGAGATCTCTGAAGCTCACCTAGTCCAACCTTCTGCTCAGCTGCAGGTCTACTCTCAAAATGACGTCAGGTTGTTGAGGACTTTATCCAAATAATTTCTTAGGATGGAGATTCCACATCCTCTTTGGACAACTTGTTTCAGTGCTTAGCCTCTCTCATTGTGAAAATTTTTTTCGTTACTGCCTCTTGTGATTTTTTGTGCGGCAGCTTGTGGCTGTGACTTCTACTGTGTGCCTGTGAGAAGAGTAGAAGAGTATGGCTCTGTCTTCTGTATAACCTCCCTTTAGATAGTGGAAGACTGTAAATGCTCCAATAGACCCTTTTTCTTCCTTTTGTCTTTTCTTCCTCCCGCCCCTCCATCTCCAAGTTAAACAAACCCACTTATCTTAGTCTCTTTTGTACTTGCTTTAATCATATCAATGACCCTCTGTCCTGCTCCCGTCATCTCTCTCTTGTATGGGGGAAACCAAAACTGGTCACAGTAATTTAGATGCAGATTCAGACTTGCCTAGTGAAGAGGACATTGAACTTCCCTCCATGCACTGGCTGCATGCATGGTTACGCTCATGAAGGAACATACCAACGTGACTACTTGATCTGTCTGTGAGCACTTTTTGTGTGATATGGTTATAAACCACGCTAGCAACAAGAGTTACAGAGTGGGTGGATTTTCCTTAGTTTTCAGTGCAATATTCATTATGTAACAGTGTGGTTAGTAAAATTCTTACATAAAGCTATCTCTCCCTTTTTTTCCAAAATACTGTGAACTAGTTTAACAATCTGGCTTTAACTCAGATACAAAAAGCTATTTGACCCCTACAAAGTCCAAGAATTACAAGGGGTGCACTATTTTATTTTTGAGTGATGGTATTAAGCAATATATTACAGTATGTTGAAAAGAAGAATCAGAGGGCTAACAGCCCTACTTCAAAAAGCAATTACTTTCTTTAGTGTTTTAAAGTCAAAGGTCAATATGACTTCTCAGTATTCAAGCATTTTATTTTTAGTGAATGAAATAAGTTTGAAAACAAGAAGATGAAAACAAATAAACATTTGTTTTAAAATTAAAGTGCTAGAATTTTGCAGTAGAGTACAAACCTCACAAAATGTATCCAAGCAAAAGTTGTTACGTTGGAAAAAATAGTACTAACTCTCCCCATCTCTTTCAACAACACTTGAACGTTATGTACCCCTGTAGAAATGTTTATCTATAATACTGCGGGTGCCATTTATCATAATGTGATGTGTCTTCCAAGTAAAAATGAACCTCTGCAGAAAAAGCTCACATTATGTATTGATGCCACATTAGGAGGCCCTGTCTCCAAGCTGTCAGGAAAACTAATAAAACAGCTAATACAGTACATTTTCAGAAATATTGGCTTTGAGTACAAATGTTAAGGACACTTCAGCTTAGTAAGCAAAAGAATTATCTTGTTACTAAAACAGGAAATTGAAGTAAATAATCATCTACTCAATGTAGATTAATGTAAAAAAAATATTTGTGCTGGAGTAAACTATAAGAGGGTTCCTTACATTCAAAGTTAGATTCAACAAATACACTAGTTAACAGTTTTATAACTTTAACAGACATTTTAAATTAAGTCAACAATTTTAATAGCATTACAGTATAACAAAAGCCTCAGCCTAGTGATATGCTGAGTAACCTCATTTCTCACTAAACTCAGTGGGAGGTAATGACATTCTAAATATTTACAGATTCAATTTCTAATACACATGTTGCAGGAACCCAAAGAAATAAATGAAGAATTTTTATACTTGTAGTCACAGAAGTTTTTTATTCAAGTTCCACATACTTTTGTCTTACAGTTTAAATGAATATTTATAATTCTTAATTTAAAATTGACTATTTGGCTCAAATTATAGTTGAAAAACCCCAAACCTATCCTTTAGTTCTAGATTAAAGTTCACCTCTGCAATAATCACACAAAGCCAGTCAATAACACTAATTCTTGGATCTGATTCACTGATACTCCACTGCAAATTTGTAATGGTTCAGTGCAAAGAAATCATAAAGCTGACTCATTAAGTTCCTGAGGATTCCCTACAGAGCTACTGTAATGGTGTATATTTTGGGTTTATGCCCAGAGAAGGTTCCCTCATAAAAGGGGGTTAGTCAAAGTTATCTTGCTGCCAGAATAAGCCTATGGGCTGTGAGCACAAGCACAAATAGAAGTAACCTTAAGGTAGGTGACATTATATTTATGACTGGACTGAACTGCAGCCAAATCTCACTACTGAGAGAATGAGACAAGCATCCAGTTACCACTCAGGCCCAACAAAACAAGGGTAGCAGATCTTATCACATAAGTCGATGTGATCATTTTATGTATTCTTTTAAATTATGTGGGAACTTAGCAGAATTGAAATGGCAAAACATACTCACCACAATGAATGTAAGGTTTAATTTATAATATAATACTAAGACATCCAAAATGCTTATAACTCTTAATAATACAATAACTACTGTTAGTACTTCATCCTCAAAAATAAAAGATCAGTAAAATCATTATCTTAAAGAACAATCTTATTATTTTCTTTGAAACATACAGAAAAGTGGAAAAGATTTTATCACTTCTGGCTTCACTGATTTATATTTTCACTTTGTAGATTTCAAAGAGTTTTTTACCTCCTCTCAATTCCTTCTATATACTTCAACATTTCCATTAGCAGCTCTGAGAACAGTAGCTTGGTGGATTTTCTTTTATTCTAGTGCTTCAATTTTTGTAATATCACTTCTTGGTTTTATCCTGTCCAACTTCATAATGCCCAAAGTTTATTAATCTTTGGCAATGACGTTAGTATTTCTTTCCAGTTTATAAATCTTTCAACTATTGTTCCTAACATTTTATATATATACACACACATATACACGCATATATACTTATTTCTATAGATTTGAATTAGATTCTAATTGTTTAATATGAGAATTCAGACTTACTCTGGCTATCTTCATTTCTGTGGTATACCTAAGCTAAAACTTTAAATTTCATCTATAAAAATGGAGAAATACAAACACTTCCACAAATTAGTGTTTAACTTGACAGTTAAATTGTAAAGAAATAACACATTACAAGCCAAAAATCAGGTTTTTAAACTTTTGATAACCAGTCACCCTTACAAAATTAACCTTGTGATTAATTCCCCCAATTTACAAATAATCTATTCATACATACAAATAATCTATTTATATTTGAGAAGGATTTTCCCTTCTGAACTGGAACACTTTCTCTGTTTATGTCTTGTTCCTTATTAGAGCAGTTCATGCAAGCTCCTTGCTCTCAGCGAGCAGATTGAAAATTTCTTGTAACTGAAGATTTAATTGTATTGAAGTGGTATTTGCAATTGGCGACTGGTGCTTCTTTTTTGCCTTTTTGTTGTTGTTGTTGTTTTCCTTTTTTCTGTTTTCCAGATGTTAAACTGGGTTTTGAATCAGCTCTCAGTGGCCTGGACTTTGAATGAAAAGTTCTAATTACTGTGATTTTTAAAAACCCTTCTGGTGTGTCAGCTTCAAAAACATGAAGCACAGAAAAAATGTTATCATCTTCCTTGTTTCTCACTCTTGTTCTTTTCTTTTTCAAAAGGCAAATGGTTTAGAAGATGGAAAAATAGACTATTCAAAGTAGCTTCAGATGGTGGCACAGTCGATATCAACACCCATGTGCATGGAAAAGATATATTGCTAATTCAGATGTTTTCTTAGAATACTGATAAAATCTGCTGAAAATGTTGCAATATTATTGATAGTATTCTGGGGTCTGGAAAGTTCTAACAACTGTATAAATTCCTGTAAGCATATAGATACCATGCTACTAGACGAACCCATTTAACCAATAGCCCAACAGTCACAGATGGTAGGAAACATCAGGTGGACTAAAATCAAGTGACCATACATGTGAATTTTGAAAATAAATTCATTCTTTAATCCTGAATAGTTTACTTCTGTAACTGGTCTACATTAACAGAGCCAGGCTTTTTATTTTACTTGTTTAAGAAGAGATGGAGGTTGTATGCTTGATACACAAATGCCCTACCCCAGAGCAGCAAAGGGCTCTGGGCTCAGCCTCTTGCTTTCCTGTTGAAGGACTGTGAACAGATAATTTTCTGGAGTTATGGCATGAGATGGAGAAAAAAAGAACAATTTTCCTCTGGGAATAAATAATGACATACGTTTTCCTCTGAAAAGACATATGATGTAGAAATAAGTTAGTCTATCTGTCCTTTTCAGGTTTACTGTTTAGAAATATAGAACAAACATGGAACTGCAGTGGCATGATTTTTCACAAGTCCATGGAACCTGATGAGATGCATCCGCGGGTCTTGGGGGAACTGGCCGATGAAGTGGCCAGGCCACTCTCCATCATATTTGAGAAGTCCTGGCAGTCCCGTGAAGTTCCCACCAACTGGAAAAGGGAAAACGTATCCCCATTTTTAAGAAGGTAAAAAAGAAAGACCCAGGGAACTACAGGCCAGTCAGTCTCACCTCTGTGCTTGGCAAGATCATGGAACAGATCCTCCTGGAGACTATGCTCAGGCACATGGAAAATGAGGAGGTGACTGGTGACAGCCAACATGGCTTCACTAGGGGAAAATCACACCTGACAAATTTGGTGGCCTTCTATGATGGGGTTAGAGCATTGGTGGACAAGGGAAGGGCAACTGATGTCATCTACCTGGACTTGTGCAAGGCATTTGACACTGTCCTGCACAACATCCTTGTCTATAAATTGGAGAGACATGGATTCAATGGATGGACTACTCAGTGGATAAAGAATTGGCTGGATGGTCACACTCAAAGGGTTGGGGTCAATGGCTCAATGTCCAAGTGGAGACCAGTAACAAGTGGTGTTCCTCAGGAGTCGGTACTGGGACTGGCGCCGTTCAACGTCTTTGTCAGTGACATGGACAGTGCAATTGAGTGCACCCTCAGCAAGTTTGCTGACACCAACCTGTGTGGTGTGGTCAACACGCTGGAAGGAAGGGATGCCATCCAGAGGGACCTTGACAGGCTTGAGAGGTGGGCCTGTGTGAAAAGCATGAAGTTCAACAAGGCCGAATACAAGGTCCTGAACATGGATTGGCACAATCCCAAGCACAATTACAGGCTGGGCGAGGAATGGATTGAAAGCAACCCTGAGGAGAAGGACTTGGGGGTATTGATTGATGAGAAGCTCAACATGAGCCAGCAATGTGTGCTTGCAGCCCAGAAAGCCAACCGTGTCCTGGGCTGCATCAAGTGTGACCAGCAAGTCAAGGGAGGTGATTCTGCCCCTCTACTCCACTCCTGTGAGGCCCCTCTACTCCACTCCTTTGAGACCCCTCCAGGAGTACTGCATCCAGCTCTGGGGGCCCCAGTGCAAGAGAGACATCAAGCTGTTGGAGAGAGACCAGAGGAGGGCCACAAAGTTGATCAGAGGGCTGGAGCACCTCTCCTATGAGGACAGGCTGAGACAGTTGGGATGGTTCATCCTGGAGAAGAGAAGGCTCTGGGGAGACCTAATTGCAGCTTTCCAGTACCTGAAAGCAGCCTACAGGAAAGATGGTGAGGGACTGTTTATCAGGGAGTGTAGTGTAGTGATAGGACAAGGGGTAATGGGTTTAAGCTGAAGGAGGCCAGATTTAGATTAGCTATTAGAAAGAAATTCTTTACTGTGAGGGTGGTGAGGCACTGGAACAGGTTGCCCAGAGAAGCTGTGGATGCCCCCTCCCTGGACGTGGTTAAGGTCAGGTTGCATGGGGCTTTGGGCAACCCGGTCTAGTGGAGGATGTCCCTGCCCATGGCAGGGGGGTTGGAAATAGGTGATCTTTGAGGTCCCTTCCAACCTAAACCATTCTATCATTCTATGATTCACAGTACTGTGGCTACTTTGTGAGGTATCTTGTTATCACTTGCTTCATTAAGTTGCATAAGTTACCTGTTTCTGATCTGATCTTCTGGTGTCTACTAAATAAATAATTTCTCCATTTCTTTCAATAGAATCTGAACCAAACTTATATATTTTTATGACCTTGGAAAGAAATCTGATGTTTAATCAGAAATAACTAATTTTGAATTTGGTAAAACTCATGGATTGTACATGGGACAAAACCATCCTTTTGTTTAAAAGTAAACCAATCTCTACATGCCAGTGATTAAGACAATGCCTTTCCCTCTTCAATCTCCCACAGTAGTGATATACTCTTATCAACTGTTACTTAGAAGTGGTTTTACTCTGAAATAGATGTGACTCAGAGATCCCTTCTGCCTTTGGACAGAATGTAATTCCCATCCACAAGAAGGGCTGGAAGGAGGATCCTGGGAACTACAGACCTGAGAGGGTGACCTTGGTGCTGGGGAAGATTATGGAGCAGATCACCTTGAGTGCCATCATGTGGCATGTACAGGACAACCAGGCAATCAGGCCTAGTCAGCATGGTCTCATGAAAGGCAGCTCCTACTTCATTAACCTGATCTCCTTCTATGAAAAGGTGACCCATTTAGTGGATGAGGGAAAGGCTGTGGGGGTTGTCTACCCAGGCATTAGTAAAGCCTTTAACACTATTTCCCACAGCATTCTGCTGGAGAAACTGGCTGCTCATGGCTTGGATGGGCATGTGCTTTGCTCGGTAAAAAATTGACTGGATGGCTGGGCTCAAAGAGTTGCAGTGAATGGAGCTAAATCCAGTTGGCAGCTGGTCACAAGTGGTGTTCCCCAGGGCACAGTACTGAGGCCAGTTACTTTAGTATCTTTATCAATGATATGGACAAGGAGATCAAGTTCACCCTCAGTAAGTTTTGCAGACAACGTCAAGTTGGGTCAGAGTGTTGACTTTCTGGAGAGTAGGAAGGCTCTACAGAAGGATCTGGACATGCTGGATCAATTGGACAAGGCCAATTTTATGATGTTCATTCAGCAAGGCTCAATGCCAGGTCCTGCACTTGGGTCACAACAACCCCATGCAGTGCTACAGACTTGGGGAAGAGTGGCTGGAAAGCTGCCCAGCAGAAAAGGACCTGGGGATGTTGGTCAGCAGCCAGCTGAATACAAGCCAGCAGTGCACCCAGGTGGCTAAGAAGGCCAACAGCATCCTGGATTGTATCAGCAATAGTGTGGCCAGCAGGATGAGGGAAGTGATCTTTCCCCCTGTACTTGGCACTGGTGAGGCCACACCTTGATTGCTGTGTTCAGTTTTGAGCCCCTCACTCCAAGAAAGACATTGAGGTGCTAGAGCATGTTTAAAGAAGGGCAATGAAGGGTCTAGAGAACAGGTTGTGTGAGGAGCAGCTGAGGGAACTGGGGTTGTTTAGCCTGGAGAAAAGGAGGCTGAGGGGAGACCTTATCGCCCTCTACAACTGCCTGAAAGGAGGTTGTAGCAAGGTGGGTGTCAGTCTCTTCTCCCAAGTAACAAGTGATAGGAAAAGAGGAAATGGCCTCAAGTTGTGCCAGGGGAGGTTTAGATTGGATAGTAGGAAAAATTTCTTCCACCGAAAGGGTTGTCAATCATTGGAAGAGGCTGCCCAGGGAAGTGTTTGAGTCACCATCTCTGGAGGTATTTAAAACGTGTGTAGATGTGGTGCTTAGTGTTATGGTTTAGTGGTTGGACTTGATGATCTTAAAGGTCTTTTCCAATCTAAATGATTGTATGATTCTTTGATTCTATTTTATAATTATTCAAGAAAGGTTTTTATGCAATGTCATTTAAAATAACACTGAGCAATTTCTGACCCACCTTACTTGTGACCTACATGTTTTCTTTCATGAGAAGTTTTGCAGGGAGAAATAGGATCTCCCATGCAAAGCAATGAATTTGCTGGTAGAGTCAGTCTGTTCCCATCCTTTATAGGTGATCTGTAGACTATCCTCATCATTATTAAATATATGATCTGTCTAGGATCCTTCTTATTTTCACATTCTTAAGCCAATCTGCAGGTCCTCTTCCCTTAGAGCTAAAATGCTTCCTGCTAGTCCTTCTTGTGGTCTTCATTCAAGTGGTACTGGATTTGTTACTGTGTTTTCCCATGAGCATTATAGATTTCCAGGTACCCTTTCAAAAATTACAATGATTTTCAGGGAAGCTAAAGTTTGAGTTGATCTTGCTTTGTAGTGGCATTTAAACTTTGTTTAAACTATCTTCAAAGAAAGGAGGGAATTAAGTCAGGCCCGTTTTTCAACTCATAAATATCACTGAGATACCTACCTCCTGTAGTTCAAGGAAAAGCAGCAGGGTTTTTGAAGACAGCATACCTTTGACTAAAGGAACAATCAGAAGTTGGCTGAATGTGCCTCACTGGTAATTTCATCACCTGGAGACCCGGGCTGTTTTGCAAATGTGAAACTAGTTAAGATTTATCATGTTATGTTTCATCCTAGCTTAATTTGTTGTATTTCTGCATTATGCATCACTGTAGAGGATTTGGAGCTATAAAGTAATGTGCAATATTTTGAAAATATTTGGGAAGCAGGGATTTTACATTAAAAACATATTCCTTCTGTCACACAGTGTTGCACAATGTAAAAATATGAAGTACCGTGATGCTGAAAAAAAAAATGGGCTATTTTCTACCGCTCAGGCATACATTGCTTTTGCAGGCAGAGCAGAGCCTTAGACTACCTTCAAGGAATATTTGCCTCAGGCATTTCTCCTATTATTGTCTGCTGTTTGACAGTGAGCAGTACAGTGCCTGTATGTCATGATAAATATTGTAACTACTTACAATTTTGATATCCTTTCTTTTGCACTTGAAAGGCATTACTGAACTTATTATAGGTTGTGAACTGAGAAGTAATGACTAAAGTAGATATTAGCAAAACCAAAATATAAAGCCTAGTTTTTTTCATCTAAACAGTTTCTGGAACTTAACACTCAGCCAATCTTACTGTTGAAAGCTGTAATAGTTTGTGTGGTTTAAAAATAGTAGGAAGATAAAAGGAATGGTAAAACTTTTTCTTAACAGTTTCCAAAAAGATGGGAAAATTTACTGAGGTCTTTTAATCCTAACAAGATGTTTATTGGAAAACATATGTTTCTATATACAAAGCTACCGCTAAAGAAGTTAGACTTAAATTTAATGATCTGCACATTTTGATTTAGACTTAAAAGATCATATCTGATTGCTTCTCAAAGTGAGAAAAGCAAAATCAGTATTGTGGATGAATCAGATAGTGTGATAAAGATTGTGAAATGTTTTTTTTTAAAAAAAGGAAGGTAAAAGACTTTGAATTTGAGAAAGGAAGAATTTCCTCTACATTTCCAGTCAACCTAGATGCAAATGGCCTGCTTAGCTGGATGTTATAAGGATGTGATGAAGCACTCCAGTTTTATGTAGCTTGTTTAAATGAAGCATAATTTGAAATACTGTGTAGCATATTAAATATAATTAAAAAATTGCACAACATATGTTTGGAAAAAAAAAATAAAAATCTTTCCATGTAAATTATTGGATGCTACCTTGAAATATTAATCTTAAAAGACAAGCTGATTGATTTGCATATTGTGCAGTCAGAAGAACTCAAAGCTAAATGGTTGTAAAGAAAGCATAACTGTAAATGTATTTAAATAAAGATTCATCTGGTGGGACAGTCAAGGAATATACATTTTATTTAAGATTATTTAGCATCTTTATCTTTTAGGAAAATAAATTAGGAAAACAGAAAGTTGGGTGTTTGTTTTTTTCTAAATCAAGACTGAAAACATTAGCTAAGACAGAAAAATAATACAAAACCTCAAGTTAGAAAGGATTACTTATTACACTAAAGAGAAAAATTTCTGAATGATATTGAATCTTTATTTGAAGCACGGGTGTTCAATTTAAAGAGAACAATTGGAGAACATGAAGACTAAAGGAGAATAAGAGGTGACAGTTTGCTGGAAATTTGACTATGAATTTGCAGTTGGGCCTGCACCACATATCCAGTAGCGTTCCTCATAAAACTAGCAATGAAAAATTCCTTTCCATACAGCATTGTGGTAAATACAGCTAAAAATAGTGCTGTGAATCATATGAATGTTATAAACAGAATAATAGTGATAAATCAAAAGGAACCAAGAAATAAATCTCAAAATGATCAGGAATTTGTGCAGAGATAATTGAAGGTAGACAGGAAGGAGACATGAGCAACTCAATATTTATAATTAACTAAGTGATAAATAAGGTTACTGATTAATACTTCTGCCATGATTCCATGGAAGTCTAATGCTAATTTTTGCTCCATGAAGACATGATTATCATATCAAACAGCTTACCAGAGAAGAAGCTCAGTTATGACATGGACACTGAATAGATAATGGCAGAATAGAAACTCTAAGAAATGAAAGACATTTACTTAACATGATAAAATATATTTCTGAAAATAAACATATTGAATTAAAAAAAAAAAGATTGTGTAGAAAACTTTTATGACCGGTTGATGTCTTTGGAGGTGGTAAAGAATAAAAAAAAAAAAATGTGGCTTGTATTTGGAGCATCTGTGTACAGACTGCTCAAAATTCCAAGAGCAGGATGTAGGGAACAAACATAGAAAATTATTAGGAAGATGGACTGGATGAATGATCAGATTATTACCATACAAATGGCTAGGTATCTGTATAACACTTGTAGGTGCTTTTAAAAATCCAGTACTGCATACCTAATCAGCATTTCAAACATTAATCAGAGGAAGGACCTGTCACTGATTCCCTTTACTCAAGAAGGCTCATTACAGAGCTTGATTGTAATATTAGAACTGCCACTGAGATGTACCAGGGTAAAATCTGAAGTGTCTTGTCTGCTAGAGGAAGAAATCAAAGCTTGTGATTTCCTTAATGCACATTATTAACTTCTTTTAATTGCAAGTGGGTTTTGTACTAGAAATATAAACACGGAGGGGGGACATTTTAATGTTAAAAGTAGATTTCATGAAAATATACTCCCTCTCACACATGATTTAAACATTTTAAATGATTTTAACAAGTATTTAAAGCTATTAAGTATTTTGAGGGATGCTAACCAGAAAGAGTTCTATCATTGTGCCATTTTGTTAATAAACGGTCCACTTATTTCTTTGGCAACTTGGTAAACAATCTTGGCACAAGACCTACAGCCGGTAGGCTGAGGGTGGGCAAGAGGCTGGGAGGAGACATAGCCAGGATTGCTGACCCAAACCAACCAAAAGGATGTTCCATATCATATGATTTCATGCTCAGCAATGAAAGCCAAAAGGAAGGAGGAGGAGAGGGGTATTTGTTATTAAGATGTTTGTCTTCAGAAGCAACTGCTACATGTACAGAGGCCCTACTTCCCAGGAAGTAGTTGGACATTATCTATTTTTGGAAAATATAGAATAAATCNAATACTTAAAACTTAGCAGAATTACAAAAGGTAATAGTTTAGCAAAACTTGTGACAATATTACCCTAATGTACTGAAAATGAAGTTAGGGACAGAGGAANGTCTTCAGAAGCAACTGCTACATGTACAGAGGCCCTACTTCCCAGGAAGTAGTTGGACATTATCTATTTTTGGAAAATATAGAATAAATCTTTTTGTTTTCTTTTGTTTCCATGTGTGGTCTTTGCTTTTCTTCATCGAACTGCCTTTATCTTTACCCACAAGTTTTTCATCTTATTTTATTCCCCTGTCCTGCTGTGGTGGGGAGTGATAGAGTGGCTTGGTGGG
>VXBL01008131.1:52331-65592 GCA_013400195.1 Aramus guarauna | reverse complement strand
TTTTTTTTTTTGTAATTGTTATGAAGGGACGAGGCCTGGAGTATGTGTAACTTCTCACCTTTCTTAGTGTTGCTATGATGCTATTTTGACTTTTGTGTAGGAAAGACTTTTTGCTGATGTCCCGTCCCACTCGGTGGGTTAGGGTGAGGTTAATTTTTTAATTCTCTGTGCGGTAATCAGGAGTAATAACAATTACTCTAGAGGTCCAAGCGAATCACAAATTTGCTTAAAACTCAGTAGAACTACAAAAGATAGAGGCTTGGCAAAAGTCATAACAATACTTAAAACTTAGCAGAATTACAAAAGGTAATAGTTTAGCAAAACTTGTGACAATATTACCCTAATGTACTGAAAATGAAGTTAGGGACAGAGGAAAAGAAAGAGAAAGGGAGAGAGAGAGACAGAAAAGAGAAAAGATCTCACCACCCTTGGATCCAGTGATGTTCTCTGCTTGTAGTTGTAGTCTTCAGGTGGTGGGTGCACGCCGAAAACTTGTTTCCCCTTTTTGTAACCCAACATGCCCGCCCCATAGGCAGGGGTCTGTCATCAATAAGCAGGCACAGTGTGTGCTCAGGAATGTTCAGAAATGTTCTAGAAATGAGTCAGTGGGTTGTGGGGGTCCTGGGGGATCTTACTGCCCCTCCTTCGGGGCTGACCAAGTGAGTGGTGATCTTTCACAGGCACATGGTGCAGAGGACACAGATAGTCTTTGTCTGCGTGTTTCAGGAATAGAGGAGTGGTCTCACAAGATGTTATCCCATCTCCGCAGGTTCTGTTCTTGGTCAACACTCCCTCATCATCAGTCCATCCCTGCCCATGTCAAGACGGGTGTTTGCGACATTCATTTGTTATCAGGGCCTTACAGCTGATTGTAGTAGGTTTCTATGGCAAGAGCTTTGGTAGCATGGAGGCTGCAGGAGTGGCTTCTGTAAGAAGACATCAGAAGCTGCCACTATGTCAGACAGAGCCATGAGCCAGAGCCTAGATTCCACTGCAACCCATGGTGAAGACCATGGTGAAAAATGTCCTCATGCAGCCCATGGAGGTCCACGGTGGAGGAGATATCCACCTGCAGTTCATGGAGAGCCCCACACTGAAGCAGGTGCATATGCCCAAAGGAGGCTGTGAGCCCATGGAGAGCCCACACTGAAGCAGATTTTCTGGCAGGACCTGTGAACCCATGGGAGACCCAACTGCAGCAGTCTGTTCTTGTAGGACTGCACCCCATGGAAAGAACCCATGCTGGAGTAGTTCCTGAAGAACTGCAGGCTGTGGGAAGGACTCATGTTGGAGAAGTTCATGGAGGACTGTCTCCCATGGGAGGGGCCATGATGCAGCAGGGGAAAAGCATGAGAAAGAAGGAGCAGCAGAGAAAATGATAAACTGATGAGCAGTGATGAACTGACCGTAACCCCCATTCCCAGTCCCCCCTGCGCTGCTCAGGGCAGGAGGAGGTAGATCAATCAGGAGTGAAGTTGATCCTGGGAAGAAGAGGTGAAGGGAATGTGGATTTAGTTTTGTTCTTATTTTTCACTACCTAAAATAAAATAACACCAATGCTGTTTTACCTACTCTACCCCATAGCTGCTTTCTTTTTATATTCTTGGATGAGCTATCATGAGACAAATGATGACTGTGCATATGCAAATAATGTCAGTACATGTTCCAAAAAAGAGTGAAGGCATAAGAATACATGAGAAATATATCTCACAGTTTGTGATTTCGTGTGCTGAACCAGATCTTCACCTGCTGTGAATCAGTTCATAAAATGCTAAGTGGAAATTTTTGAACTTCTCTAACTTAAAACTCATACAAACCTGCCTTAGTCACACCAATGGCTCATGACCAACTGAAGGGCCAAACTGCATGACAAGTCAATCTATTTTTCACACTTATTTTAACATGTCGGCAAGTATAGTCTTATAATTTACGTAGATGGTTGAGAATTAAAAAAAAATAAAAATCCTCAGCTTTCTACAGAAAAAGTAACAAGAATATATACAAGTTTCAAGAATGCATTTGAGCAGGTTTTTAAAGAAGTAGGCTATACCATTACTTTACTGTAAGAGTAAAAAAGATGTGGAGGAATTAGAAATAAATGTCTGTGTTAAAAATAGTCATTACAGTTTAACAGTCAGTGAGAGCCAGCAGAAGGGTTCAGGCTGCAACTGGCGAAACTGAAACTGAGGCTGTGATGAAGGTGCGGGGTGTCGCTGATGGAGCCCATGGTGGCGTTTGGGGTCAGTGTCATGGTAGAGCCTTGCAGCAAGCCCATGGTGTTCAGCTCAGGAGAGACATATTCACATAGAAATAATTTCTAAGTCGTAACTATTGTGCAGGAAAAATATCTGAATATTCAGTTTGAACTGTTGTTCTAACAGTCCTATTGAAAGACTAGGTATATTAGCCTGCTGGCACACATTTTAGGTGGTACCATTTTGAATGCCATAACTGATCTAAAACATTTGGAACTGGGTTTGAAATCGAAAGCTCTTAAGTGGTTGAGAACATACCAATTCTGGCAGATGCGGAGTTGTTCACTATTTATCATAGAACTGAGTGAATGTCACAGAGAATTAGCAGCACCTATAATTTATGTTATCTGCAGTGCAATATTTCTTCATTGTAGCCTGTAATTTCCAGTTGCAGTGGCTAATGTTGCCTTTTGCTTTTTGTTCAATACTAAGGGTAAGGCTTTGGCTCTAAATGAATATGTTAATCTTTAAACAGAAAAAAACCCCAACCAAGTAAACAAAATATAAAACTCGAACAAGATAAGGTACTTGCTTCACATTGGCTTATTCCCTGTTTAACTTCATTTTCAATGGACTCCTGACGTTTCAGACTGGACAAGCACTACAACTGCTATAGCAATGTGTAATGTCACAACCATATCAGTAAAGTGACATAGATTTACAATGGTAAGGATTTAGTTCACTGTTGATCATATTTCTGCCACTACAAGCTTGGAACAGCCATTAAGTTAATGGAAGCTCCTATATCCTTTAGAAATGCTTGAACTCGCTTTATCACACACTGCTATTACTCAGCATTTTGTCAATCTATGGTTGTTTACAATGCATTGAACCTAGTGTGCCTAGCTGTCCTGCTTCAGTATGCATTAAGTCTCCAGAAAGATTATTTGGGAACAAAGATACTTTGACACCATGTGGTTCATCATCATCAGAAAGAAAATTTACTATTTCTGTTTCCAAATACAAACCTGAGAGTTGTTATCTCCTATTCTCATCTTTGCTCCTTTTATCTACTTATTACCACTAGGGCAGATGAAAACAGCCACAGGAAGCATAGTAGCTAGGAAAGAAGGAGTCACAAATTGAGTCACGTATTTGAAAAATTAGTTATTATCTTTTCTTAAAATATGGGCAAAATGTGTTTTTAAAAAAACCACATATTTTTCATCATTAAAAATTTACTTTTAGAATTATAATCAGAATTCAGGTCTTCCTGTTCTCTGATCCTTATAACTTCTGAACAGGAGTCTTACGCTTTTGAAAGCAGAGAGGAAAATAAGGCAGGAAAAATATAACTGATGTAAAAGACCTTTGCTTTTCCCCCTCTTCTTTCTCTGCAGACCATTTGAGAAGGAGGAAAAGGAGGTAGTGAGCAGTCATATTTTGGTTTTTATCTATGAAGGCAGATAATTCAGTAATTACTACTCCATGATCTCAAAGCAATGTACATAATGCAAGAGAAGTAGCAAAGAGAGGAAAGAAGTATCTAAAACAGAACTTAGATGGAAATGCAACATGGATAACCGTATACTTCATTATTTCTTACTGACTCTGCTTCTGTGAAAATAAAGATCTGTCTTACCACAGCCTCTTCCCCCTCCTGTCCTGGACTTATGGCAGCTAAATGCTGCCATTAATGCCAGGGTATTAAATGAAAAGTTTTGGGGTTTTTTTTTTTTTTTTTTTTTTTTTTCCTCAGTGAAAGGAAAACATTGTGTTGTTGAGGGAGACAAAGCAAGCAGTGACACCACATAGTGAAACAGGAGATTGTAGTGCTTGTAGGTAGCAACCTGGTTAAAAGAACCCACTGTCATCATCAGCTGGTTCAAGCTGCAGCTTTCTTCTGACTTTCCAGCTGCAGCAGCAGCCTTAAGGAACTAGAGGAATTTGTGACGATTCTGTGTTACAGTATAGTGTGAGGTGAAGAGATGGTGAAGCTGGGACAGGCAGCTGGAAAGGAAAGGAATTATACAGAGCGAACATGTTCTAGGCATCAAAAAACCATCCTGTGTCATTACTTAGAATATGACACTTAGGACTGAGATTTAAAAAATAAGGCATGTGACTAAGTCCCTGAACTGATTAGAGAGACCTCAGCACTCTTTATTTGCAGACAAATATTAATTTATAATTTTTTTTTTTTTAGTTAGTAAAACAAAACATGTAGACCATGGCTATATTTGCCCCATATAGCTCAGTGTAATTGGAAATTACAGACATTATCCTGATGGCCTATGAATAATGTAGGACCATCTTCCAAACTGATAAACTAATACCCCTGTATTCAGATATGAAACAAGCAAGGACAACAATCAGACAAAACATAGCAGCAATTGTTTTTTAGAAACAGTATGACTAAGTTCCTGTCTTTACAGTAATAATTTAAGAACCGTACTTATGTGTCATAATTTCCATTTAGGAGCCAATTTTATACTTTGATTAAAAAAAAAAAAAAAGCAGAAAAGTTTCTTTCCTGTTCCAGAGAAAAGATACTTTAATAGGAAGCTAAGAATCAATATATATTACAACTATGTATACATAAAAAGTGTTATTGCAGAAAGCATTGAAGGTACTGATTGTTCAAGTTACTAGTTTTCCCATTATGTCTTCCATGGCTATAAAAGTCTTCACTTGCAGTTGCAGGCCCATGAGTTTCAGAGTTAACAATGAGTTTGGGAGGGAGAGGGAGAGGAAGGTTTGGGAATATACAATATGGGCACTCAAAACCGTAATTCTGCCATATCATGAATCCTAGCAATGCTATACTGTCATGAATAATACATATCCCATCTGAATCCAGACTAGATGCAGAGTTTTTTGCCTGTCAGGAAAAAAAATGGTACTGAGCCAAACCATAGTCTATGAAAACAGATACTCTTCAGCTAGGTAGAAAAACTGTGTGTTTAGCATACTCAAATTAAAGATAGGTTTTACACTTAGAATAAGTATCTTATGACTGTAATGAAAGTCTAGGAAAGTTGCAAATACTATTTTATGTACATTTAGGAAATTCCAATAAACTCTGGATTTTTTTATAAGTAACAGAGAAAAAAAAAAAGAAATCACAGAATTTCATAAAAACAAAAAGCTGTTTTCTGCTCATTTCAAATTTATAAAAAATACTGTCATAATAACCCAGATCAATTATTTACAGCTCTCACTCTTTCCAGTGTTCAAGGAACACCATTGAGATTAGTCAATTGTCCAAGCCTTCGGTCAGAGAATAAGTAACATCAGTTTCCAAGAGCTACCCAGCAAAATAGAAGCATTAAAATAAAAACACATCCTCAGGGAGCAAGAGTGCTGGCACAAAATCTGTCCTGGGGCAATCATCTATGTAAATGTAGCTAAACATGTGCCATCTGTGGAGGAGTTTGTCCAGCAAAATCAGTGGCATTTCTCTTACAAAACACCCAATTGCTCTGGGATGCGATTCTATGCAGGTAAATTCAGGATATCTGAAGCTGTTGCCAGCCTGTTGTCTTGAAATGTCTGAAACAGTGACTGCATTTTGTGCGGCAGGGATTACTGCAGCAGTAGTAACACAGAGAAGCTTCTCGATGCGTGTTCCAGCGTCCAAGTGACTTGTTTACTCCTGAACAGATGGTCGTGCAATCACAGCGTACATCAGCTGACACCTTTATTACCCTAATAAGTAACAGGAAGAAACACCAACCGATTTCTACCTTGTTAACACAGTGGGATGTGCGGGCTACAGAGGAACTCCGCTAAGTGCCAAAGGTATCAAACGAGATGGATCCACCAGGAGCGCAGAAAACCGATCTGCCTGGCTGTTGCCAGAGCCCTGCTCTTCCTTGCATTGCTGCTTGATAGACGAGGCATGTGTTTTTCTCCTAACAGGTTTACTGATCTGCAGCATTTCGTTGTACGTACATCTCTTACTTGAAAGCAACTTTGATTTTTAACCCGTTGGAGACTTTATTTCTCTAGTGTAATATCTATCTTTGGAGTATTTGAAAATGATTTTTTTTTGGTGGTTTTTTCCTTCATTTTTCCTTGCTTTTCCAGGATTATATAATATATATGGCTCAACTATGGGCCACAAAAGTTAGGGGAAACAGATTACTCATTGTTTGAATGGGATCTGTTCTTTGAATTATACCAAGTATGGTAATATTTGCGGCATAGGTATACACGTAGCTCCGTCAGGAGCTGCCACTGGCTCAGGGAGTGCTGCCAGCTGGCCGGGAGCAATGGCTTGTTCCCCCCCTGGGGAGGGGGCAACAACAGCCCTTTGTGTCATGGCAGGGGAGGGACGGGGATGGGGGGGGACAACCTGCCACCTCCCCCATGGGGTCCCAGGGTGCAGCCAGTTGGGGGGACAGGGGAGAGATGCACCCCTAGAGTCATGAGCAGGACCCTAGTCGGGGGGGGGGGCGCTCCCACCTTGGGTACCCCACTCCTCCTGGTGAGCACATGCCAGAGGGAAGGGCCAGGATTCTTAGTAGTGGCCTTTAGACTCTGCCATTAATGAGAATTTTCTGTACCAATTAGATAATTCAGGCTTTTAGGTTGTTACAACATTAAGTGGATTAATAGTAGGTTCACAGCTCCATCTATATGTGTGTTCCTTGGACCGAGAGGAAGATTTGGAGTGTCATGGTCGCCTTTTGGGAATGCATCGAATGCTGCACTGCTTAGAACCAGCCTACAGCTGGCCCAAAGAAACAAAAATGCTGAAACACCTGTGGTGGGGATACTTGGTCCTCAATTTCATCTGTTTTGCTTAACAAAATAACTTCTATTGTTTTGCATTACCTGTTCCTGCAAAGATAGCCCTTGTTGGGCAGCAACGGCTGAAGCACAGCAGCCTCGCAAAACTAATAAAATGTATTTCACTTGATGTATGGTCTTGTCCTCTTAAATGTAAAAAAGGAAACAGTTCTAGGAGAAGAAAATGGAAGCAAATTTCTCCAGCTAGTCTCTAGAAAAGACATGACTAAGGCTACATGCATACTGTTTACATAGTGCTTACCTTCTGTCCAAAGGCAACGAGCAATCCATGTGACCATTTTGACATACTGCTTTCCAGCATCCACGCATATAGAAATGATGCAACAAGTATAAAACATGTAAATTAAGGCAATGTATATGTCTAAAACTGTCTACATAACTATTTGTGTGATTATTTACTGTAATTGTTTTAATTCCATTCAAAGGTAATTGAGTAAGATGTATTCCAGTATGCTGTAGTTTTCTGCTCAGCTGAAAACCAGGTACAGAACAGCCTGTGGCAGTGTTTGCTTTCTTCTGTGACCTTGTCAGTATCTCAGTTCTGAAGGTGCATCATTGAAGAAATCTTTTTTCTGACACTTCTGTCAAAAGGCAGTTTTATTATTATTTTTCTTTTTTATTGTTATTAAAACAGAAGCACTAGCAATCAAAATATCAGGAAAAAATCCTGTCAACTGTGAAAGCAAGAATCCCCTCACAGGCAAAATCTACCCCAGAGGAATGCCAAGCACTGAAACTGTGTTAAAATTACTGTACGCATCAAGGGGGAATATTTAGTGCTTTTAACAATAAAACTGTATTCCAGAAATAGAGATTTATAGGCATGTCCAATTTTCTATGTCATATATCTTATAAATGAGGTACCCCAGCACTGTCACCAGCAGTGACAATGTGGTAGATAAAAAGTTCTCATAAAAATATAAGTATTTTTCAAATCCATAAAGCTTTGACTACAATCAGAAGTATTACTGTGATGTGTAACACACTTCCATGTATGCATCTCATTAGACATACTGCTGACACATCTCCCTGGCCCTAGATGGCACTGTTTGAGTGAAGTGGCCCTCGGAAGCTTCCTGAACACTCAAGGCACTCAAAGAGCAAACCATTCTAGAAGAAATTAATAGAAACACTGCCGTTTTCTCTCTAATGCTGAAAAAAAATCAGAAACTGTAGTGACAGATTCCAGTTCCAATATACTATACTACATCTTCATGAGTGCTCCTTCTTAAAAAGTAAAATTTAGATCTAGATTTAACTTTCATTCATTTATTTTACTGAAGCACATCCCACATTTACAAATTGCAACCAGCTATGCTTTTATTTCTGCTAGTGCAAATATAGTACAATTCTGGGGCTTGCTGACATCAGTAATTAATGTTCTATAACAGCATACAGGGGCTTTATTTTTGCAGTATTACTCAAATTAAAAAATCTTTTCTACAAGCCCTGTTAGCCCTGCATTGATATTCACAGAATCATAGAATTGTTTAGGTTGTAAAAGACCTTTAAGATCATGAAGTCCAACCGTTAACCTAGCAGAGCCAAGTCCAACCGTTAAACCATGTCCCTATGCACCACATCTACACTTCTTTTAAACAGCTCCAGGGATGATGACTTCACCACTTCCCTTGGCAGCCTGTTCCAACTATTGACAACCCTTTTGGGGAAGAAAATTTTTCTAATATCCAGTCTAAACCTCCCCCGGCACAACTTGAGGCCATTTTGTCTTGTCCTATGACGTGGTTTATCCCCAGCTGGCAACTGAGCACCAGGCAGCCGCTCGCTCACCCCTCCACAGCAGGATGGGGAGGAGAACGGACAAAAGCAAAAGCCTCGTGGGTTGCGGTAAGGACAGTTTACTGGGACAGCAAGGGAGAGGGAAACAATCAACGATAGTACTGATAATAGATATTCACAATGAGTGATAACAGAAAGCAATTTGCTGATCTGATGACCGACCAACTGGACGCTCAGCCCACACTCAGATCTTCCCAGAGCTGTGCCGAACCTGCCCCTCCCCAGCTAGCCCCCTTTTATGGTGAGCATGGCGTCACATGGTATGGAATAGCCCCCGGCCAGCCTGGCTCACCTGGCCTGGCTCCTTGGGAAAATTAACCCTAACCCAGCCAGAGCCAGGATACCTATCACTTGTTACTTGGGAGAAGAGATCGACACCCAGGTAGTTGGAGAAGAAACCTTTCAGGTAGTTGTAGAGAGCAATAAGGTCTCCCCTCAGCCTCCAGGCTAAACAACTCCAGTTCCCTCAGCTGCTCCTCATAAGACTTGTGCTCTAGACACTTCACCAGCTTCATTGCCCTTCTTTGGACATGCTCCAGCACCTTAATGTCCTTCTTGTAATGAGGGGCCCAAAACTGAACACAGGACTCAAGGTGAAGCCTCACCAGTGCTGACAACAGGGGGACAATCACTTCCCTTGTTCTGCTAGCCACACTATTGCTGATACAAGCCAGGATGCTGTTGGCCTTCTTGGCCACCTGGGCAGACTGCTGGCTCATATTCAGATGGCTGTCAACCAATATTTCCAGTTCCTTTTCCACCAGGCAGCTTTCCAGCCACTCTTCCCGAAGCCTGTAGCAGCATTGCATGGGGTTGTTGTGACCCAAGTGCAGGACCTGGCCCTGAACCTCATTCAATTGGTCTCATTCCATCGATCCAGCCTGTTCAGATCCCTCTGTAGAGCCTTCCTACCCTCAAGCAGATCAACAATCCCACCCTACTTGGTGTCATTCACAAACTTACTGAGGGTGCACTGGATCCCCTTGTCTAGATCGCTGATAAAGATATCAAAGTAACTGGCCCCAGTACTGAGCCCTGGGGAACACCACTTGTGACCAGCCGCCAACTGGATTTAACTACATTCACCACAACTCTTTAGGCCCAGCCATCCAGTCAATTTTTTACCCAGCGAAGTGTAGGCCCATCCAAGCCACGAGCAGACAGGTTTTCCAGCAGAATGCTGTGGGAAACAGTGTCAAAGGTTTTACTAACGTCTGGGTAGACAACACCCACAGCCTTTCTCTCTTCCACTAAGTGGGTCACCTTGTCATAGAAGGAGATCAGAACAATTCCTCTGTGTGTATTTCTATACAGGTATGTCTTTAGGATGTGTTCCCTTTTTTCATGAAGATAATTTATTGAAAGAAGGTCAGTTTTACACAACCAAAGAGGATCCATTGAAATAGATAAAGTATATTTTTGTAATTATTCCCATTAGAGTAACATGCACAGTGTTATGAAATATGCTGTCTCTGCAGTATCCAAGATACTTGCACAAGGCTGGCAGATAGGACACAGTTTCTATAGGAGACCTGTGTCCTTCTGGAGCTTTAAGGCATCTCAGATGGGCTGGGAAACTATGTTTAGATCCAGTCCCTAGGTGTTTAGTAAGTGACTGCTGTCTAGGACTCACTGATCATATTATTTGGATTTCCAGGGCACAGTTCAAATACCCGTAAGTCATTAACAGTCTGAACATAATAAAAACATATCCAAGTGTCAAACAGTATTCAAGTCTCCAAACATTTTCACAACCTTGGAAGATACTGCATGGGCCTTGCGGGAGGTCTAAGCAAGACAGAAGACAAGCATAATAAAGATCAGTCTCTTCTTTCTACCAGCTGCCAAAATGACAAATCTCTCTTTCGGAGATAGTGTTAGAAGTCAGATGAAGCATTTGAAGTGGGAGAAAAGTAATGCATCATATAAATAAAAATGAAACTCTCAGTATGTGACAAAAAATGCCAACAGCACACACTTCACAGTCACAACTGATTTTGTTACTGGAGAAGGGGAACATACCTAAAGACTTTTAGCCCTTCAGTTGACCATAGAAAATAAAAATGGTTTCATTTATGATAGAAAAACACTGGCATATGCAATACGAATTTTCTCCCTCAAAAAAAGCATGATATTTAATGCAAAAGAAAAGCAGAAAGCAGCTGTAGGATTGTTTAGCATTCCAAGCTGACTTGCCCACTTCTGAATGTCTGTTCTAAGTGAATATTTAGTAGTGCAGCTGGCATTGTTACTGATTGAAGAACTCCACTTATGGCATTGAGCATCTTACTTTCCTGGAAATGTATCTCACAGTCTCCTACTCAATTTATCCATCATCCAAGCTTAAATTTCTTGGGGTTTTTCTATTTTCACTTTTTTGTTTGGTGTTCCTTCCCTCCCCTGCCCTTCCACCTACTCTTCCCTTCCCCATTTGACTTCTCCTCTCCTTCCTCTTTTCCTTCTCGCTCCCTGATCCTCTCTCTCTTTTCTTTCCTCTCCTTTCCCTTTAATTTTAACAAGTCTGCATATTTACTTTCCAAATAACAAACTAAAAAGTATGGAAAACATACTTAAGTAAACTATCACCTTTAGTCTGTAGAAAAATTTCCAATAACAGGAGAAGCCATTTGCAATGTTTTAGGGACACAGATATAATTATTTGTGTGCGAACAGAACCTCATTGTTAGAAAAAAATCTAAAGTAATAGCTACTGTAGACACAGACTGCACCAAACCCTCATTTTTTTATGCATTTGAAAATTAGATATTTTGCTTAGTACAGAAGTAATGATGATGGTGGAAGCAGGCAGACAGGTTGTATAAGGCTAGAAGAGGAAGTGAAGTCTGGAATTTCAGAAGAATAAATAACTTTCACCAAAAGGTTACCTTTCAAAGGTCATAAGAGAAAAATATTTGTCAAATCTGTATCAGAATATTTTTGCATACATGCTCACTTAGTAGTACATCATACTCTACTTGTTCTGCTGTGTTTACATGCTTAACAGTTCCAGAATGCTGCTCTCTATTTAGCATTTATCACTGGAAATATAATTTTTGCTCACACCGAGTCACAAAAATCAGCAACTAAATAAAACTATGAGGGATAGTCCTCTCAACAGAAACATGTTCAGTATAGGTAAAATATAGGTGCAGGGTGGGTACAGTACTGACTGTATTTTGTTAAATATTTGGCAACTCAACCAAAATATCTCTCTTTTGTATGATAATATATTGCTTTACTACAGTGCATTTTACTTCAATATTATTTCATACATCATAATAATATATTAAACAGGTGTATATAGAATACATTACAATTTTAATAATGAATATATCCAAAAAGTCACTTACAACAATTAGTTAAGGTATTGTATTTAAATGTTAAACAGGCAAACATTTCTACTATAAATGAAAAGTAACAAAAGCATTCTCCTCCCAAGAGAAAATAGCAAAAAAAAAAAATTCATGCCATTACCTACACTTCAAACACGATCTGGTAAAAAAAGCAGATTCTTCATAGGAGCCTAGAGGTATCTCTTGCAGAATTTGCTGTGCCCAGCTTCTGTATTGTATTTTGTTCTCTGTAATAGTACAATAACAGGCACAATAGGCCTTTGATTTTATAAGTGTTCCTAGGAGCTATCTTTCAAATACTCTTAATGATTATTAAAAACTTCTCAACCTGAATGTAGAAAAGATACATTTATAGACAGTCTACCGTCTTCACAGATGATAGTCTTCTTTTGTAAAGTGGAATCATGGGATCTAAAAAGCAAGATCAATTGCTATTTTGCTATGAATTATTTTAAGCAGGTCCTGCCTTTCCAAACCCTGCTGGTTGTACTTTTCATTTGTACAGGATCAATTTCATTTTAGTGGTAGACATTTATTTAGTGCAAATGCAGAATCTGATGAATGGTTAGAATCTACCAATTAATCAGAATGGAAATACAAAAAATCAGCGTATGTTTTCTGTTTATTTAGGGGCTTTGTTGCTTATTTTTTTAATTTTTTTTGTGTGTGTGGTCTTTTCTAGGTGCACTTTATGAATCATCTTCATTGGAGAATTAATTTTAGTACCTCTGGGATGAAAAATAGGACTTCCTTTCTGACAAAAGTGGAATATCAGTTATGACTTCTCTCTAAACTACACAGCTATGTACTTTTGAATACAGAATTCTGATCTAAAATCAATTTATTATGTGAGTAGATCTATGCTTTAATTGATTTAACAATACCAAATGCTGCACTTTCTCAGAGGTAAAAGATTCCAGTGACAAAAGTGTATTTTGCTTCAGGGTGACACTGGAATGCAAACAATTTAAACTCCTTATTTTCTTGTATTACTGTTTTATTTTGTTTTGTTTTTCATTTTGGCTAAGTTTGTGGGTGTAATTTCTGTAGTCAGGTTGAAAAGTAACAGTGTAACAAAATAAATCTTTCTTTTTTTTT
>VXBL01008131.1:39853-52285 GCA_013400195.1 Aramus guarauna | reverse complement strand
TTTGCATATATGTGGGAGGAATTTCCATTGCACTTTGGGAAGTTATTTCATATAATAGTTTGAAACTCTAAAGTAGAACAATAAAATATAGAAATCAAAGTTTACTTTTCACTAGCTAATAAACTCAGTAAATCAGAACTCTCCTCCATAATCTCTTTAAAATTATTTTCTTCTACAACTCTCTGCTTCTAGCCTACCAGCTTTCATGTCTGAGTCCTTTTCAGACAGTACACTATAATGTCATTTAAGAGAGAATCTTTTAAAATAAATACTTGCCTACAATTTATTGGTTTTTTTTGTTTGGTTGGTTTTGTTTTTTAAATGGTAAACCTCTTTTAAATTCTGCAAAGTTAGACTGGTTATCCAACCCCTTTCTTAGTAAAACACACCAATGCTTGGATTTTTGGCTCATAGAAAAGTAATGAATATAGCTAAGACAGAAAAATACTGGTACATAGAGGAATATAAAAGTGTCACATGATCACAAAGCCTTTTTCTTGTAGATTTAGTTGGAAGTTGCATTTCCTTTCTATTAGGTTTCAATAATTAAGTAATTTAAATATGATCATTTAACTTATTTAAAAGTGTTATCACACATAAATAAACTTAAAGCAGCGATATACCATACTAGATATGTTTTTAGCTCTTCTGTATTTCTTATCTGATCAAGAATAAGTGCCTTACCCTCTAATCTTAAAACTGATATTTTTTTAGTACTGAGTACATCTACGTTTTGGCAGTATCTAATAAAGACCCATATACGTCCAACTCTTTCATTAGATTCTAAATTATGGAGGATGATGGCCTCAAAATTTTAAGTTATTTATCACCAGATGATCATAGAATCATAGAATGGTTTGGATTGGAAGGGACCTCAAAGATCATCTATTTCCAACCCCCCAGCCATGGGCAGGGACACCCTCCACTAGACCAGGTTGCCCAAAGCCCCATCCAACCTGGCCTTGAACACTTCCAGGGATGGGGCATCCACAACCTCTCTGGGCAACCTGTTCCAGTGCCTCACCACCCTCACAGTAAAGAATTTTTTCTTTATATCTTATCTAAATCTATCCTCTTTTAGTTTAAACTCATTATGATTCATCATATACCAACATAGGCATCTAAGTTAATTGAAACAAATCACTATTTCTCTCTTTTGACTATGCAGTCAGGAATGAGTACTTCAGACTTAAATTCCTCTTTTAAGACACCTCAAATTATGTCAGAAGATTCTACTTTAAGGGTGCATCTGTCACAGAAGTAGGAATAAACTAGCTTGCACTGAAATTCTGGCTGTTGTGGGTAGATTGATGTAAGTATTTATGATAGTGCAAATGGATCTACTTAAGTGTATAACTGGAGTTGTGTACTACTGAAGTGTAGCAATAAGCAACCTGGTGGCTGTCAGATCCTATGACTGGGAGTTACCACACTGACCAGGACACGCTAAACTTGTGAACCATAGCCCTTTAATATATACCAAAATTCACTGTTACACTGTGACGTATTTTTCCAGTCTCATTTCTTTCATAATAGATTCTTTTTTTTTCTTTTCTTTTCTTTAGCAAAAATTCCTTGAGCAAATGGCAGTTTTGACACTAATGCACAAGAATAAGATTTTTCTGATAAAATGACAGGTCAAAAATAATTCATCCTTTGTCACGTTAGTACAGTGAAAACTGGAGGAAGCTATAAAACTCAAGTGATTTTATAGTTTTAAAAGATGAATGTATATTTTAAAAATGCAATTTTTATTTATCTGGAGAAGAAAAAATAAGTCATCATTTTCCTCATTTAAAAGATTCATAAATATTTCAAAAAGGAAGAAAATAAAAAGTCTGATGAAAAATGCAGTCTCTACTAATTGCTGAGAAAAAAAATCAGTCTACTAATTGTTGGAAAAATAGTCTCTACTAATTGCTGGAATATGATAGCAGTTTTTTTCAGGCTCAGTTCTGTAACAGACCATTGTCAGAGACAGTCATCTAAGATAAGTGGACTGTAATTGAGAAAGATAGATAGGCACCTCCAGGAGGCAATCACATCATCCTAAACCTGACCTCTAAATTTGATCAGATGACTCACTCTTAAAGACACCTCTGTTGACCATAAATGAAGGCATGGATGACTAACTTGGGTTTAGGGCTTTAGGTACCTGACTATAGGACATTTCAAATCAGGTCAAACCTCCTTAGACTGACATCATACTCTTAAACCTTAGAGAGAGGGAAATGAAATGTCAAAGAAACCTTATTTGCAAAAATCATATTTTTCAGATACTAGAATGACGCCTTTGGGTGTATGAGCAGAACAGCATTAATCAGTCTTTTCTTAATGTGTTTAAGTTAGATCAGGAACCTGCAACCTCTGTGATCCTTTTTTGATACCTAGCTTTGGAAATCATGATAGCTACATATCCTCTATCTTTGTCTCTCAGTCTTTACCTCCCTGTAATTGTGCACTAAATAGAATTAATCAGAAAATTCAGAAAGAAAATTTGTACTGGGCCAGTAGTAGCATGCTGTGTTTCACTCTGCTTATTGAAATACTGGCAACTTCTTTATAATATTCTTCTGGCATTTATGAATCAATGCTCACCACTAAAACAAGCAAAGCAATTAACTACATGTAATGTCTTTCAAAGTGTTTATATGAAAAAACTTCTGATTGTCCAAATGATAATCAGAGTTTTTAAACTTATTGGCATTCACTGTAATCCAAATCAAGGTTATCCATTCCATTTAAACATTTATCTCAAAACTTATGTTGTTACCTTAGCATTCTGTTGACTTGAGTGGTTGTCGCTGGGGGGGGGTTGGTGGTTTGTTTTGTTTGTTTTTATTTGCTTCTGTTTTGTTCTTTTTATTTCAGTGATTTTCTTTCAGATGTAAAATAACAAAAATACTTCAAGGATAATATTTTTTCAATAATGGCTGTAGCTTCATGCTAGAACACTTTACAAAAGTAATTATTGAGACAATTCTGATTCCATTGTATTTTAACAGATTTTTTTTTCCTAAATTTATTTTTGTGTTGCTAAGAATATTGGCATAAATGTTTCTTTTTCTTATTTTTCAGACTTCTTTTTTCTTTTAAGAAAATTGGCTGCTTAAAGTTATTATTAGCCTTTGTATTGTTAAGGTTCAATGCTGAACCTACAGACAAGTTCTTTCATCGAAGTAACTAAACTGGATAGGAACATATTAGAAGCAGGATAGAGTAGTGTGGAAAGGTAGATAGGAACTAAAATGAGTTGAAGCCTCACATCTGTACTGCCTGGCATTTCAGGTGCATGATAGAATTGAATCTGCATCTCTGCACACTTTCTTGTTTGTCCTATATTTGAAGCAAGCCTTGCAGAGCTATGAGGAAGAATTCTCACAAAGAAGCAAAATTAATATATAGTGTTTCACATGAACATGCCTCATTTCAGAAGTTGTCTCTTTCCTCCTGAACAATTTTTTCAAATTTTTTAAACAATATTACTGCCCATAATATGGGCAGTATGACTGAAGAACATCCTTTGTTGCTAGTTCCTCCTATGGCATTATGATACTTGCAGCATTTACTTCACCATTACAGATGCAGCTGCAGAAGCAAAAGGAAAATAGAAAAACCAAAAACAAGAAAGCACCAAAATCTCAATTGCTAGATCTATTTAGAATAGTTAGCTGGGATCACAGTTCCTGCAGATCATCCTATTAGGTCTATACATACTGCAATAGTTAACTGTTACTGTATACCTTTGTCTCATTTCTAGTACTGGAGACGTCACTCTCTGACCCATTTCTTTTGACACTGAAGACATCATCTCTGCTACAGCTGCAAGGTGCTTCTGTCATTGATCCTCTCAGTGTGTAAGTGGGATTGCAAGCATTCACAGACAAAGCTCTGGGATATCTGTTCCGTCTTCCTGGTTTCCCACGCATGATCATGGTTTGTAGTACTCTGACCTCCTCCATGCCAACGTGTCCATATTGATATTTGTGCTGAGTGGGAAATGACTATTAGAGAACAACTTGCTACTCAAGAGACAAATATCTCTTAAGATATGCACATCTTAATATACTGAGTCTCAGCTGATCCACAAGCCTTATAAATACTTTAGCAGAGTACTTTTGAATGTTTAGCGCAGATGCTGACAGACAAAATTCTAGCTGTGTTTCATATTAATAAACATCTCAGGGAGTTGTCCTTCGCCCTGGAAAATAAAATCAGAAACTAATGTGTTATCCAATAACTGTCAGCAGTTTATCTATATAGTTTTCAGTGCATGTAGATTCATAAGCTAAGAAAGTACCTATCTGAATTTCTATGTGGGAAATCAGGGACTCTGTATGATATTTCTATATTAGGCTTATACCAGAAAGAATCTTTTTGGAACCAAAAGCAACAGAATGTATAAATATTCTAATTAGATATCTAAGTTTAGGGTAGCTATCTTGACAGTACAGATGTGTGACTGAGTCATTTTAAACTCTAAGTGTTCATTGCTGTTAAATCTATGCACTCATTCCTGCTTTCATAACTAATCAAGTTGACATTTCATGTTTGAGCCTTATGCAGATCTGAAGTCTAGCTGCTGACTCCTTTAAAAGAGTAATAGTTGTTTGTGTGATGAAATATTGTAGTGGGGTAAAACATGTTCATGCTGTAAGCCATGTTATCAAAACTGAAATGAATGATCACTTAACAACCACAATAGCAATACAGGGTCAAAATGCAGACCTTTTTGAATATCTGCATACTGTTTTAGTTGAAATAAAGCTTTTTAGGTAAGAAAGTAATTCAGATATAATAAAATTGCAGAGTTTCATTGGCACCACACAGATTTGGTTTCATTCCCACTGAACTAGTATACAATATCATCATGAAATAGAATACTACTTGGTAAAAGAGTTTGATAGGTCTTGTGTGTTAGATACAGTTTTGAACCTTAAAATTTCTATATAATCTATGCATTCAGGGCATGGCTATTTTTGCTCCTTTATCTTTTAATCAAAAGAACAGAGGAACTCTTCACCAGCACTAGGGTTGTTCCATCTCAAAATTGCAGTATTAGATATTTTTCAAGTGTAGAGTGATTTTGTTAAAAGTTCGATGTCTTGGATATGAGCAGAAAATTTTAAAGATGACTGACTTACCTAAAAAGTCCAATGAGTATTTTTCTTGATTCTTAGATAATATGCAGCACATCAATGCTTTTCTTTCTAGATTATATTCTGGAGCTGAACAAAAGGGACCAGTCCCTTAACTTGGTAACAGTTTGCTGAAATGACCCTCCACCAAAGCACAGATGCAACAACACAGTGCTGGTTCTGTTTCTGTTGAAGTCCAGCTCCAAATGGATGGTTCTGAGCTCAAGGCTATAAATTGCATGGTCTATCACAGGAGAATATGCATGTACATGAGACATAAATAAATCTGGTTATTGTAAAAGAAAAAAACTTTCCTTATTTTAAGAACTGTAAAAACTTCTTTGAACATGTTTAAATTTCAATAAATAATATATATACTAATAAATAAAAGATAAATAATTTTATATTATAAAACTAACAAAATCCCTCAGAAACTTTGAGTTTTGATGAAGCACAACTTTTTATGTTATATTTGATTTGGATTATATTATACTGAATTTAGAGAAGATCTTTCTTCTTCTTTCCTTCATTCACCTATTGTTCAAACCAGGAAGATGATATAGCTGGTGGTTTTTTCAAACATACTGTGGATGCGTCAAACAGAATATTTCAAATAACTTACCAGGAAATGCCTTTTATTTAACCTGGTATATTTCTAGGTGTCCCAGGTACAGAATGGTCTTTGGCACTAGATAAAACAGAAGATGGTGACATGGTAAAATTTGTCTGAACAGCTGTATGAACAGCCTATAGCAATGTAATACTGTCATGCCAGCTTCATTCAAACCCATGAAGATGCCAGCCACATGTGGTGTGTTTTTAGTCTCATATAAGGCTGCTGCATCTCTTGTCCAAATAGTTGAAGATAAGCATAAAATTTTCTTTTATAGACAATGTGGCCATGCACTTGAAAATGTACAAAAAAATAACACAAACATAATTTTTCTATTTATTGGTATGAAAAGACAGATGGCAAAGTAGCACTGTGCTGACAAACAGCATAATACTGATGGAGTGAATGACTGATCAAAGGCACATAGAATAGGTAGCCTTGTAGACCCTAAACATATTATCACCATTGGCCATAACAGGTCACCAGCTTTGCACTGTCTTTGCAAGGCCTCAGAACTGAGGTTCACTAGGTTTTCTTTGGGCTGTCTTGACCTATCTGGAGCTTTGTTTTAGCATGTCTAAGTACAACTGCCACTCTTTTAATGACTGTTCTTTTTTTTCCCCTTATTTTTACACTTCTGAAATCTTTAAATAGCATTACTGTATTTTGTATATAGTTAATAGCAAGAAGTAGTTATGCCATGTAGAATAGAATATTTGTGACTAGTAGAATAATTTAGCGTAGAAGAATATGGTCATAGTATGATAGTAGAGGCCTTGAAAGTGGGGAACACAGGATATAGTTGAGGGCATATACAGGATATGCAGGCATGGGATGTTAAGACGTGCATATAAGCTGGGAAAGGAGTCTGCAGGGTTACAAAGAATTCATCAGTGGCCAGTTAGAGAAATGCAGACTTGAGAGCTGGAGGTAACAAATGGAACAAAAAGCAAGTGTGTTGTGGTTTAACCCTCATAGGCAGATAAACCACACATAGCCGCTTACTCAATCTCCCCCAAGTGGGATGGAAAAGAGAATGGGAGAAGAGAATGGGAAGGATAAAACTGAGAAAACTCTTGGGTTGAGATAAAGACGGTTTAATAGAGAAAGCAGAAGCTGCATGTGGAAGCAAAGCAAATAAGGAATTAATTCACTACTTCCCATTGGCAGGCAGATTTTTAGACATTTCCAGGAAAGCAGGACTTCATCATGCATAAGCATTACTTGGGAAGGCAAATGCCATAACACCAAACACGCCCTTCCTCCTTCTTTTCCCCAGCTTTTATTGCTGAGCACCACATCATATCGTATGGGATATGCCTTTGGTCATCTGGGCTCAGCTGTCCTGACTGTGCCCCTTCCTGAGGTGCACGCCCAACCTACTCTCATAACATGCACAGCATACATAGCTATAACACAGCACCATACCAGCTATTATGAAGAAAAATAACTCTATTGCAGCCCAAAGCAATACTATCTCCACCAAGTTGCAGATCAGCAAAGAAAAAGTGATGGTGTAAAAGCATATTAGAATACATAAAAATATCCCCAAGTAAACCTTACAGTGAGGAAGAGGAAACCATCAACATCATATTCCTCTTGGCAAAGAAATCCCGCCATTAAGATCACACTTTTTCCGGCTGAGAACTGATAATACTGGTACCTGGGACTATCTCTTCCCAAAACTGAAGCCCTCAACCTGAGGACTTAGAGGGGCAATGGAAAAGTAAGCATAACAGCAAAGGAAGGGGGATTCACTGGGAAGTATGTATAGAGCAGCTCTAATGGTATTATTTCTTTTTTCCAAAATATTATTACTTTATTTTTTTATCTTTTTTTTTCTTCTGTAATAATTACGCCTGAATTAATAATAATTCCTTGATTTTATTAATATGCTTTACATCACTTGCAAATTGTTGACTTGTCTTTTTGCTTATTTTTTTTCCCGTTGGAAGTTTTCAGTGTAGCAAATACACATCATCTGGTCTGGAACATGTTCTACCTACTTAGGTCATTATATCCTGTGTTACATAGGTAAATTGAGTGAACCGAGATACTTAAACACTGGTATTATACAAGAATGGACATGTGATACATATGATACTATATTCTATGGATTGTACAAATGAAAGGTAGAAAAATGCCATTCTATAATATCCCCAACCTATGACAGGAAGTAGTTCTGCAAACACAACCTTTCCAAGTGACTCATACTATGTACTGTCAATTTTCAACTATACTCCTCTTACACCTCTTACTCACAAAGGACAGTTCTTCTTTCCTCCCCACAACCTCCTCTTTTATGCACAAGTCGATCCTTAGACTTGTATCATCCAAAACTGATCACCAAAGTGTCAGAATAGTTAAGGAAATTAATTCCTAGAACGGAGTTAGTCATTCTGTAGCATCCATAGCCCTCATCTTTGTCTCATCTTCCTCTCTCGCTAATACCATCTAAGAACATTCTAATGCCATCCACTTCCACGAACAGTTGTAGTTTGTGGAATATCCTGACAGAAAATATACCAGATGGCAATCATAGCAGGTAGTAGAGCTGCCAAACAATGTAAAGAGGAAAAAAAAAAAAAAAACACACCAAAAAAACCTACTCTTCTTTTCCAGAGGGTTCTATTAAATATGGGAAATAAATAGGAAAAGGATAACATAAAATGGTACTATCATTCTGGATAAGAGTTGACTCTAGGACAAATTCTGAACAGTATGTGTGCTAAATTGCACACCTCCACATGTACACACATACACCCACATTCCCACGCACTGACACTTATGAAAGTTACTGAGATGTATCATCTAAAATGTACTCACTTTTTTTTTTTTGCATATGCAAATATGAGTAATATATAAAGGTACATTTTTTGAAAATTTTGAATAATCTTTTAAGTATGGTTTTAATCAGCTGTGATTATTTTTCCTTTCTAAGTCTCTGTCTCAAGGATAAGCTGCCTTTTAGGATGTCACTCTTCTGACTATTTTTATTAATGATTTTTAATTTGTATTTTAAAGAATTTTCAGAAAGGAGTATACTAATTTAATCTTAGAGGTGGACAGTGGTTATGTTCCTTCTGACTTCTAAAGTATGGTCTCTGGACTTCTGTGACAGGGAGACTCAGTACTGATTTTGTCAAGCTATATAATGATTAAAATAGAGAAGGCTTCTCTTACAGACCTGTTCTTGGTGATATTAGTACTAATGCAAAAAAGCAACTCTTTTCAAAGCTAACAAATTACTAGACCATAGCCATGTTTTCTGTATGAAGGGCTTTGGATCATTTAGCTATATGGTATGATTTTGGCAGTGGTAGGTTAACAGTTGGACTTGATGATCTTCAAGGTCTTTTCCAACCAAAACAATTCTATGATTCTATGATCTTCCTTACCAATATATAGTTAACCCTTATGGATAAAAGAAGTTGGAAAACCCAGAGTGCAAAATGAATTTGTCATAGTTTGAAGATGGGAAAGCAATAATCTTATTTAATTTTGAAAGGTATTGGAATAGACTGATTCTCTTTAACACGAGCAAAGCACAAGACTATAAGGGAAACCTTTACTGATTTTATTGCTTCATATGATTTCAGAAGAAACATACCCACAAGGATGTCCTTGCTTATGGGACATGACTTGGTCCTTGTTTAGAGTTTATTCTGTCATGCATGGAAAGGTAGGAGGGGTCATGGACTGAGGAAGCTTTGTATTTGCTGGTAGATACACAGCTGTTTAGGCTGACTCCTAAACAGCCTACAGTTAAGTCTTCTATAGATAGTTCCCACTACAGCAATTAAGATGAATGAAGTCAAACAGTTGTGTTGTCCAAAATAGTAACACATAAAACATACTCCTCTACTGCTGCACACAATCCTTGAAAATTGCCTAGCAGATCAAAAGATCTTGACTACTCAAGGATCTGCCTGAAACAGGTAGAAATGGAGAAGAAAAGCAGGTCCTTGGAGACATGCTGGGAGACCAGTCAGCACACACAGCTCTGACAATCCCATGGTGATTCTGCAAGAGCTATTCCCATAGTGACAGTCCAAAATTCATGATCTTGTCCTTCTATTACATGTTTTTGTTTCTAGACTGTTCATAGCCTTTGGCCTTCACCCCTGAACTATGCATTGCTTGATACGGAAAAATATTACTTTCCTAGGCCACACAGTTTTGTTATATTATTGCTTGGGTGTTTCTTTTGTGCCTAGATTTTTTAATTATTTTTTTATTATTATTATTTTGGTATGCTTACAGCAGTCTTTTCCCAGCTGTCAAGGTTGTACATCTCCCTTGACCAGTAATATCACTGAGTTGTTTATACTCCTCAGGCCTCTGCTTTCAACTTGTACCCTGCCGTTCTCAAGGTGTGAGGCCTGTTACGGACAGCAAGTCCAGAGTGGTGTCCTCAGGGCCTGACACAATGTTAGTCTAGGGCAAATTTACCCTAAATCCCTGTGGCCTGCGACTGGCAATGGCAACACGCTTTTTACTGGGCTGTTGGTTGAAAATCCTCTCTTTGCTAGTCAGGAAATTTGCATTTGCAGGTTATCATTCACAAATCCAGCAAAGATGTTGCATGTCCTTTTATGGCTCAAGGCCCCCAGTCAGGGCTAAATAATTGAAAGATTATCTTGAATATTTTTCTCTTTTATCTGATCTTTGCCCCATGATAAAAAATATAGGTCTAAGGGTGTCCTATAATTCTTTATTTTGCTCTTACAGCCAGTTATTGTATGCCAATACAGCCATTGTTCAGTTTGCACAGCGTTTGATTGTAGAACCAATACAATTTTCACGACTAATACACCACATACAATGAAATCAACTATATTAACTAATAAAATAAAATTGTTATTTCTGAGAGCATGGGAAAGTTGAAGACACATCATTTGACAGCAGCTATGTTACATTACATCCAAATTATCAGGTAAACTACACCACTATATGACTAGATTATAGTCATTTGTGCAAAGAAAAATAGTAATTTGGAGTAACAAAGCTTCTGGAAAGGCAGTAACAAAATCACACAACAGAATAATGGCAACCTACAGAATAATATGGTTACTTTCCCAGGTGTTCTCTAATTAAACATGTGACTCTTGATTAGCTTTTACCAACCTTGAATTTAGTTACATGTTTCCCAATAACCAGCACAGCAAATGCTGTCACTGTAAAAGAGACTTATGGCTCCATATATACAATATGATAAAACATATGATTATTAACACTACAGTACTAGGACAAAATATTTATTAAAGAAGGAACTGAATGCCAATTTTGATATGCATAATTATCTACTTGATCTCTTGTGATTGGGTGTGCAGAACACCAGATTTCTTCTTAAGTATTACTTTTGTTTTAAAACTCTTTTAAGTCTTAGAGGAAATCCTGAGTTTAAATCATTAGTGGAAATCATTCATTATATCATACCTTCTGAAAAGATTATATAGGGATTAATTTTTGGTTACTAGACAGGTACAGGTATCTTCTAATACTGATCTATTTAAATTTCCTTCAATATTACTTCTGTTCTACCTCAACTGTAAAGTTTTACTATTCACTAACCTGCACATGCATCTCTCACAATTCTGTAAACTCTCAACTATTATGTATGGAAAATATTAAATATTTCATTTTAAACTTCTCCTTTTATTTTCCTTTCTGTTACTGACTTTGTAGCCAGTGTATACCATCCTAGATTCTATCCTGTGGGCTGAGATAAAGACAGTTTAACAGGTTGTCATGTAAAAAGGGTACAAGTCTGATGGGTGGCTGAGGGAGACCCTCCTGTTGAGTCACGAGGTTCAGAAAGGACCCCCTTGCTTTCTAAACTCCTCAGAGAGGAGCCTAGGTGCAGCTAGGTCCAGTCTTAGACCCAGACTTGGTCAATGGTTTATGTCTAAAGGATTATGTGTGTAGCCACTTATCAGAGTCAACATTTGCCTGTCAGAGCCCCACTAAAGACTTTCACTGAAACAGTTTCGCAAAGTTGAAACAAAAATAGGTAATTTATTGAGGCGACAGATATAAAAAGTTCAGAATTGCCGCTGAAAATGCACTTACTGCAACAATTTGGAGCTCAAGTTAATAGTTCAGTGCTTTTGTTAATGATAGTTTTCCCGGCGTAACATCCAACATAATTGGAGGCGCAAGTCTTACCAGAGGCATCCCTGCTTGGGTAGGAGAGAGGCCCAAGCCCATCGACCCATCCAGATAGTTGGAGTTCTCATCCTCACAAAAGAGGATTCTCAATGTCAGATTTATACTTTTGGCGAGGTGGGACTAAGTCAGGTATTGTGTGCCGATTGGCCCTTAACAAGGCTTGTTGGGCTGTTGATCAGGGCTGGGGGGGGGAGTGGTGGAGAACAAAGGCATTCAGTACAGAGAAGCAGTGGTCTGTTAATTTCACTGAAGTAATGTGGAGCTGTGAAGGCTCCCCCTCACCTCAGGCGTCACTTAGTTGATTGAGGAGTAGACTGTCAGGTGCCAGATGCCGCATCTGTTAAGATGAACAAATTGCTCATCTCCTGCCCCTGTTCAGGTCCAGTGCTTTTCAGTACAAGACAGGCAAGTTGCTCAATCCCTGCTCTCGCCCAAGTCGGACTCCCCCAGGGCCCCTTCTGCTGGCTCATAATGGCCCTGTATTCGGCACCAACAAGCCTGGACAAGTCC
>VXBL01008131.1:240-39549 GCA_013400195.1 Aramus guarauna | reverse complement strand
TAAGATTAATGTCTCCAAACCTATTCAGTTTGGTAGGGACTGTACATGGAACATAGCAACATTGTACCTTGCCGTGGTCAGTTAGTTCCATTACTTATTACCTTGGTTACAAAACTGATTCTATAGCTTTTGTTTCACAGCCTCTATCCTATGGTTACAACATCATATGGTATGGAATATCCCTTTGGTCAGTTGGAGTCAGCTGTCCTGTCTGTGTCCCCTCCCAACTCTTTGTGCACCCTCAGCCTACTGGCTGGTGGGGTAGTGTGAGAACCAGAAAAGGCCTTGGCTCTGTGTAAGCACTGCTCAGCAGTAACTAAAACATCTCTGTGTTATCAACACTGTTTTCAGCATAAATCCAAAACATAGCCGCATACTAGCTACTATGAAGAAAATATCCTAGTCAAAACCAGCACAATTCCTTTCTCTGTAATTAAGGGATTTTCCACACCTTCTCCACATTTATTTTTAAAGTTGGAGCCTAAATGGATAGCTGTTTATTTCTGCCATTTCTTGGCAGAAGAAATGCCATTTTTTTTGTCTGCTATTCATCAGGTGCTTCACTATCAGTTAGCATTACCACTGCCAAAGGTATTCTCATTTATCAGCCAGTTATTGCTATGTGAGGAGAAAAGCCCATGTACTGCAGAAAAAGAAGATATAACTATATGAATGAGTTTGGGATATTGAGAATCCAGGGAATGAGTTTTCTTCAGTTGTTGACGCATTTTCATCTGATCTTGTCCCCCTCACATAGTACATGATTCATGTGTGACATAGCAACAAAACCTTTGCTGCAAGGAATTTTTTCTAATGTTTTCATGCTCGTGGTTGTGTATTGGAACCCCTCTTCTCTTTCTTCCCAACAGTTACATGGTGTTTGTGCTGGGGAATCTGGATATCTCACTAATGTCTGACAATGATTCTTTCAATGTATGAATTTATCAGCCTCCAAATGTTCCAGTAGCATATTGATAATTTCACATTTCTGTATTTCTGGAACCAATTGCACCTATCCCATACAGCAAGGCTGCTTTTGCACCAGTGCAATCCCTTCAGTAGATACTAGCCTTCTGGGTTGACCTATTCTGATAACAATAGGAATACCTATGAATTAAAAAATGTTAACCCCCCACATAAGTTTTGTCTCTGAGGATGAGAAACAGTGTTGAAAGACTTCCTACGTCAAACATCCATTTCTTTCCCTGTGTCTATCAACCCAATAATTTAATCATAAAAAACTATCAGGTTGATCATGCATTATTTCTCCTTTGTAAACCCATGCTGACTACTCCTAATCACCTTCTTGTCTTTCATGTGGTTGGAAACGGTTTCCAGGAGGGTTTGATCCATTGCTGTCCCAGGGCTCCAGTAGAGACTGTTGTTCCCTGAATTTCCCTTCTGCCATTCTTGAGGACAGTAGCGACTTTTGCTTTCTGCTAGTTCTCAGGATCCTCTTCCGGTCACCATGGCTTTTCAAACACAGTTGAGACTGGCCTCACAATGGCATTGGCCAGTTCTCTCAGCACTTGTATGCATCCCACCAGGTTCTACTTACATTAACCGCTGCAAGTTTTTAGTGATCTGTTGACCTGCGCACCCCTGTTTTTCAGAGACTAGTCATTTTTCTCTCCTTAGTGATTCACTAACCAGGAACAGTCCTGTTCATCCCTTTTCTGATATCTCACACTGACACTCACACCAAAAAGCGAGGCTGTAATTAATCCACAGTTTTAATTTCCTGCTTTGGAATTCTGACTTTGTTTCTAAAGTTAACTTGCTCTTTAAATTAATCTTTGGAGGACATCGAGCTTGTGAACACTACTGTATTTGTTATCACTACCTTTATATAGAATAATATGTTTTAAATACTTAAATGCTAGTTTAAATAGTACTCTTTTGGGAGTAAACTGAAAGATGGAACAAAGAAAATGTCCTAGGGCCTGCTTTGCCTGTAGAAACCCTGGCACCTGACAGGTTGATGGATTACAATGGATGGAGTAAATGTAAGCTTTCTATAACCTGTGAATAAATGGTAGATTGACTTTTTGTAATCTCTCCATTACAGTGTCTTTATTGTTGGGTGTGGATTATTTTTTGCTATTCTTGAATGACTGGTAGCAGGGAACAATCTTCAGCACAGGAAGTCTGACTCATGACTGGTTTGTCTTCAGTGAGAGAATTCAGATGAAGATAAAGCTGATGTAGGTGAAACTGACATTAATTTGAAAAACGGAAAAAAATAAAGAAAAAAAATATTATGAAACAAGAGGAAAATCTTTGCCCTGTACTATTTTGGAAAGGCCCTTCAAAATACAGGAAATTCTGGAACAGGTTCTTTTCCTCTGTACAATTTGAAGAGATATCATGAAATACATAAGCTATGGAGATGGAAATTAAAACCCACATAAAGTTTATGGGTCACTATGCCATTTGCTTTGTTGCTTATGATATTCTAAAAGCCTCTTTAAAACCTGAATATATCAGAAGTAAATACCATAGTATTATCATGTTTTAATGTTAATGAACCTCATACTCTTAACTATATGTTTTCTTTAATTATTCTTCCATTGTATTCAACTGCAAAAAGAACTCATACTTCTTAATTTAATGCAGACCCTAAGTATGGTATATCTTACTGTCTAAAAATAACAGACATCTTTTTTGTTGTCTCCAAGATGGAGGAAGAAGCTTTCAATCAAAAATAGCAATTGACTTTCAATAAATAATCTGAACATCGAATTTGATTATCACTGATGTTCTTCAGTGATACTTAAATGCCACTGAAGTGTGTGGCAAAGAAAAGGTTTCCTATGAAAAGAATCATCCACAACTAGCTAAATAGATGATTCTGTACTGCTGTACAAATAAAACTCCCTTTTCTTGCCCAACTGATATCCATAAAGTAGAATTTTCCACTTTACAGGCACAGAAATGTGTTCGGGTTAGTGGTTAGACACTGTTTAATTTAGGGTTAAATGCACTACTTACTTTGCTAATGACTATATCTTTGAAGAAGAGCCAAAAGACTGATAAAAAGCTTGCTTTGCTAAAGGGTATCCTTGAAGGAGAGCTGAAAAACTGATAAAGAGGAAACATCCTGCCCCAGAAGGTGCTGAGAGCTGGGCAATTGCCAGAGGCCTGAAGTCAGTAAGAATTGCCAGTAANTAGCTTTGTGGAATTAGCACCTAGCACCCATCTCTGTGCAGACATGAAATAAATAAAATACCTCTGCTCTGTGTGTATATTGGTGTATTACACACCAGGTAATGATCCCACTTTTGGGACAACACAATTATTTGTGTTTGAGTATTGACAGACTGCGTACACAAAATGCTATCAAAATTATTTCAAATTTTCCAATAACTCAGATACTAGTCTCTCATTTTTTATTTCACTTAACTCCTGGACTGTGGTACATCTATATTGACATAGAAAATAGAACAAGGAACTGAGGTTGGCCATCATACTAGTGCTAGTTAAGTATTATTATGTTCCGTTCCTCTATTCTGGAATGTAGGAAGAGTTTTGAGGATTGGTCACTCTAGAGACTGCTTCCAAAACTACCTGTATCTTGCTTAGTCCTCCAACTGCATCCAACCAGACAAGTTGCAGTCTTGTACCCTCAAGCACCCCTATATCCACCTGCTTCCCTCTGTGCAAAATGTAATGTAAAGTTCATGATTTACAAATACCAAAGTAGGTGGGCTGCTGTGCTCCTCCAAGAAGACTCTGACTCTATCATCTATATAATTACACATCAAGTAGCTGAAGACAGCAATTAGAACCCCCTCAGCTTTCTCTTCTCTAATCTCAACAAACCAAGACAAAGTTCAGTAACGGCTATGGAGTTTGTTCAGTGTAAGGACTGCTTCCAATTTACATAAAATAGGCAGATGCTTTTAAATACATGTTCAAGAATATTTGGTAACTGAAAATTACTCACATATGCCCTAAGACCTCTTTTGCTCTACTGACAGTGCAAAAGGGCCTCTATGCAATTTAAATGTGGTTTGAATATTTTGCACTGTCAGTATAGTGCAAATAAGTCCTATCGTAAATGATAAAGTTTCATAATTTTATCTTAAATAACTTACCTTAGGCAAGTGAAGAAGCTAGCAGGCATCCTAGAATGAGATCAATATTACTTTGTTGGAAGGCTGTGAAGAATTATGAAGAACTAGATCTTCTTCTTAGTGACAATTTTTATCTTTAAAGATGTGTAGAGATGGCTAGCACTGGTCTATCAAAAAAGTAGTAACTCCAGTTACTCCAGTTTGGAGTGAATAAACCCACAGAAATATTAATTGGTGGTTAAGTGCATATTTTTTGCAGTCTTTTAATCTTTCCAACATGTCATTTATTATTGTCTTTAAAAAGATCATATTTCTGCTAGAGAAATCTTAAAGGTACAGATATTTAGAATGCTTGTGGAACAAGTAATGTCAATGGTAGAAGAAATATTTTTTTTTAAAAAAAAAGAGGTAAGTATTTGACTATAAAATCCCATTGTGAAAGACTATATTTTTATACAGTGATGGATTTCTTGAAGATCAAAAGTAGAGATTTGCCTGCTTTTTGCATATGAGAGACAAAGAAATTTTCACACCAAGTTTGAGATATTCTGCTACATATCGCTCCAATTTATAATGCTTAAATGAACATGATGGGGGAAAAAAAGACCAAGAGCCTCTGTGCACAATTGCAATTTAAGAGCTTTCCCTTCTGTCAGTAGGCTTGATTACTTGTTAGAGACTTCACTGTGACCACCACATATTTCATGTGAACGTAACTGATGAGGACTGATTGACACTGACTGCTACAAAATTAGCATTTCCATGGAAGCCAACATCAATTACTATCACTGATGGGGTGCTCATCTAGGAGATTCTGAACAACATTGCAATATAAACCAAATCACTTAGGCTTACAGCAAATACAAAAGAAACACGAGCAATTGCGGGGGGTGGGGGGTGGGGAGGAGTATAAACTAATAGGATTGTCACTGCAAACAGCAATTTTCTGCTATAAACAAAAAAAGTATCAGCAGTAACAAAACATAAGATTTTTGTTTCTTTTTATTTTCACCAATATCTATTGAAAATTTAATTGTTTATGTTGTAAAAAATGTCTTCCAGAAATATTTATGCAAGGAGTATGTTTTTTGTTTGTTTTTTGTTTGTTTGTTTTTTCCAGGACAATGTGTTTGGCTTTTTTCTTGCTAAGTCTCATATTTTGAATTTCTGCTAGGTCTGAGAGATTAATGAATCGTGAATATGTTCAATACCTTCCTGTTCTTTGAAAGATGTCTATGTGAAGAGGAGATCTTTAACATTTTTTTTGCTGAGCTTCTCTAATTTACTACAATTCTAACTTGCTACAATTCTGTAAACTTACAGTTAAGACTTGGGTACAACATCTGAGATGATTATGTAAAGACCTGAGATACCATTTCCCTTTTAAAAAACCCCTGATACTGCAGGCTGAAGAAGTGCTCCAGCATAGTCTACCAGATTTCCATCCAGACATGAGCCTACGATGCCAACAGATAGCCACAGCTCATTTTGACACACACTAAATGGGGAAGTTCAAACTTGTAACCAATGCTAGGTAAAATATTTGTATGTTCAGATGAAAGTGTTGGGGAAGCAGAAACAGGGCAAAAAGTTTTTTTTTTCTTGTCAGTTACATTTTCAAAATTTTGTTTCTTCCTTTTTTTCATTTTACTTTTGAAAAATAGCTGAATGTACAGTATCTGTTTAAATGAAACATGCCTGCAGTAGCTAAGGTCAATAAGAAGTTATTATAGTAGTATACAGTTAGGAATAACTAAAGTAGTTAAAGAAGAAAATAAGGTTGGAATCAAGTGCTGAGAATATGAACAGAAAGGCTAGAATTTTCCTGGGATAGAAAAGTTCATGTGTCCGTAACCTCACTGACTCCAGATCATTCATGTTTTTGTTTGAACTCTGGCCAAGACAACAGTTTTGTGACCTACCTATGACTTAATGGGTTCAGGTAAAATTAACCAGCATGGTTATTAGTTTGCCAGAAAAGAACCTGGTTTATCATATTAGTTCCCTAAATGTTGAGCTTTCTGAATTATTTTCAATTTGTCAGGCAGATATAAAAGTAAGAGCTTGTTTGGTTAATACTGAAATATGAGTCTTCATTTGTTCTATTTTCCAGCCTTACAGGAAAACCATAAATTATTGGCTCTCCCCCCTGCTCAGCAGCTGTAGCTTGTATAAGTGGTATTCAAGGCATAAATGTCTATAAAACTGTGCATAAAACGTTTTCCTCAACTTTGATTACAAGTTGAAATATGCCAGAATATTACTGATGTTGGTAGCTTCTATCGTGTATGTTAATTCCAAGTATTTTAGTGAAGCTACATCATTATTTTGTGTTGAATCTCAGAGAACACAGGATCTGAAGGGAATACATTCCTGTCAGCAGAGTCTATACATCCAAGCCAGTTCATAATCATGTACATGTACATCTTCATTCAGTTACTGGGGAGAAACAGAAGGGGAGATAGTCTCCTTGACAGTATCTGTAGTACTAAATAAAAAAGTGCCAGGACCCTGTCCCTATACCCATGGCAGTCCATCAGTTTATACTCGCACATTTTAGGATTAGTCTCATTATTGCACTGTTATCTTGGAAAAATCCACTTGAAAAAGTGTACAAAACAGAACTAGGGAATGAACTAAAAATAAAGTTGTATGGATCATTCCACTGATCCTCTTGTAAGTAGCACTTTTTCCTGGTTTATTTCTAATGTGAATCCAGTGACAGACAGTTTCTGTCAAGGGCATGAAGAGCTTGTATTGACAAGTCTTTGCTATCCTCTCTGATTTTCTTGAAGGACAGAGCAGAGATATTCTGGCAAACAGATACAGACTAAATTTCCAATTTGGACAATTCTTTTCCCACATATGCTGATGGTTCCTAGTGTGTTTGTAGTTCAAAACTGAATAGATTCCCAAACAATCAAAACTCTTTATTGCATTCCCACTTCATATTGTCCCTCATGTTGTATCTTTATTTGAACAATAGTACAAAAAAGTAGCAGAATCATAGAATCACAGAATCATACAATGGTTTGTGTTGGAAGGGACCTCAAAGATCATCTTGTTCCAATGCCCCTGCCATGGGCAGGAACACCCTCCACTAGACCAGGTTGCCCAAAGCCCCATCCAACCTGGCCTTAAACACTTCCATGGAGACGACATCCACAGCTTCTCTGGGCAACCTGTTCACAGTAAATAATTTCTTTCTAACATCTAATCTAAATCTAGCTTCCTTCAGCTTAAAGTCATTACCCCTTGTCCTATCACTACACTCCCTCATAAACAGTCCCTCTCCAGCTTTCCTGTAGGCCCCTTCAGGTACTGGAAGGCCACAATTAGGTCTCCCCAGAGCCTTTTCTTCTCCAGGCTGAACAATCCCAACTGTCTCAGCCTGTCCTCATAGGAGAGGTGCTCCATCCCTCTGATCAGCCTTGTGGCCCTCCTCTGGACTCACTCCAACAGCTTGATGTCTCTCTTGTATTGGGGCCCCCTGAGCTGGATGCAGTACTCCAGGTGGGGTCTCATGAGAGCAGAGCAGAGGGGCAGAATCACCTCCCTTAACCTGATGGCCATGCTGGTTTTGATGCAGCCCAGGACACGGTTGGCTTTCCGGGCTGCTAGCACGCATTGCTAGAGTATGAAATGTGGGAAAGTTGATGTGTCCTTACACACTGCTGAAAGATTGGCTTCCCAAAATTAATATGGCTTCAGAAATTATTGCAGCTTTAGTTAAAGTACATTTGACACCTCTGGAAAGCTAGTTTGTGCCCCAGGCATCTCTGTATGTCTCTGCAATCTTGACAATATGAGTTATCTGGGTGAATATTTACATACATTCTGAAAAATGTGCTGAGTGGCAAATCAAAAAGCCAGAGCTTTCTCTGGTGGAGGTGAAGGAGGACCGGCGACAGAGAAGCATTTGCACTGATCAGGCACTGCATGCTCTGTCTGTCCTGTGTCCCTTTCTTATAGGGACTATGACTCTTTTATAACATCTTATCTCCTTTGCATTTTCACCATATATGAAATGTTTTACAAATGCGGAGAGCATTTTTTGCTTCCTTTTTTATACTGTAAAACCAGTTCTATCCACTTGTCAAGATTGAATTCCTTTAAGGTCCCCTGTTTTTACCCCTGGGGCTTCTGTTGCCTTCTCTATACTTATGCTTTCAGGAATCCCTGTTACAGTATATTCCTTCTTTCTTGCGATATGCTGCATTAAGGGTTTGGAGGGTTTTGTTTGGTTTGGGGTTGGTTTCTCTTTTCAGATTTTAAAATGTTTCTTGCTTTCAAAACCAAATTGACTCTTAAAATTTTATTTTCAAGTGTTCCCTTTCATCTCTCACTCACATCCTATAGAAAAGTGATGTAGTTGGAATTGACATGTCTCCAGGAATGTATTTGGTCTATTAGATTTTTTTATCCAGCTTTAATGTTTAGCATACATAATCAAGGATTATAATTTTTTTGCATTACCAAATAATATTTTTCCTTATAAATTAATATTATTAATCATATTTCAGACAGACAATACAAGACTGGACTCCTTAATTTGAATATGTAAACACTTATGCTGTATAAACATGAAAAATACTAATTGACTCAAGTGTGTCTTTATATATTTATTAAGAAATTTAAAGCCTCTTGAATTTTCTGCTCTTTGTAGTTTTGTTTTCTATAGGATGACATCTGGTTGATGGAAGTAACTGAAGATTCAATACAGTTGAATATTTCAGAGCAGATTACTTACTAGTATACAGTATTAAAATGTAAATTATGTGAAATTGACAGGATGTGTATTAGATGAGACAAAAACTATCTTGCTGACAAATACCCAACCTAGTTATAATGAGAAGATATCCTGCTCTCATGGAGTCTTGTTGGTCTTAATTATGTCTGGTTTGGTTTTGGAAAACCTTTGCTGAGAAAATTTAAAAATTATTCAAAGGTTATAGAAATATTAAAAATAGGCAAACTAACCAATTAAAACAAGATCTATCAAATTAATGGTTCAGAACAAACCAAGCTATTTGAATTAGTTTCTGGTTTAGATCAGAAAAAAATATAAGGTGACATCTTAGGGGATCAGAAATATTTACTACCCCTAAAAATTACACACAGATGCACAGTCCTTTGACTTGACTTACACCTAATGGGATGAAAGTCACATCTGCTCTTGAAGCTTTGTCAATGCTTTGGAGAACAGGGAATTTCCTCATAATCAGCATATGCTCAGAGGGCTAATTTAACACAATCATGTGACTTCTAAACCAAAGCTGGCTTACGTCCAGGCAAAAGAGATCTGGTGTGTTTATACAAATACAAATAAAGATACCTGGTTTAACTGGGCTTAGTATCAAATATGTGCATGAAATCTAACAGTGAACGATATTCCTAAAGTCAAATTCAATAAGGTGTTATTCTCTGTTGACCTGGATTTCTATGACTATGTCACTAAAAAAAAGAAGATGATAAACCAATAAAGAACCTATTTCAAGCATTGAGGCCAATTAAGACTGACTAGCTTACCTCCCTGTTGCATAAAGCTAGTCTTGCGTATAGCAAATTTGCTATACATAAGCTATACATAACAATTTGGATGTTCCAAACAGGAGCCAAGAGCCAAAATAACTGTTTAAGACAGTGGACAGTTGGAACCCACTGTTCTAGCTAATTTCCTGACTTTATTTTTTTTCAGAAGTTTAAGTGTACCTTTTGGATATAAGTCAAAATTTGAGAGTAGTTAATATCTTGCTGGATTGGATAGTAAAAGCCAGTTGGATGTTAATGAAAATGAGGTTAGTTAGGCAAAGAATAATAATTTACTTTAACAACAGTCCATTGCCAATAGATTTTATTTCTATAGAGAGAATTTAGTTGTTGAAAGGCTGATTGGAAAAGCTGTGCAGGAATGTTGTTGGATATTATAACCCATCAACATAGCTGTCCAGATGGCTGAACTTTTGTTTCTCTACTATCAACTGTGAAACTCAAGTTCAGTAGTAGGTATTGATGCCAGTACATGAAAGCTCACAAGAGAGCATTAGTCTTGAGGCAAGAACTTTCAGTTTTCATCTCCTGTGTATATTTCCAGCCTGACATATGACATGCGATTTTGGGCTAACCTTTTTGGCAGGTCAGTCCAGTGAAGGCCTAAGAGAGAAATGAGCAGTAATTGTGTAAAGTGATCTTGACGCAAATTCCTGTTAACAGCAAATCAGAAACAGGGAGTGGGTTGTGGCTGAAAGTATTTATGATATTCTTTTGTGTGAGCTATAGATACATTTTCCCACACGCAGTATGTAATCATTGAAGACTACTGTGTTCACTATTATGAAAGCCATTTATGCATAGTTATAACTTCTATGTAAAATTGACCAAATAATGAAATGAAAGCTGTTCTGAGTAACTCTTTGCTTTATTCTAAAAGAGCAGCTAATTGCTTCCGGATATATTAGAGTTTATTGGTATTGTACAGATGTGTATAATCACTGCCTTGCCCTGCTTGAATAGCAGCCATCTGTTTGTCTTTGGATGATTGCAGCTTTTAATAAATACACTTCTGTTTGTATCTGAGAAGCAGTCACTCTTTCCCTGCCAGTGTAAGCAGGATGGCATGACGCATAATGAGATTCATCTTTTAATATCACTAATGCATGTAAGTATTTTAACTGGCTGTACTGGTTTTGGCTATGATAGAGTTAGTTTCTTCATAGTGTCTTCTATGGTGTTATGTTTTGGATTTGTGATAAAAACAGCGTTGATGATACACCGATGTTTTAGCTATTGCTGAGCAGTGCTTACGCAGTGTCTAGGCCTTTTCTGCTTCTTCCCATACTGCCCCGCCAGCGAGTAGGCTGGGAATGCACAAGAAGCTGGGAGGGGACACAGCTGGGATAGCTGACTCAAACTGACCACAGGGATATTCCATACCCTATGACACCGTACTCAGCAAGGAAAGCTGGGAAGAAGGAGGAAGGGGGCAACATTAGCAGTCATGGCCTTTATCTTCCCAAGTAGATGGTATGCCTGATGAAGCCCTGTTTCCCTGGAGATGGCTAAACACCTGCCTGCTGAGGATAAGTAGTGAATTCACCCCTTATTTTGCTTTGCTTGCACAGGCAGCTTTGTCTTTCCCTTTTAAACTGTTTGTATCTCAGCCCATAGGTTTTTGCACTTTTACCCTTCTGAGTCTCTTCTCTATCCCACTGGAAGGGAGTGTGTTGTTTACCTGCCTACAAGGGTTAAATGATGACAGCACTGGTTTAGACCAATACATTCTTTTTTGAATGATTCAGTTAAGTCAATTGTGCTAAATAGACATGTCAATTATTTGTAGAATTTATACCAGTCACAGTTGGGATTCTTTTTCTTTTCATCAATAAGAGATGACTTCCTAAGAACTGCTTAGAAAACTGTTGCATTATCCCTGTGTTATTATTATTTAGCTAAAGAAAAAGAAAAAGCAAAAAGAGAAAAAAAAAAGAGAAAAAAAGAAACTTCTAAGTCATTTGACTAATAAATGAACATGAACCTTGGAAGCTGGAAAACTATGCAGATGAGATACGAAAGAGTTGGTATTCAAACAGAGTGTACAGTTACACTATGTTATTGTTGTTGCTGAGAGTTTTTATTTTAATGTTGAATAATACTTCAGGAATATGAATGAAATACAACCACAGAGAATACAGGATTGTAAATAAATTAAATAGCAGTTATTTAAGCTTTAGGTATTTTTTACCCTGAAAGCTGAGTAAATGAGAAAAAAGCCTTTATGCTGCCTCTAGCTTTCCAAGTACAGCATTGACAAGCATAAATCATATCAGATAACAAACAACTACTTTTAAAATTTTGATGGTCAACAAGGGAACAATGGAAGAAGATTTCATTTAGATTAATTTTGAAATGTGAAGTAAGTTGCAATAAACATGTAATTTGCTTTTCACTTCATGAATAGTTGCAGTCAAATGCAGAAACTCCACTTACCATTTTTGAAGTCATTTGCATAAACTGTAGTAGGATATATCTTATAAAGTATGATGGACAGTGAACTGTTTTATGGTTGATGATTTCATATAGTTGCTCTTGATTTCAGAATTATTCAGTGTTATTAAGAACTACTGAATCAGACTCTTCTGAGCATCCTGCTGTGTTTCGTGATGTGCAAATCATTAAAATGGCCATTTTTCCTGGGATAAAGTTCTAGTCTTTAAGACCAGTCTTTTTCAAAATGAATTTACCTGTCAAAAGAGACCTTCTCAAAAAAAAGAGCAACAACTAACGCCAAATGAGACAGAGCTGCACAGGTGCATATAGGCATCTGCAAGGGTAATCAGTGGAAGAGTCCTGAGCACATTTTATGCCCAGCCTTCTCCACAGTCTTGGGTTTGGGGCCTCAAGGACAAGGTAGAGCCAGTGCAGCCACGGGTGGACCCCATCCAGCCAGTGGTGGTCTGGAGAGACCCCCAGGCAGTGCTGCAGGATGGTGGCAGCTGGGATCCAACCCCAGCCCTCAAGCAGTGTCTTTCACCTGAGGTTCTCCCCTGCCCTGCCTGGCCCTGCTGAGCCAGGCCCCATGCGTGGGCTAACCTCCTGGCCTGGCCTTGCACATCCCCATTCTCATGGCCATCCCAGGGCTGTATCTGACCCTGGTTCCCCTCACTGATCCCATAGCTCCCAGCCCTCAGACCCAGGGAGCTGCCAGCCCTGACAATCTGCAAATTGGAAATTTGCATGTGTCTGTACTCCATGTCTGTGATCATGATAGAAGTTGAATACATAAATATTTCATTTAAGGAAGAAAACTCTCAGAAATTTAAAAGGATGAAGCAACTAATTCTTGGAAAATTCAGGGTTAATTGAGACCTAAGGTATATGTGAGCATGTCAGTAAACATAAATACTGATATCTTGTAAAACAGAATGATTATTAAAGTACCTAGTGGTTGTAGTCTTAAATGAAAGTGTTCATAAAATATTCTAGTGCATTTTTATCCATTTAAAAAGCATGTTTATAGTTTTTAAAAATATATATAACTGAAATTTCAGAATCTGCTTTTGTGGCTTATGCAATAACTAAAACCATTGTTTTCTGGGTTAGTTTTTTTTCTGTAACTTATTGATAAACGTTCTCAACTCAATTCCATCTGAAAGAACTTTAGGGTTGGGAATAGAGCATTCCATTTAACTAGCTGGGCATTCTGAGGAGTAGAAATTCTCCCCAAGTTTCCCAAATATAAGAAAAGCTGTATGCAAAATCCATTTATTGATAGAATACACAAGCCATCACATGATTAGCCAGTTGAGCATATTGCCTGCTTTACCATTATGGCTGTTAGTCTTGTTTTTAAGGAAAGAGTTTTTGGGTTTGTGTGTCTGTGTGGTTTTGTGTGTTTTTTTTCCCATTTGAACACAAATAAGTCACCAAAGGCTGGTCATGACCTTCACCTTATCTATTTCTTTTTAATTTAGACTTATAAAAGAGAATAGTGTGGTGAATGGAAGGACAGAAGAAATTTCACAGTAATGCTGGCTGGATATTGGCAATGAATGTGAGGGTTAGCTTAACTGAAGGAGAGGGGTTGTTTTGAATAATTTCTATAATTGGTATTGATTTATTCCTTATAAGAATACAAAGTTTTGCCCCTCTATCTAATAAGCCATGAGCCTGAAAGGAATGGAAAATCATATCTTATATTATCAGTTGTCAGATACATATTTAATGTATGCTACAGGGGAGTCTACACAAATCCCTCTAGGTAATATGACATGGGTAACAATAGCTGATAGAAATGGGAGTGTAAACAGTGGCTGGGGGCATAATACCGAAAGCTGCCTGGTCTGAGATAGTAATTACTTATTAACGCAAAACTACAAAGAAATTAGCAGGCACAAATTTCCTTAAGTTGATGGTCAATCAAATTAAAGTGCAAGCAGAAGATTACTGAGACACTTTTGGGAAAGTCAAGGAGTCAGCTTGAAAAGAAGTATAAAAGAAGCGTGGAGATTCATGACTGTGGAGTGTGACCGTGAACTGGGAAAGCAGTAAAAGAGTGGCAGCCACATCTGGTTTGGCACTGCCAGAATCCTCCTCATAGCATCATGACCTCTGTCTAGGCTTGACAGAGCATCCTCCACTGTGACCAGTCTACGCTTCCTAGCAAGACACCACAAATAGGTACTCACATCTTGAATTTGTGTATGGACTTCATGGAGGGGTCTTTCTTACCAGCTTGCTCATTAATGGATTGTTGGGAGTGACAAGGGCAAACATGAAGGTTGTTTGTAAACACAGGAGGAGTGTGTAAACAGGGCAACCTGCACTCCCAGAAGATGGGGTTTGTGCTTGCCACCCACGTTTGTTGGGTTAGGAGTGCATCTCTATGAGACTATGTGTGTGGGAAGAAGGCAAGTTTAGAACTTGAGATTAGTCACAGAAGGGTGTTTGAAATCTGTAGGTGTATATTTGCATTTGGTGAGTAGCTAGCACTGTAGTTTATCTGTTGTGTTGTTAATATTGATCTTAAATGTACAGCTCACTGATTGTTGGTTAATTGAATGTTGTTATAATAAATGAATAAATCACTTTGATCCTGATTTGATTTAAGCTGTGCAAACTGAGCAGTTTTTCCCCTGTGACAATACATAATTGTTTAAGTTTCTGTGAATCCAGAATGTCCTTTAATGTAATTTAAACAGTCTGATTCCCCACATATAATGACTAAAATTATTATTGGAGTTCTGTAACGATGAGACAATAGGTTACGGCTTTTCTTACTTCTGTGTCAGCTATATGGATTTTCTCGGAACCATACATCAAGTTATTTCTGTTAATATGTGAATTCTGAGAAGGATAAGAATGCACCACTTCTAGCAAGCACTTCAACATGTTACATATACAAAATTTTATTTTTAATGTGCTCTATCTTACAAGAATAAATATGGTGTAATTAATTTTTTCTGTAACCTGAAATAGTATTGTATGAATACATGTACACATATGTATGCGTATAAATAAATATTTAAAACAGCTGAAGTTTTAGTGTACAGGAAGTCACTCCATTCTGAGGTTCAGTGTGAAGGAAATCACTTGAAACAATACTGTCTCTTAATGACTTCATCGTATTGAATATGCTGACTCTGATGGTTTTGATTGGTGTTACAAATCTAATGAAAGCTTTTATTCAGGTAGATAAGATTTTTGCCATTGCTGGTAAAAGTCCATAGGCTGTTTAAGGTAGACTTAGAGTGCAGAGTCTCAGGACTTGTTTGGACTTACCATGGCCTGAGCTGTTTTCCACACTTGTTTACGAGTCAAGTATCTATTGCTTGACTTATTCCCAGTTTTTGGTCTGGGGATACTACATATGATAAAAGTCTGACCAATCTAGATAACATGATGACAACTCATTAGAACCTCCCCTTCCTGTACCTGTTCTTCTTGAAGAAGTTTGAAGCAGCAGCTTTAGGATCAGGAGGAATACTTCGATGAACACAACAATCCTCAATCCACATGCTCTTTCATGACAAACAATAGATTATACAAGGTTTCTGACCTCAACATTAGTGAGAGTGGAGCAAAAGTAAGTGCTCAAATAAGGTTAAATGCTAGGCACTGGATTTTCCATTTAAAGCTGAGTCCTGTTCCTTAAGCTGTTCCTTTCCTTTATTGCAACTATTCAAAGTAAGCACAAGAGGAACACACACACAAGGGAAAAAAAAAAAGAGGGAGGGGAGAAAAAGCTAATAACATGTTTGGGTTCTTGTTCCTCTCAGAGGCCTTACCTTTTCTAAGGCTCTCAGCAGTGACTTCCAGCAGGGTTCTCATTAATATCAATTTCTATGTGCTTCCAGGGCCTTAAATTACACTTGTTAATGCAGATGCTGCTCTGCATGTGAATTGTGTGGAATCAAGCCCAAGGAGAAGTGCTGAAGATAGAAGTAAATACTAGAATGTGTGGAGGCCATTAATTGCGTGAATACTTTTCTTCAACTGCTTCTTATCACAAGGTTTTGTGCATTTCTCTCTCTTGTAGCTTCTGAACTGATAGGATTTTATTAATTAAATTACACTGAAAGGTAAAAAACCTAAAAGAAATTAACTCTGTATCTTTTGTGAAAATAAGCATCCAGGTAGAGAAGATAAATGTCAGTAACACTCTCACTGAGAGAAAGGATTTTAGATTTCACTTTTCAGGGAAACACATACACCCACACAAAAAAATCAAAACTACAGAACAAAACTTCAGTCTTAGCTTGCTCCATGATAAAAATCACAGGAGTTAACCAGACTCAGAATCATGAGAAAAAAGCTTCCCTTAATTCCATTGTTTTCAAGATAAATGTTAACACTAGTATGTATGATGTAGGTGTATAGTGTGAAAATATATATATAAAGTTAAATAAACTAATCCTACAGCCTTTTTAGTCAGGATCTGCCAGATTGGTCTTTTGAGAGAAGTACTATTTTTCTATAGCTTTGATTCACATTCTGGCTATCCCTCTGAGTTGGAAGTATGTCCAGAGGCAAATGCTCATTTCCTTTCAACATAAACATACAGAGAGTAGCAATGCATTACAGTTACAGAGTCCAATATGGCAAGGTACCTTAAGCACATACAGTGTTTAAGCATGTCAACTGCCCTTTATATAGCTGGACTTTTAGATCACTGATCATCTCAGGAGATGGAATCCATTGAGTGCATGAGGTAAAGACTTACTAAAGCCTTAAACAGACAATAACTAGCACAGGTGAGCTTATACAGCCTCAACATATACCTATTTTCCTTGCTAGCATAGCACAATTTGTTTTGTTGCTGTTGTGTTTTTTTTGGTNTTGCTAACATTGCACTTTTTTTTGTTTTTTTTTTTTGTTGTTTTGTTTTGTTTTGTTTTGTTTTTTTTTAACTTCTCTGACACAGGATGGTCCTGCTAGAAGGGACCATCATATTGATGCAGCTCTTTTTCATATTGAGATTTTTTTTTTTTTGATTGCTGAAATTGCTCAGTTTATAAACCGTGCTCTCTCTTACACTTTTCTGTCACTCTCTGAAAAAGAGTGGATGTATTATTACAAAGATGTACCTTACAGAAGTTTCAAGAGGTATCTTCCTTAAGTTCTAAAGGTAGAAAAAACCCCAACCCAGTGTCTTTAAATTGTATTTGTTAAAGTTCTGATCTAACTGTTTTTACTTCTTTGGTCACCTGCCTATATTATTTGGTTGGATTCTAGTTCAGTTTATGTGTTCTCAGGCCATCTGAGTTAAGTCCAGATTTTGTTTCTGATTTTATCTTGTTTTCTAGAAAAATCTTAAATACACATCTTGCAGTTTAACAGCCAAAGTTGTCACGCACCTAGCTTAAATACACATATGCTTATGCTCAGTATAACTTAGCTTTTCACAGAAGTGTACGAGGTGAAACACATATTATATGCATTTCCCAGAGAATTACTGAAACAAGATTACATTACCTGCTGACAGGTCACAAAAGAGACAGACGTTGTCAAAACAAATAAATAACCAGCCCCTCCCTCATCCCACACTTCCATTTCCTTCACTATTCTTCAGAATTTTGTAAGTTTCCTAACATTTCCCTTTTCTTCCCTGTACCTTGCTTGATTTTTTTTTTTCATAGTTATGGATTCTGACTGTTTTGGGGTTTTTTCAAGATTTACTAAAGTTGCCTAGTTCTTCTGTGCCTCTAATAATGATAAAAGTTTGTGCCTCTAATAATGGTAAAAACTAGTCTAGCACTGGAGATGCAATGTACCTAAGTTCACTTCATATATGAGACTTATCAGCAGTGGAGATGTAGCTGTTATATGTGGAAGGATGAATCAATTATAAAATAAAAGAAAGTATCAAAACCAGGTCAATTGAAAGGATTTCTAAAGTTTCTAGATGTTTCTCTTGGCTGTACAGACGACTGAGGGTGAGTAGCTCAGACATAGAACTATTTTGAAGATGCCCAAAATTAGATAAGGTGATTCCACCTCCAGTATTGATTTAATGCCCATGTAGGAATCCAACTATTGGTTAATGTTCAGTACTATTTAATTTGCAGACTTTTATAGTTGATAGGTACCTCCCTTCTCTCTTACCTTTACTCTTGCCACTGTCCACACAGACTCTCAGATGCCTGCCTGGGCAAGCAAGTATAGTGATGACAAAATGGTATCTGCCTTATGAATTGAAGTTTGATGATTAAAGCATTTATTTTGAACTTGGAAGACTTGAGGAAATAAAACTCTCAACCTAGAGGGAATAAATCTCTTATCTCCCACATTTTTTGGAAAGTGCTGTATTGACTAGTTTTCAAGGCATTCAGATAAAAAAGGAAAGTCATGCATCCAGGACCAGCTTTTATCTTGACACTGTGTAGTACATTCCCATCAAAATTTAAAAATAGTCAGTAAATCTTTCTGAATATTATTCTTTTTTCTTGATCAAACTGCAGACTGTAGCCATACTAGCACCAACCCAGCCTCCTCACCCACTTGCACAAGAAGCAGACAGTGCAACAGGTGAACACTCTGCCTATGCTGTAGCCCTTGAGGGTTGAGGTGCCCACCAACAAAGAGGCATCTCAAAATCACTGTGTCTGTTCCCCTCAGGCTGTGTTGTGGTCAGCCAGGAGTGCAAGAAACAAGGAGCAGAAAGGACAGCCTGATTCTAGCAGTTTGGGCAGCCAGCTGGGAGACAGCGACAGCTGTAATGAGGAAAGAATCCCATTCATGCAACTAGTTTTGTTTCACTTTACTATGTTTTTCATACAATAATACTGTGAAATGTATTGTAAGGACTATGCCTCATCTGCCTCTCAGCTCCTTGTCAATGGATGCTCTCTTAAAATAAGACACAGAGTTTCTCCATTGAGTGATAATCCTCAGATAATTAGTATAGTTAAACAGAATCTAGTTTGCTAGGGGTGCTTAGCTTTTAATAAGTTACTATTACATGTCAGTGTTCTTGGATGAGTTCACGTGGACATATTCACTTGACTTTGAAGAACCAAATCTCTTTTATTTTTTTTTTCCCTGCAGAGATTAAGAAATACTTAATTATAAATGTAAAATAGGCAGTAAGTTAAGTGCATGATACTCCATTTCTGCTTCCTTTTATTTTTCCTATCAATGCGTAAATTTTTTTTCATTAGAGTTCTTGAAAAAATAGGAAAAAGATATATTTAATTTCCATCCAGACATTCTGTTTTCCATTCTGGGTCCAAATGTTGATAAACTTTAGCAATTTCCCTAAGCAGTGACAATCACAGAACCAGAGAATGGTAGAGGTTGGAAGGGAACTCTGGAGATCATCTAGTCCAACCACCCTGCTCAAGCAGCCTGCCCAGAACAGTGTCCAGACAGCTTTTGAATATCTTCAAGGAGGGAGACTCCACAGCCTCTCTAAGCAACTTGTGCAAGAGCTCAGTCACCCTCACAGTAAAAAACTGGTTCCCGATGTTCCTGATGTTTCAGTTTGAGGCCATTGCCTCTGGTCCTGTCACTGGGCATCACTGAAAAGAGCCTGGATCTATCCTCCCCCCCTTCAGGTAATTACATACATTGATAAGATCCCCTACTGAGCCTTCTCTTCTCTAGACTATGCAGTCCCAGCTCTCTCAGCCTTTCCTCATAGAAGAGATTCTTCAGTCCCTCAGTCATCTTTGTGGTACTTTTCTGGACACCCTCCCATATACTGTCCATGTCTCTCTCGTACTGAGGAGCCCAGAACTGGACACTCTACTCCAGACCTGGCCTTGACAGTAGTGGGTGGATGGGAAGGATCACCTTCCTTGACATGCTGGCAATACTTTGCCTAATACATCCAGGATACCATTAGCCTTTTTTTGCAGCAAGGGCACATTGCAGGCTGATGTTCCACTTGGTGTCCACCAGGACCCCCAGGTCTCTTTCTGCCAAGTTGTCTTCCAGATGGTAGGTCCTCCAGCACACACTGATGCATGGGTTGAAATAGCATCTCCTTTATACAAATAATATGAAATATAGAACAAAGAAAATTAGAAAATATAATAACATTAAGTGAATGTCATGTTAAAAAATGAATTCTATTTTACAAAAACAAGCTTCTAAATTATTTTACTTAATTTTTTTCAACAAAATTATAGTGTTGTTTATATATTAATGATCATCCAATTATTTTATCATCTTTAGTACTTTAGGACTTCAGGAATGATGATCTGAAAGTTTAATAAAATTTACAGAATGATGAGCTAAAACTATATTCATTGCCTATAAAACAGAGAATCTTATCTGCTCAAGGACAGCGAAATAATTTTACCAGAAGATGTATGACTACTTAACTCATTTTCTGCCCTCTCTTATATCTATCCCAAGTGCATTTCCTGACCTTATGTGTGGACAAATCCTTTTAGTAATGATTTATGTTTGAACCACAATTTCTAAATTAAATGTCCAGCCCTACAGTATTCTGATGTTTCTAGTGCACATCTCAAAACATTGTAACATTGTTGTCTTCAATTTTAGAACAAAGATAGTTAAAATGAAATATAATTTCTTTAAAATGTAATTAATATTTAAATGAGGATTTATTCTGAGGACAGAAACAATGTGAACTTAAAAGATAAACACACATTAAAATTATCAATAATAATAATAATAAAAAAATCATAGGGAAAAAATAAAAATTAAAGCAGTAGCTTTACCAGAAGTTCTAAATCTGTATTACAGGATAGACTTGCACTTCCTGGAGTAGAAGATTTTTAAGAGGAACAAGGAATATTCACCTGGAAAATTAAGAGCAGATTCTTTTCAATAAGCTTTTAAAAAGGAAACACTTCTTTTAGAATAACTTACATTCTTTTTCGATATGGTTTCCTCCCTCCTTCAGAAATATAATCACAAAATTATGTTTGATAACACTTTTAATGTATTTACATATATATTTATAGTTCTTTTATTTTAATCACTACATATGCTACTCAATCTCCAGAACTGCATTTAACTTCAGTCTGAAAGTCAGACTTCACAGAATTGGTATTTTTAAGTTTTATGCAATATATCTGTTTTTTACATATCCAAACAGACTTTAATTTTGCACTACAAGTAGCAGTGCACATATAAAATTCTATGTATTTTAAGAAATTAAGATAGCTCAGTTTTCATGATATTATAGTAGAACATTTACTTGCAAATATCTTCTAAATCATGCATACACATTTTATTAAATCTCTCTTGAGACAGAGAGATAGATTATTCATCATGCAGGCTATATGTAGCTTTTTCTCAAGTTTTAGTCATTCAGCATGCTTTCCTGAGAATTCGGATTCTATCTGCCAAAGCCTTCAAAAGAAAAGTCTTGCATGGGTTAGGGGAAACTTATCTCCTAAAAGCAAAATGTGAATTCTGGAATTTAAAATGTTAATTAAATTCTCAGAAACTGAAACTATATTTTTATTATAACTTAAGCATCACTGTCATCATCACTAAAAATTGCTTACACAATGTACGAGATAAACAGTATTGTAGAATCATACTCATAGAATCATTAAAGTTGGAAAAGACTTTTAGGATCATCAAGTCCAAGTGTTAACCTAGCACTGTAAAGTGCAACCACTAAACCATCTCCCTAAATGCCACATCCATATGTCTTTTAAATACCTCCAGGGATGATGACTAAAATACTTCCCTGGGAAGCCTGTTCCAATGATTGAGAATTTTTTTGCTGAAGAATTTTTTCCTAATATCCAATCTAAACCTCCCCTGGCACAACTCGAGGCCATTTCCTCTTGTCCTATCACTTGTTACTTGGGAGAAGAGTCTGACAGCCACCTTGCTACAATCTTCTTTCATGTAGTTGTAGAGAGTGATAGAGTGTCCCCTCAGCCTCCTTTTCCCCAGGCTAAAAAAACCCAGTTCCCTCAGCTGCTCCTCATAAGATTTGTGCTCTAGACCTTTCATCGTCTTTGTTGCCCTTCTTTGGACACACTCCGGCACCTCAATGTCCTGATTGCATTCATGGGCCTGAAACAGATCACAGTACTTGAGGTCCACCCTCACCAGTGCCAAGTACAGGAGGACAATCACATCCCTCGTCCTGCTGCCCTCACTATTGCTGATACAATCCAGGATGCTGTTGGCCTTCTTGGCCACCAGGGCAAACTGCAGGCTCATATTCAACCGGCTGTCAACTAACACTTCCAGATCCTTTTCCGCCAGGCAGCTTTCCAGCCACTCTTTCCCAAGCCTGTAGCATTGCATGGGGTTGTTGTGACTCCACTGCAGGACCCAGCACTGAGCATTCCTGAACCTCATACAATCAGCCTTGGCTATTGATCCAGCCTGTCCAGATCCTTCTGCACAGCCTTCCTACTCTCAAGCAGATTAACGCTCCCACCCAACTTGGTGTCATCTACAAACTTACTGAGGGTGCACTCAATCCACTTGTCCAGATCACTGATAAAGATCTTAAAGACAACTGGCCCAAGTACTGAGCCCTGGGGAACACCACTTGTGACTGGCCGCCAAGTGGATTTAACTCCGTTTAACCACAACCCTTTGGGTTTGACCATTCAGCCATATTTTTACCGAGTGAAGCATACACCCATCCAAGCCATGAGCAACCAGTATCTCCAGGAGAATGCTGTGGGAAGTTGTGTTGAAGGCTTTACCAAAGTCCAAGTAGACAACACCCACAGCCTTTCCCTCATCCACTAATCCATCATCATGTCAAAAAAGGAGATCAGGTTAGTCAAGCCTACTGTAATTGCCTACTATACTAAAGCAATGTCTAATAGCCAATAGTTTCTTCTGATCAAAATGATGGTAAAGTGACTCAATGTCTTTTATTTCTGTTGTAACTGATTAAAAAAAGCACGTCTAATTTTAGAAGATGAGGAAGAGGGATACAAATAGTGCTATAACCCTGTAATGGAAGCATAGATTTCTGTTCCATTCTTCATTTTTATTTTATGTACCATATCTTTGGAGTAATGAACTAGATGAAGTCTTAATTCTCATTTTTCTTTCATCTTAAAAGAAGTGATTTCTTCCAAAGTTATAAGTAGCATTGTTTGTTAAAGTGGTTATTTAATGATGTTCACAGAATTTGACTCTACAAACAGTAGATACAGTTTTATCTTCCTAATAATCAGTTGAGCAAGTATTGCTACTTCTAGTTGTGTAGCAGTAAATTAACACACATACTTTGATGTTGAAGTTGAGATGTAAGTAATCATACTGAAAAAGAAAAATCTGTTTAATTGTTTTCCTGAGTGAAAGAGATCATTTATATGGTAACACACAGAGATCTTGACATACACATGTGCACAAGCAAGACAGTAGATGAATCATGAGAAAAAACATCTACTGTCAGTTAAGTAAGCTACTAAAGTTACTACTACAGTTCAATTTTGTTATTGCAGCCCTCTTACCATTTTTTAATTATTTTTCCCATTCATGTCCAGTTGCAAAATTTCCTAGAAGCACTGTAGAATAATTTTTTAGTATGTACTCTGTTTATGGAATGTCCTACATCTGATGGTTCCCCCATGAATATTCTAATGGCAACAGCTGGTATCTTTTTTTAATTCAGGAAAAAATCATTTGATGCTTCCTATTTTAAAACCATGTATTAAAGCTTATTTGATATTGTTACCTTATGTCATTGCCATACTCATGATCCAAACAGGGATCTGCGTCTAACAAATAATAATAATAAAAAAATCTTAAAAACATACACTTGGATCATTATCACTTTATCTCCCAGCAGACTGAAGATACTGTGCCCCATTCAATGTGTGGAATTATTGATACTGAAGCTATTATATGATGTAAAAAAAAAAAAAAAGACACATTTGAAAACTTACTTCTTTGGTACAGCATTGTTGAGGGTGTACAATTAGTATGTAAAAATACCTTTTGAATTTATCTTCTGCATTTTATCAGGATAAAATAATGTTGTTTAAAGATGTGAAAAATATGGGTAGTGGTGAGTAATGGTGACAGACTCTGCAGGGTTCTTGGAGCTAAACCTAGTGCAGTCTCATTTACATTGTTTTATAGTAGTGTTCCCTGGAACTAACTTGTCTCAAAACTGTGCCTTGTACTGTCTTGGAATAAAATAGCTGAAGTTGTCCAAATAGCCAAGGAATGAGCTAACAGCTAAGCAAGTGTCAAGTTCAAAGGTCTCAATCTCACTTTATCAGTGTAGATGCATCCAGAAGTTTTATTTCCGCTATTATATTTATCTACTTGAAATTTGTAAAAATGTATGTAAAATATATATGTAAAAATTCTATTTTTTATGAAAAACATAACTTTTTTTTAGAGGTGCAATCAAGTACAGTCATCTGACAAGTGACTGAGATGAGACACATAGCTTAAAATAAAGACTGAGTCTTCATTTTTTGGATAAAGAAAGATATTAAGAATGTTCCCTTGCAGGATGAGTCCTCACTTTGCTCACAAGTGGAATAGAGCAATGACTTTGAGGTGACTCGGAAATAATAATTAGCAGGACTCAATTGTCCACGCTTAGGTATCTAGAGTCATGTTAGTTTCTATATGTCTTGCCTTCAGTAGCTGCTCCAAAAAAAACCCTTCTGGCTGTGTGACAGCCCTGTGTCATATCTGCCAGTTCAGTTACATGGCTATCTCAGGCTGAGGTCTCTCAACCAGCACTAGACAATTACGTTTAAAAATCTAAATCCTGCTAAATCTACTTCCTGGGGTGAGATTCAGGTCATACATCTCAGAGTACGTGTTTAGGTGTTGGGAGGAAAGTGTATAAACTTGTATTAAATCAATAGAAATGCAGAGATGGATTTATTTACACAAAGCAAAACAATCCTGAAATACCCTAGGTCACCTTATTCATCTGTCCAGGATGAGTGAAAATGACATATGACTTAGAGGAGATCTGTGTCATTCAGGAATCTGGAGGCCAGGAAGAATATCCCACAGGCTCTAAAATGACTCTAGATTCCTACCTATATTCAGGCAAGCAGATGAGGCCTTAGTCAGCAGTTGAATCTGTTGACAGTTGTGGAATTTTAGACACCCACCACATACGTAAGAAACTAAATTTAGGTGAGTTACTTTGGAACTCAGTCCAATTTCTAGGCAAATAGAATGTCACACAAGACTAATGTCTTCTGTGATGACATCCCACAGGACTTAAGTGCTAGCTACATCCTTGTGAAGTCATGCTAGCTGGCCCACTGGAGGAATTGTAGAGAACTTTTTTTAAAAAATATCCAGAAGAGAGAGAGGAGCTCCATAAACCAACTAAAGCTTCACTCCCCTTTTGTCCCCTAGCTATGAAACAGTGAGAAGGGAGTGTTTGAATCCACCAGTCCTCTTAAGCAGGGTTGCTGAAAGACAAGTGTGCTGTTTCACACAGCTTTGTGCTGTTCTTTAAGGATGTGTGTACCTTTGCTACGTTCTCGTTGTGGGATGGTTATAATCTGTAACACCCACACTGATGTTCCCTTCTTAAGTATCCAGCCCAGGACAGCTATTGCAGCTATTGTGGTCCCTTCCTAACCAGCTATCAGGATTATTATTTTCAGAGGAACATGAGTAAGAATTCAGACCTATTCCTGGTGTGAGTTCAGGATGTAGTTAAGCACCTAGGGAGTAGGAGGTCACATCCCTTACCTTGTGGTATAGACACAATCAGCATGAAACAGATCTAGCATTTAAATAGATACTGCATACCTTTTTAGTGCTTCTGTTATCTTTTCATCCAAAATATCAGAAAAATGGCATAAATGTTGGGCTTCTGCTGTTTAAAAAATATATCATGTTAAGTTTTTTAATCCAGAATTTAGAAACTTTTCACCTGGTAATTGTGCGGCTGTGATAAGTGAAAGGAGAGCGAGCAAAGACGACAGTGAAATACAGAGATGAAAAGAGATGATTAAGACATTTTTTACTTCAGGCTTGATTCTATAGCCCTGGGGATTCTCATGCTTCTTTAATGAGTGCTGCTGCTTAGCCATCTTACTCCTGCCTAATGAGAAGAATAGGTCCAGAGAGATCAGTTCAAAGATAAGTGCTTCAAAGATAGGTTGCATTTAAAACCATTTTCCCCTCAGCTTCCTTAGTCTGTCTCCATGGCATTTTATTTTTTTTTCTGTCATCTAGTATTCTTGAGCAAGAACTGTAGAAAAAGCTTGAAATTAACAATCACATTATACAGAGAAATATTTCTTGGCCGACTTTTTCAAAGAAATATGGTTCCCTGCACTTAATGTCTCTGTCCATATTTAATGTCTCTCTTCCATTAGTTTCTGCCTCCTGTTCCACTACCTGCTTGTTTCACTGCAGTGACAACTGGCAACTTATATTTCTAGTGGCCAGGCAGCACCAGTATCTATGCAGTATAGGCCTTCAGAACCTATAAGACAATTCCCCATTCCCTTCCCACTCCATTTTGTACACAGAATTGTGCTTTTGTAATCTGTAATCTGTAGTCAGGACACACTTCGGATACTCTGTATGGAAATACAATTGATCTTTCTCTCAGCTCTTTTAATTAATATTAGAGTTGTATCCCTGTCTAAGAGTTGCACAGATACATGCACAAAAGCATATAAATATATGAAGAATTGTATCTTTTCAAATACTTTAAAAATAAAGAGGAAAAGCTTAGCTTTACGATAATCATCATCATCCTCTAGACAAAAATCCCAAGAAAGAAACCCAGGAATAAATCTAACCAGAAAGGATTTATGAACTCTTCTCTAATGGTCATTTGGATAGTTAATGATGGCTACGGATTTCAAGATATATTGCTTGTATATTGCTTTTACNTTTTTTTTTTTTTTAATGAGGAATCCAGTGCTGGTGTTGCATAGTAAATTCTGATTTATCCAAAGACATTAATTAACCTTAGGTTATCCAGGCATATATTGACCCACGGGTATAGTGGTAATTTTGTTAGTTGGGAGTTTGTCTACATGAGGGAGCAAAGCTGTACCTTTCTTTAACAATTCCTGGAAGTGATGCTTTCAGTATACAGTAATTCTGGAAATGGCATTTTTTAGGCTGCAAATGCTGATCTGCTACCTTCTATAAAATCATTCTCAAAAGTGCTGCCTTAAAAAGGCACTACTTCTGGGAATGACTACTTAATTGCAAGACTTAAAAGGATAGCATGAACAGAACTTGCACTACAAAAAAGCTCTCTTAGGAAGTTTTGGATTTACCATAAAATGCCATCTGCCTAGTCTTATCTGGTATAATAACATCAGTTATCATAGTATGATTATGTCTAAGTCTCCTAAAACTTCTATAAAATATTGATTTGCAATATTTTATATTTTCATCACTTGTTAATGTACTGTAATCTTTTAAAATAAATTGTCTACAATGTCATCTTAAAACATTTTTACCATACTTACTCTTGCTGTATTAAGATAATTGCATATATTAAGTAAAGTAGCATATTGCAGTCTGCCTTTTATTTACACAGGTTTTGCAGTGACAACATGTTACCATGACACTTGTGTTTAATGACATTTTTCTAAATCACAAAATATGTCCGACTCTTCAGAACATCACCACCTGTTTGCCATCCACACTGCTGCACCTGCAAGTCAGTCTGTGTCTCACAGTAAGAGATTTTGGATGTAGATCTATTTTCTGTGATGCAAGGGATCTTGCCCACAGTCAGTGAAGAACTCCAGAAAGCAGAGGCAGCTGATCAGCCCTATGAAGACCTAATAATTTGCAACAAATATTTAACCTGTGACAAAAATTCATGTTGCAGGAAAGTATAAAAAGTTAATCAAATCCAGGGAAGCCCACAAACATATACAATATCATATACAATTTGTCATTGTGGTGCACTGTTGTAATCATACTGTACGCCATTATACTATAGCTGGCTGGATTGGGCCTGCTACATTTCCTATGGAAGACAAACATCAGAAAATGTTTCTGTTCTATTCTCAGTGAACATTTCTACTTAATTCCCTCCTCCTCTTTTTTTCTTTTTTGTAATTTTTATTTTCTTTTCTTTCCTGGAAGATAACTTGGCAGAAAGAGACCTGGGGGTCCTGGTGGACACCAAGTGGAACATCAGCCTGCAATGTGCCCTTGCTGCAAAAAAAGGCTAATGGTATCCTGGATGTATTAGGCAAAGTATTGCCAGCATGTCAAGGAAGGTGATCCTTCCCATCCACCCACTACTGTCAAGGCCAGGTCTGGAGTAGAGTGTCCAGTTCTGGGCTCCTCAGTACGAGAGAGACATGGACAGTATATGGGAGGGTGTCCAGAAAAGTACCACAAAGATGACTGAGGGACTGAAGAATCTCTTCTATGAGGAAAGGCTGAGAGAGCTGGGACTGCATAGTCTAGAGAAGAGAAGGCTCAGTAGGGGATCTTATCAATGTATGTAATTACCTGAAGGGGGGGAGGATAGATCCAGGCTCTTTTCAGTGATGCCCCGTGACAGGACCAGAGGCAATGGCCTCAAACTGAAACATCAGGAACATCGGGAACCAGTTTTTTACTGTGAGGGTGACTGAGCTCTTGCACAAGTTGCTTAGAGAGGCTGTGGAGTCTCCCTCCTTGAAGATATTCAAAAGCTGTCTGGACACTGTTCTGGGCAGGCTGCTCTAGATGGTTCTGCTTGAACAGGATGGTTGAAGCAGATGACCTCCAGAGTTCCCTTCCAACTTCAACCATTCTCTGATTTTGTGAAAAGGTTTAAGACTGGATACATCATCTTTAGCAGCACAGCAAAGGCTCATTCTCCTCCTGTGGTTGTTCAATAACAGCAGAGTAACAGTGTCCTGGTGACAATGGAGGAAGATAACCTCCCTTTGGGGGACCTGTCAGAGTCAGCTGAACCTCAGCCAACTGTCTGCACAAAGAAAAGGAAGGTGATATTGCTGGAAACTATTTCCTCTGGAGGACAGAGATGCCCATCTGCCAACATGACTTGATGTCTCTGGAGATTTGCTGCTTACAAGCTGTTCAGATCTAGAGACATTGTGGAGAGGCTCCTGAGACTTATCTTCCCTTCGGACTCCTACCACATGCTATTTATCCATGTGAGCACCAACAACACTGTCAGAAGAGACCTTGAGAGCATGAAAAGTGACTAAACGTTCACTGAAGGTCTCAGGGGTTCATAGCTGGTGGTGTCATCAGGGATTTGTTTTTTACCACCATGAGACCTTCTTTGAGGACTGAGGACTACTGGAGAAGATATGATATCATCTAAGTTAGACAGGAACATCTTTGCCAACAGGGTGGCCAACCTGGTGAGGAGATCTTTAACTACTGACAATGGACAGTTAATTAAGGAAAAGTTCAGCAAAGGGTGTAGGGTGATTGGAATAAGGGGGTTTGACCTCTATGTGAAGAAGCAGCTAAATTATACAGGGATCTTGTATGAAGTAGACAATAGGCTGGTTGAGAGTTTGTGGGTAAGGATCAGAGAAGAGGCCATTGTGGGTGGCGTTGTGGTGGGAATTTGTTACAGACTGCCTGATCAGGGTGAGGAAGTGGATGAAATTTCTCTACAACCTGACGAAGCCTCTGGATCACAGTTCCTCTTTCCTATGGAGGACTTTAATCCTTTTCCAGCTGGACAGCTTCAGGCACAACTTTTTGATTCAGGTACTGGATGGGACAGCAAGACAGACAGGTGGATTTCCTATTCACTAACAAGGAAAAACTGGTTGGTGACATAATAAACAATGGAAGTCTTGGATGCGGTGATGTGTGAAATAGTGCAGGGACTAGGGCTTGTTCAACCAGCACAAAAGACAGCTGCAGGGGACCTAACAGCAGCCCCTAGTGCTATGGGGAGGTCATAAAAGGGACGGAACCAGACTCTTCACAGTAGTGCCTTATGGGAGGATGAGAGAAAAGGGGCATAAGTTAAAACAAGACAGACTCCACTGGATATAAGGAGAAAATATTCCCCATGTGGACAACCACTCAGTGGAACAAATTGCCCAGAGAGACTTTGCCGCCTCCATCCTTGGAGTTTTTCAAGACCCAAACGGGCACAATCTGAACAACCTGATCTGACCTCACAGTTGGCCCTGCTTTGGCAGAAAAAACAGAAGATAGCTTCCGCCATGACTCACAATTGTGTAATCCTCCTAGCAGTGATCATAAGCTATAGTGTCTGATCTTAATTTGGAGGTCCTCATAGGTGACTCTCTTAGGGATTGTCCAGTCTGACAAATATAGAGTGAAGACTGGTCTAGCCACAAAGAAAGTTGTCATCAAAATAATTGCTTCTGCTTTATTTAGCATGCCACTTGACTTTTAACAGAAGCTCAGAACTCTATGACCATGCAGGGTAAATTATTAGCTAATTCTATCATGGTTGCTTTGGTATGATCACTATTAAGGGTCCTATGAAAATTAGCTCAGGCTGTTTAAGGTGGGATGGTGTTGGGGTTTTTTGCCCGATCCAAACAAGAAGAGATACTCAAACTAGATCTAGAAATCACTAGTCATCCTTCAAAAGCACAACAGAGACATTTTGTTTGAAGAGGAAAAAAATTACAAAATGACTGCTCCTAAGGCCATGCCCTTTCAGACCTGTAAATATGCAAGACTGGGAGTCTGCAAAGGATTTGATTTTCTGGCATAAATAGCTATCTTCAAGATAGCTATTGAACACTGTTATTCTCACCAGGAGCTCTTTAGATGCATTGTCTGAAAAGCACAGTGCAGGAGGAAGGAGAGCACAGCACAGAAGGGAGAGTGCCAAGAGCTCTATGAGTTCCCAGCAGTTGGGAACCAAAAGAGACTGTGAGAAGTTGCCTACTAAGTGGAAAATTATGCAGGAATTGGGGAGGCTCATGTCCAGCTTCCTATTTAACTAACACCTAGGGAACATCAATGACCTAAAGCACAATAAGTAGGACATGCATACAGGTTTCAAGGCACCTACTACTTTGTTTGACATACAGGGTGGTGCACAGAGAATCTGTAGGTGCTGCTCAGTGCTGCAAGAGTTGGTAGGCAATAGTGACAACTACAGGGTATGACTGTTGGAGACCAACAGTTGCAGATAAGTGGAGGAGGGGGAATTGCAGGAAGCACACCAGGGACAAAACTCAAGCTGTCCTAGAAAAAGTGGTGTAACTAGAGGCCTATCTGAATTGTGGTAGTATGAGAAACAGAAGCAACTGAAAACCTGCGAGTAGTTACACAGCTATGACCTCATCATAATGGATCACAGAGGTGTGGTAGTGTAATTTGCATAAATGAAGCACTGAATTGACACAAGCCCTTTAGGAAAGATGGGAAGGGAAAACAAGGTGGGAGGATTGTGCTCTATGTCAAGAAACAGCTTGCATGCATGGATGAGGATCAGAGAAGAGGTCAACAAGGAAGAGGTCACAGTGGGCATCTGCTACAAACCACTGGATTGAGAAGATGAAGTGGGTGAGGCCTTTTGTTAACAGCTCAATGTAGTCTTCCAATTGCATGTCTTGCATGTCTTCTGGGACTTTAACCATTCCAGTAACATCTCGAAGCATGGTGCAGGAGATTCCTGGAGTGCTTTGGTACATTTTTTGAGGTGGGTTCTTTATGGCACTGCTGGGGAAGATATACTCTCCTTGGTCGGCTACTCACATAAAATGAGGAACTGTTCAGAGATGTGATTGTCAGTGGCAGCCCTCACTGCAGTGACTGTGAGATGGTGGAATATAAGATAGAGAAGGAGGTGGGGAAAGCCAGTAGGAGAATAAAGAACTTGGACTTCAGGATAGGGGACTTTGGCTTGCCCTAGCAACTGGTAGAGAGGATGCCATGGGAGGTTGCTCTGAAGGACAGAGAAGCTCTTTATATTGACAGTAGTTAGGCACTTGGGCAAGCGACACAGAAAAAAATCATTGCAGTCTCCATCACTGTAGGTATTTGAAACCTCGTCGGCATCGTGGCATCGTCGGCAAATTTGCCAAGGGTGCACTCAAGTATGAACTATAAGCAGAGAATGTAATGGAGAAAAATGCTGATGTATATCCCATTCTGGTATACAATCAGTTGACCCCAAATATGCAAACTTGGATCCCAGAATGCTAAAGCAATCTTATGTCTGCAGATATAGATGTAGTCTTATTTGTCTGTCTTACAGGAGTTCGTTATATTTTAGTTAGAAAGTTTGTATTATTGAACAGAGAGAAAGTCTGTGACACTAACTTAAGCTAGACACCTTCATTTTAAAGAGCTAAGTGTTTACGGGATTGACTTGCTTCTAATTTTCAGATCGAACTGAATTAATTAATTTAGAAGTTAATTAACTAACTGGATTAGTTAATTTAGAAGACACCATTCACATAGCTATGCCTGACTATAGTTAGTTAGTTTGGAGGCCCATTATCTCCAGGAATCTCTTCGTATGATACCAAAAGGTTATGCAAAACATCTATTCAACATCTTCACTGAAGACAAATGATAACACTTTTCTGCTTAACTGTGCAAGGCTTACCACTGTTCCAAGGACTGCTCAAGCATCAATAAGCTGCAATCTCAAATCTCCGTATGGCAAATTGTGTTTCAGCCGTTGTTTGCAGAGTATGTGCCAAACCAAAAAATTAATATCTACAGATTTAACATGCATGAAAATTGGAAAGCATGGTGCACAATCATAACTACTAGTAGTTTCACAGCATTCATTTTGTTCACTCTGTTATGTACTGTGAGAAAATAGAGAGCTCGGGGAGTTTGAACTGAACTGTAGGACCACTTGCTGCTGCAGCATCTGCAGTGTGCAATCAGAAGGTTACAGTAGGATATATGAGCTCATGATGTGTAGACTGTTGTGATAAATACAGTGGTAGATGGCTACCATGGTATTCTTTGCCATTAGCTTAGAGAAAGGCTAAATATACATTATCTTTTGCATTTAGACATGGAATGATTAGTGCTTTACAAATATTATATTTAAATCTATTCCAGATTTTAAAAAACTGACATTCTGAAAGTGTCTGTTTTTTTCCTTTCTAAAAAAAATAAAAATAAAAAAATAAAAATAAATCCATCTTCCTTTTCTCCCAGTAAAGTAAGGAGTAGTTGCCAATATTGGAATTTATTCTGACAGACCTGTAAGCTTGAGTGGCAGCTTGTAGTTCCATGTGTCTGGCTATTTTCAAGTGCAATATAAAGGTTTTTGCAGATGGTCTTCATGTGTTGCACTAACAGTTGTAGCACATTTCTTCTGGGACTATAGTGCAAAAAGGCGATAAGCCAGCTAGAACTGTGCTTCAAGATTCAATAAAGCTGAGCCAGTAACAGTAAGACGGACAACGTTGGGTCCTGAAATTTATTTTTTTTTAACCACCTGATGCCCTGTATTGATTAAAAGCTCCTGCATTGTGCATAAGAAAATTCAACATTTCACTAAATTAGTATTCAAAGTAGCTAGCTCACTGACTGGGAAGCTGATTTAGGTTACATACTGTAGAAACAGTATGAATTGGCATATCCTAAATTCTTTTCCTTTATGGAACTTAGGAGCCTGTCTCATCTTGCTCCTCATTTGATGGATGGATTGATGTCCATCTTGACTAACAAATATTCCACGCTACATGTGTAAACAGTTTGAAGACTTTCCTTCCTAGGCAAGTGTATTAAATAACAAGCTGTAAGATTACTCTTGTTCGTGTTCTCTACATCTTTATTTATCACCTAATTCATCTTTCATTCTTTTTTGAGAACTGAAATATTTTTGAGAGTATTTATGGAGTGCTTCATCTATGAATGCTCCGTATATTAATGCTGAAGTATACTCTAAAACAGAAGTGGGTAACTGGATTTATATTGCTTAGAAGCTGTGTAACTGTAATAAGCATTAAAATGCTGTATAAAACCAAGAAGCACTCTCCAGACAGTTTTTGAAAGAAAGTGGCCATTGCAACTTTATACTGTTAATTTGTTATTCATGCACAGGGCATGCCCAGTATGTTGAAATCTATGAGCTTCTTTGTGGATGAATGCCCAATTTCTGGACATGGACTCTAGTCATTATAGAAGTATTGAATTCTTCTGCCTGTCAAGGTGAGACACTTCTGAGCATGTATGAAAAGAGAAAGTTTGATGCCTGAGATATTTCACAATGAAAACTTGAGTTTTCTATGGAGTTTAATCTCCTATATTAACAGCTGTACATTTTTCAGGATCATAGTTTTGATCTTAGATATTTAAATTAGATACTCTTACATATCTGCTAGGCTTTTATTGGAGGAACATAAACTTTCAGGCATCCCACTGATTTTGTTTTTCTCCTCTCCAATGTCCAGATTATATTCTTCTAAAAAATGCTCCTTGTCCAGCATAATCAGGTTTTTAGAGTTTCTTTTTGGTTCTTCTTCTGCTAATCCTGGCTTTAGTTATTTTTACTCATATCCAGAAACACATAGAAATATATAAGCACTGATAATAAGTGATTAAAACAAATGGGACTTTTAATATCCCTGCTGTTATAATCCTGTACTGTCTAAGCAATCTGGGGGAATGAAAGACATGGAAGCATGGCCAGCTTTAAATTGTTATGAGATTTATGCCAGTCTAAGAGCGATAATAGTTAAGCCTTAGCAAACACCCTTGTTTGATAATTACTTCAGCTTGTAATATATTAAAGATTTAATAAATTTTTATTTTCAGAAAAAATCTCAATATGTGTAGGATGTTGCAACTTCTCCTGCTTCCACCTCACACTGTCTCTATATTTTTTAAGCAAACTTGACAGTTTCAAATCATCCAATTTGTTATTCACAAGACACTAAGAAAGGAAATCTGTAAATTCTTAATTATTACACAGACCTTTGAATTCTCTGCTATTTTTATAAAACACTATACTATGGCCAGAGTACCTTTGCCTGAAATAGTCTTGTGAATTGTCTCAGTCGGCGAGGAAGACAGCAGCGGTAAGCATAAGTCCTGTGGCAAAGCGCTAGACCGAGGTGGACAGGGGGTTCCCAGAGCTGGGGAAACCTGAGGACGAGGAGAGACCCTCCAGAAGCTGGCAGCTCTCGCCAGCGAGGCTGACACGGCTTGGGCATTGCCAGGGGCAGCCATGGGGATTTAAATGGCCCGAGGGAGTGACAGTGACCGGGACCGCTGCCAGCAGGGTGTGGCGTGGCAGTTTGCATGGGAGGGCCCTGCAACCTGCTTGTAGGCCCACAGCCCAGGGAAGTGCTCTAGGTCTCTGCCAAAATGGTGGGCACTCACCTTGGGGCTAAAACCAGTGTTCCTACAGAGAACGTCTGCCCTGACACGTCTGACACATCCACCCAGATGGAACCGGTAAGGAAGGAGACTTCATACAGGTGGCAGGTTGCAGAGAGTGCCCAGACCCTTCTCCTGGTGAAAAGGTCAGTACCTGCACAAGGTGTGCACAGGTTGATGATCTGTTATGTCATGTGGCCAAGATATACCTTGTCATAGAAAATCAGGTCAGAATCACAAAAACTTGAAAACAAAGAGAAAAACGAAAGTATACAGGTATCCCTGTGGGCATATACATAAGCATAAATGAGTTCCTCTTAGTGGGCTCACTGACAAGGAATCATTTGCAGAATCTGTTATATCAGAGTTGTGTAGCATCATATACCTTATTGCACATACAGTGTGTTTTGTATTCTAGGCTATTTTTGGGGTTTTACCAAAATGTTGGATATAAATCAAATGCTGGTGTCTGAAGTTAAGGGCATCAGAACTCTACATGAATGAACTGAGACTATGCATTTAAAACTTTTGAAATGGTGCTAATTCGCTTGCATACTTTTCTAAAGCCTTTCTTACTGTGTCTTTTGAGAAAGAACATTGTTCATTCCTTTTCAAGCTATCTTGCCAACTTTTGCTATTTTTTGTATTTTTTTTTCTTACATGAAATACAGGACAGAGTATGAACTTTACAACTCATATTTATGTAGAAATATGAGAGATAAATACAGCTCTCTGTTGACATCAGCAATAAGAACGTCTTCTTAATTGTGTCTGCTTCATGGAATTTGGGGGTTTTATTTGGATTTTGGAAAGTGTAAGGACTTTCAACTGTGTCTAAGTAACACAGAGCACAAGTCCCTGTATATCCCTGAAGATGTTTCTGTGGTTTTGGGAAAAAATACCATGGAAATGATATGTGGAAGATCCTTCTAAAAGATCTTATTAGCTGAGGTCTAGCATAACACTTCAGAATTTAAGTAATTCCATAGCAATTTATTGATATCTAACCTCTGTATGTTGAAGTCCTAGTTTACCCCTAATTTGGATGCATATTGTTGCTTCCTGACTTGCACGTGCTCAAGTGCTTTTTTTCATGCTTTGCAGACTCTTTCAACTTACCAAAATGCCCAAAATCTAGCATGATAAAGGAAAAAAGCTGGTGCAAAAAAAAAAGGTGAAAGGAACATTGAGATGGAGAGAGGACCGTGGTAGCTGAACAGCAAAGGATTAGACAAATGCAGAATATCAATATCAGTATCATTCAGTGGCTTAATTCCCCTTTTTCTCCTCCAGTTGTTCATGACATTTCTCTAGCCCAGTAACCCAGTGAATATAACATTGCCACTACTAATTGCCAGTCACAGGCTTAGTATTAAGTTTGCAAGGCCTGAGACTTGGCAGGTTTTGTCTCAGCTATTCTTGACCTGTCTGGAGTTTTGGTTTTTACTTGATTTAGCTGAAACATTTTTTCTAATTAGCAGATGACAACTCTTGTTATAAACATAATTTTTATATAGATAGTGGTGGCAAGTAGTTATTCTGTGTAAAACAGTATTTATAGCTTTAACTGATATTGATGTAACACAGAGAAATAAATGCTTGGCATAATAGCAAGGGCCTTGAAAGTAAGGTTAGAGCATGCAGTAGAAATGAGAACAGGCATGGTATAATAAAATGAGAGGCACAGGTTGTTACTGGAGATTGCAATGGTATGAAAAATACACCAAGAAGTGAAAGAAATAGAAACTGGACAAAACCCGTTGTAGGAATAACAAAAGAACAAAGAACAAGCATTCAATGTGTATAAAATGCATCTGGTATACTAAATTTGGGTGCAGCGTGGAGATACAGACCAGCAAAGAAAGATCAAGGTGTAAAAATGGGTTACACAAATAGTCCAAAGTGAATTCTAGAGGGAGGAGAAAGAAGAAACTTTATCATACACATCTTACTCCTTCCAGCAAAGGACATTTATGACTTGCTGGAATTTCCCCCTTCCTGTGTGATGATGATCAGTACTGCAAACTCTTGGTACCTGGCATAACACCAGATTAAAAGTAGCAGTAATTAGGAAGTGTGCATGCAGCATTTTAACCAAATTACTGTTATTGAGACTTTTTTTTCCTCATTTCTGTATTAATAATATTTGGAACAACATGTAACTAAAATGTAAAGATTTTCATTATTCATGAATAAGTTATTTGCTTTCCCTTGGTGTGTTTTCTTCTTGCCTGTAACAAGATTTTAAGTGTGACATTTCCTGTACCTATGCACACAATGTTGTTTGAGATGTCCTGTAATGTTCAACCTGGCTTCCAGCTGCTGCTCTGTAGGGGCAACAGACCATCATGTTTATCAAATTTATCAGCTCCACTTGAATGTTTTTGATCTCTTGGGGCAGCCAAAATGGCACTGAATGCCAGCAAATGGACAACTGAATTAAGCCTTCTGTCTTTAGGCTGTATCTTAGGAAACAAATAAATTTAGTCTGGGAAAATACTATTTCAGAAATTTCAGTAGTTTTAATCTTCTTGGCATTCCTGAAATAAGAAAGTTTATTTTTAATCTTCTACAGATGAGCAATATTATTGAGATAATAGTAGTATGCTTCTCATTTATCTTCTATTCTCTAAAAATTAACCATTAAAAAAAAAAAAAAAAGTTTTAAATACCTTAGAAAGACAAATGACAAAGACAGACACCAGATTAAATTTATTTAGGACAGACACCTCAGAGGACATTTCTCTGCTATCCTACCCTATTCCAAGATTAATTTGCAAGATATGTGGGAGGAGTTGCCCTCAGCAGAGGTAGCCTAGATGACAGATTTAATCAAGATGCTTGCTTAAAGGCCTCTTTCAACTATGTATAGCAAATTTTAACTCTTTAATATGAATGATTAATTTGAAACAGTAGTGTTTGCACAGATACATATATAAATAAAGATGTAGATCCAAATCCCCCAAATTTAGATAGGAGTAGTAGGAGATGGCTGACTGCATAGGCATGTACTTAGAAATTTTCTGCCTAAAAAATCTTTAAATCAACAGGCAGCATGTCACATGCCAGTGATTAAAAAACAACCAACCAACCAAAGCCCCAAATGTGCTTAAAATAAGATCTGCAGGAAAAAAATAAAGAGAGAAATGAAGTGACATATGTGTGCAAATAAGATAAGGTAAATTCTAAGGGATATGAATTTATTGTCTCCATTTTGAGTAAAGATAATTGTGTAGATCCCAAAGATAAAGGTAGGATAATTAAAAAATCTTAACACAATTAGTTGGAGGGATCAAGCAATCTCTATCCCTGTATTCTGAAAGAATGTGAACATATTTCAGGTGTTGCAATTAATATTTCTAATAAATCTATAAAGTTTATTACCCAAGAATAGTAAATATACTGAGTATATCTGAAAAACTAAAAAGACATCTGGTTAAACTTACATATATGACCTCAATGTTATGAAAAGACTTAAATAATTTTTTGAATAAAAGTATGATTACATATTTGAAGATAAATGAGCAATGGGCTAAAATACACTGTGAGTTAAACAAAGATAGATTTTGCTAGTTTATCTGACAACTTTCTTCATAAGTTAGTGTTGTGCTTTAGCCCAGCTGGCAGCTGAGCACACAGCTGCTCGTTCACTCACTCCCCCCCACCCGCCCAGTGTGGGATGGGGAGGAGAATCTGAAAACAAAAGTAAAACATGGGTTGGGATAAGGACAGTTTACTGGGACAGCAAAGGAAAAGGAAAATAACAAGAACTGTACTTAGAATATACAAAACAGGTGATACACAATGCCATTTCTCACCTAACGACTGCACATGACCACACACTCAGACCATCCCACAGTCATGCCATCCCTTGCCAACCAGCCCCCTTTCTATGCTGAGCATGATGTCATATGGTATGTAATACCCCTTTGGCTGGTTAAGATCTCCTGTCCTGACTCTGTTCCATCCCAGCTTCTGGGGAAAATTAACTGTATCCTAGTCAAAAACCAGGACATTTTCCACCCCTTATTCTACACCATCT
>VXBL01008129.1:0-31151 GCA_013400195.1 Aramus guarauna | reverse complement strand
TTCACTAAGTGAACTGATTTCCTTGTGTATTTCTTTTTGTGTATAGGGGCGATGATACTGGTATGGGTTGATCTTTTGACTTGGGTACAGTGCCTGTTGCGGGGGTTTGGGTAGCTGTAGTGCTTGTTGTGGGAGTTTGGGTATCCACAGTGCCTGTGGGTCTGCTCCCTCCCTCTCCCCCTGGATGGTGCTGTCTACCATCAAGCAGTGTTTGATAGATCGTGGCCAGGGCCCAGCACAGTGCAGTAAGTTGTGTCTCCTTAGAATACCCACAACATTTTTCTTTCAAATATTCTACCATTCTTTCAGGGTTTTGCAGTTGTTCAGGAGAGAAGCTCCAAACCACTGGGGGTGAGAAAGTCTCTAGATACCCGCCCATACTCTCCCACATGCCATGCCAGCCCTGACTATTCAGCCTCTGGGAAAATCTCTGGGTGGTATTCTTAAAACAATTTTTGCTAATGGGACTTGATCTTGGAAATTTACTTCATTCAGAAGGAATTGGTTTGTGTAACGCCAAATATTACTGAAGTTTCTGGGCACATATCTTTGTTTTTTCAACAGCAGCAAGGAGGCATTTCCATTGCCTCCTGAGAACCAAGGAAACTTCAAAGTCCCTGGGCATGTTTTTTCACTTGCAAAGGCACCAACTTTACTGACCTTCCATGGCCTCAAACCATGGTCCAGAAGGAGCCTAGTTATGTTTTCACTGTGACTGAACTTTCTAAGCCCTGCTGTGTAGCTGGACTGCTTGCTAGGTCCAGCTCAGGTGCACCTTTACTGTGTTCTTCTATGGGACTTATTCTGGAATTGCCTCAGGAAGAACCAGATCCAGTGATTCTGGACTTCAAGTTAACCCTCTTTCTTAGTGAGAAAATGCCCTGGCCGTGAAAGGAAGTATGATGGGAAAGTTTGTGTGCTTCCTTTAGGAAGATCCTAATCATCAGCAGTACTATGTGTTCATCTCAGTTTCATTATTCCTCCTCTTTTTACAACAGCTTTACATTCTGTTAACTTTACTGGCTTGAGATGAGTTAATTCTCTTTTAAAACTATATATGTGAGAGCAGAATCATACCTCAGTACCATCTTCTTAAAGATGAGCTGCTGCTTCTATGACAGTAAGGCTCTGCTTCAAACAATACACGTTAACTTTTGGAAAAAGGTTTTACATAGTATGTAAAGTGATTTTCCTGTGTCAGGAGAATAAGAAAAAGTTAATTTTACTTAGTTTTCCTAAAGCTTTCAAAATAATCAGAGATTACTTTTATCAAGGAAACTAGCACAGATATAACTAGTGTATTGTGAAAGGGGGTTATTTAAGATTTTCTTGAAACACTGGCCCTCTGGGGGTTTTTAATTGCAGCATGGTGAACATCATTAGAGAAGTGCACTCTGCATAAGGGAGTAATCTGAAGGCTGATCAGAAGAGTATTACTTCTCATAAATGTTCTTGTAATTGTGTTATGCTGGGAAAGGACTGCTTGACTACAGTAACAAGTTGCAGGTATTCATTCCAAATAATGAGCAATTATGCTGTTATTCATAAGTTTTATTGTCACTGTTATTTATAAGTTTCATTGTATTATCAAACAAATCCAGAAATACACGGTTTACCTTCTATTTCCTACTAGGAAATAGGATCTCTGTGGTGCACATGCATCATGTTTTATATTCCTATCTCTAATGCTAGCTGTCTAACATTGGAATAAATTATATGCAGGAATGCTCTCTAGATCTACAAAAAGGTTAATAATATTGTTTAAATTATTTCTACAGGCAGTAGTTCTGTTAAGGAACAGCTTTATCTAATTTGTTTTGTATAATGCTCCAAGAAAAGCAAATATGTTTTTATTTCAAATGAGAACCATACTGAAATCTGCTACAAGTGAAAGTTAGCTCTTTGGCTGCTGCTCAGACTCCTGCTAAGATAAAATATATTTCTTTAGCACAAGCCTTAAAAATACTTTAGAAAAATAATTTCATTCTTCTTGTGTGTCCTGTAACTCATAGTGATGCAAGACATTCAGAAAAAAAAGGACATTGGTGGCATTTGAATCATATTCTTTGAGAAAAATCTTTTTTTTTTTTTTTTTCCTTATTCCTAGAAGAAGAGTTCACAGTCTATTACAACAGGAACACCAAATATTTACTCTGAAATATTTCATTTCTGCTCCTATGAAAGGCAGTGTATCACTGGCTGTTAGTCTGGGGGTAGTCCAGGCTTCTCCTTCACCTTATGACCTGCATCTCAAAAAGTCTTGTTATGGTTTTATCCCAGCCAGCAGCTGAGCCCCATGCAGCCGCTCATTCACTCCTCACATCCNGGGCAGTGCAAGAAGCAGAAAAGGCCTTGGCTCTGTGTAAGCACTGTTCAGCAATAGGTCCATATAACAAAAACATCTCTGTATTATCAGCGCTGTTTCTAGCACAAATCCAAAACATATTCCCATACTAGCTACTGTGAAGAAAATTAACCCTCTCAGATGAAACCAGGACAATCTTCATGAAGTTGAGAGCTGCTGCAGATAGACAGACATTGAAGATCCAAATAGGACAGAGGTCCACCATTCTTCTATAGGGTGAAGCCAGTTTAGCTGGTAAAGATGATGTTCCTTTGTTAACTTCTCTTCAAAGCTGGGCATTTAGATTGCTCACTTTTTCTAAAGCAGGACAGTTCCACATTGGCCCCACAAAGCAAAACGTTAGTTGAAATGATTGATGCAGATTGTAATTTAGGCTATCAACAGCAGTTTAAAGGTGTGCACAATACCTACTTTGCAGCAAAATGAGACCATATACTAAATGGCATTGTTTAGTATGCAATCACAAGGCAAATATAATATCAGGGCAGCTAGATAGCATGGCAAAATGGTAAACCTTTTGATATTGATATTGACTTGCAACAGAATTGAGGAGTCACTGAACATTCCACCAGATGTACTTTAAGAGTATGCCTTTGGAATAAATGAGTGAACAAATTTATTAATGAATTTCAAGCAGATTCTACTCTCATTAGGCTCAGTAATTTTCATGTGAATTGACTTTATGTGTCCCTAAAATCTGTGTCCTTTCTGAATAACAGGTAACTGTTAGAGGAAAATACCTTATGCCAAATCCAACAGCCTGAGAGAAGTGAAGCTGCCCCTCTGGGTCCCCAGGTCCAACCAGTATTGAGGCAGAAGATGTATTCCTGGTAGGCACACAGGCAAAGCACACATATGTGCTACCTATACACATATATACATGGCAGGCCACAAAGATCACAAACACAGCACTCACATGAACATAGACAGCACTAACAGCTGCTCTCCTCTGTGGCTGGGCAGGATCGAAGTCCAATAGCGAGAATATATATGTACACACATGCAAGAGAGGATCAAGTTCCAGATCACCTGAGGAACCTGAACATACATAAGTCTATCTATGGGACTTCACAAGATGCATCCCAGAGTCCTGAGGGAATTGGCTGATGTAGTTGCCAAGTCACTCTCTGTGTTATTTGAAAAGTCTTGGCAGTCAGGTGAAGTCCCCGGTGACTGGAAAAAAGAGAAAAATTGCACACCTTTTTAAAAAGGGTAGAAAGGAGGACTCTGGGAACTAATGACCTGACAGCCTCACCTCTGTGCCTGGGAAGATCATGGAACAGATCCTCCTAGAAGCTATGCCATGTTCCTGAACGACTCCAGCCCATGAGAGGGACCCATGCTGGGGCAGTTCATGAAGTGTAGTTGATACTGTTTTCAAATATGACTGTGTTTTTATTAAATTACATGTCCTTTTCAGTGATGAACTTCGTTGATCAATTTACTGAAGATAAAAGTCAAAGTAACAGTTAGCTTTAACATTTCCAAATGATGTCTTCATTTTGGAAGTTTTGGAAGTCATTTATTTATCTATTTTTCCATATAGACATATTTTATACATGTAGTGAATAAATCCAGTGGGACTCTTGGAAGAGAGTTTAGAATGGATTCCTGCCTTTGGCATTTCCTGTGTATGCCACTCTAGGAAAACAGCATAGAAAACTACCTGAGAGACATGGAGTCTGAGGTCTTACAACCTGGGACCTATGGACCACAAATGCAAAGCATTATTATGCTGCTGTCTTCAGTAGTGCATATATGAATCAATATGAAACCTTTAGACAGCAGCAACAAAACCAGGTTCTGTAACATGAAGTATGTATAGGCATCATAATTCTTCTCTTGTATTAACTTTGAAGTATCCCACATACTGAGTTCTTCCATTAGGATGAGTCTCCTAAGTGCTCCACTAAAAAAATCACTGACTTAGCTGACTGCAAGTTCCTCTACTTGAGATTGACAGTGAAATTATTTTCACTTTGGTACTGCTTAATGAACAAAAATGAGTTTTCATTTGAAAATAAATAAAACAACTATATGCTAGCTGTTCAGCACAATCACATCATTATGAAATGGTAAGTCAAACTACAGTTTCCCAGAATGAGTAAATCAACACAAATATTTATGAGTTTTGATAAACTGTTGAGAAGTTTCTGAGGACTAGCAAATTAATTCAAAACATGTAATTTTAATTTACAACTCTTCAACTCCCATTGCAGTAAAAAGAAAGAGAAATGTTTAAGACTATCCTTCATAACACCGTAAATGAAGCTGCTTCTCACAATGAACTTCATGTTCTATCTTTATAAACCTGTCCTGGCTCTGGCTAGGATAGAGTTAATTTCCCAAGGAGCCAGGCCAAGTGAGCCAGGCTGGCTGGGGGCTATTCCATACCATCTGACATCATGCTCACCATAAACGGGGGCTGGTCAGGGAGGGGCGGGTTCGGTGGGTTCAGCGCAGCTCCAGGGTGGGCTGAGGGTCAGGTCGGCCGTGGGATTGGTCAATTGTTTTGTATTATCACTCATTGTATATCTCTGTTATCATTACTGTTGTTGATTGTTCCCCTCTCCCTTGCTGTCCCAGTAAACTGTCCTTACCCCAACCCACGAGGCTTTTGCCTTTGTTTGTCCGGTCTCCTCCCCACCCCGCCGGGGGAGGGGTGAGCGAGCAGCCACGTGGTGCTCGGCTGGGCCTAAACCATGTCAAAACCCCAACATTAAATGTAAAACATTGGGAACAAGGTCTTGTATGGTATCTCAGATATTGTTTTGACTACTGGAGATTTTTATCATCTGTTTAGGAATCAGAGACTCAAAAGTTTTCCAGAGAACTTGAGAAAAATTCCTCACACTACACAGAAATTTCAGGCTTAGATTTCTATCCTTTGCCTGAACATCTAAAGGTTATGCTATTGGCACACTCCTCCCACCCACCCCCCTCACATTAAGCTTTATGGGGGGATTTTTCAAGCAGGAAAGACCTGTTGTCATGTTGTCAGGGAATCTAAATTCATCAGCATCCTGCAGGCTGTTTTGGAAACTATTGCTTCTTTTTCATTCACACACAGCCCTCCACTTATAACTCACTAGGTATATTGACATATATAATATAAAACATTGGTTTCCAAACTCAGGTGTGCACTCCCCAGGGGATGTGTAAGACAGTCCATTGGGGTGATGGATCCACCAGCTGCTGGAGGGATCTGTCTTAGAATCATAGCATCATAGAATGGTTTGGGTTGGAAGGGATCTCAAAGATCATCTATTTGCAAACCCCCTGCCATGGGCAGGGACACCTTCCACCTAGACCAAGTTGCCCAAAGGCCCATCCAACCTGGCCTTGAACGCTGCCAGGGATGGGGCATCCACAACTTCTCTGGGCAGCCTGTTCCAGTGCCTCACCACCCTCACAGGGAAGAATTTCTTCCTAATATCTAATCTAAATCTAGCCCAGAGCTGGACACAGTAACCCAGGTGGTGTCTCACAAGAGCAGACTAGAGGGGGAGAATCGATTTCCTTGACCTGCTGGTCACACTGCTTTTGATGCAGCCCAGGACACGGCTTTCTAGGCTGTAAGCGAGCATTGCTGGATCATGTTGAGCTTCTCATCAATCAATACCCCCAAGTCCTTCTCCTCAGGGCTGCTCTCACTCCATTCCCTGCCCAGCCTGTAGTTGTGATTGGAATTGACCCAACCCAGGACCTTGTACTTGGCCTTGTTGAACTTCATATGGTTCCCATGGGACCACCTCTCGAGCCTGTCAAGGTCCCTCTGGATGGCATTCCTTCCCTCCAGCGTGTTGACCACACCACACAGCTTGGTGTTGTTGTAAACGTACTTGATCCTGCTGTCTGTGTCACCGACAATGATGTTAAACAGTGCCAGCCCCAGCACCGACCCCTGAGGAACACCACTCATCACTGGTCTCCCTTGGACACTGAGCAATTGACTGCAACTCTTTGAGTGCAACCATCCAGCCAAATCCTTATCCACCGAGTGGTCCATCCATCAAATCCGTGTCTCTCCAACTTAGGGACAAGAATGTCATGCGAGACAGTGTCAAATGCTTTGCAGAATTCCAGGTAGATGATGTCAGTCACTCTTCATTTATCCACCAACACTGTAAGCCCATCATAGAAGGCCACCAAATTTTTCAGGCACGATCTACCCATAGTGAAGCCATGTTGGCTCTCACCAATTACCTCCTTATTTTCCATGTGCCTGAGAATAGTTTCCAGGAGGATCTGCTCCATGATCTTGTCAGGCACAGAGGTGAGACTGACTGGCCTGTAGTTCCCCAGGTCTTTCTTTTTTCCCTTTTTAAAAATGGGGCTTATGTTTCCCCTTTTCCAGTCAGTAAGAACTTTGCCAGACTGCCAGGACTTCTCAAATATGATGGATAGTGGCTTAGCCCTTTCCACCAGTTCCCTCAGGATGTCTCTCCTGAGCTTGGAGGAGGTGACCCTTGAATACTAGCCAGCTTTCTTGGGCCCCTCTTCCCTCCAGGGCTTTGTCACATGGCATTCTACCAAGAAGATCTCTGAAGAGGCCAAAGTCTGCTCTCCTGATATCCAGGGCAGTGAGCTTGCTGTGTGCCCTCCTCACTGCCCTGATGATCTTGAACTCCACCATTTCATGGTCACTGTAGCCAAAGCTGCCCTTGAGCTTCACATTCCCCACCAGTCCCTCCTTGTTGGTGAGAACAAGGTCCAGCATGGCACTTCTCCTTGTTGGCTCCTCTATCACTTGGAAAGGGAAGTTATCATCAACACATTCCAGGAACCTCCTGGGTTGCCTGTGACCTGCTGTGTTGTCCCTCCAACAGATGTCAGGGTGGTTGAAGTCCCCCATGAAGACCAGGGCTTGTGAACGTGAGGCTGCTCCTATGTGCCTATAGAGGGCCTCATCTGCTTGATCTCCCTGGTGTGGTGGCCTGTAGCAGAGCCCCACTATGATGTCCCCTGCCCCAGCGCTCCCTTTAATTCTAACCCATAAGCTCTCAGTCAGCTCCTCATCCATCCCCAGATTATTTGTGACTGATCTATGTGAAAACTCGTGAACTGCAGAATCTGGGTATTATATATATAAAAGAGTGGTTCATCAAAGCAATACTTTTTAAGAACAGGAGTAGAAACAAATCAATAAATAAATAAGAAAGGGAGATTAAAGGATTTGTGAGAAATTACTTTAAAGCTTAAATATGATCTAGGAAAATTTCTTTTTAGATACTTCATAAGGGACATTATTTTTTTTCTTAGGAAAAATGTTAGCAGTAGAAGATACTTAATTGTATATATTTAATAACATTACATTTTCTTCCCATCATGTTTAAAATAAATGAGAGACTGCAAATGAGTTGCTAATTGTGAGTGCTTCATACATACATTCATGATAACATTTAAGAAAGTAATTTATAAATATGAACAATGCATGTGGAGCATATAGTGAAACTGAATGTAGTAGGAGATGCTGTGGTTTGCAGAGACAAAAAAACCCTGTTATGGTTTAGCCCCAGCTGGCAGCTGAGCACCATGCAGGCACTTGCTCACTCCTCCCCCCACCCCACTGGGATGGCGAGGAGAATGGCAAGACAAAGGCAAAAATTCGTGGGTTGGGATAAGGACAGTTTTCTGGGACAGTAAAGGGAGAGAGAGGAAAATAACAACAGCAGTACTTATAACAGAATACACAAAATGAATTATAGCAGAAGGCAATTTACCAACCCAACGACCAACCAGATACTTAGCCCACACTCAGACCATCCCAGAGCTGGTTCCAAGCCATGCCACCCCTCCCCAGCTACCCCCTTTTTATACTGAGCATGATGTCACATGGTGTGGAATACCCCCTTTGGCTAGTTTGGGTCACCTGTCCTGGCTGTGTCCCATCCCAGCATCTGGTGAAAATTAACTCTATCCTAGCCAAACCCAGAAATAAACTTTACAGAAGGTTACATTAAAAGTTGTCTAAACTCTACTGAAGTAGGACTTCTGAGGGAAAGATTTGTACCTTTTACCAGGCTACTTCCCTAAAAGGCTTTCAAGACTCTACTGATTGTGAGCACATGGTTAAAATCCTGTGAAGGCCCAAATTCTGTTTCTGGAGGCAGTGTAAAAGTTGGTATTAAAATTTTAGCATCTACCAACCTGCATAATTTGGTTATGTTTATAGCTTTCATATCGAAATGCCACACGCATCTGAAAAATAGGACCTGGAAAGTTTTCACTGCATAGTCACTGCTCAAACATTTCTACAAGCAATGACAGGAAAACAATGACACGTATAACAAACCCTCCTTTCAGTTTTCTTCAAAGTCAAAACATTTACTGGGTTTGATTCCTTCCTAAGTGGTTAGAATATCAATTCAACTAAACACAATGTATCTACAGACTGTACCAAATGGAAACTGGACTATATGAACCAGGCAACAAAAGAACTTAAAGCCTCAGCTAGGAAGAAGAAGTCATTTTTAGGATCTGTTTAAGTTCTTTATAACCTTTCAAGTAGTGACCTTAAAAGGTCCTTTATAGGAATAAAGAATTAGTTCTAATCCATAAAATGGTATTGTGGTTCTTGTTTCCACTACCAGTCTACTGACCCCAGACAACTTGCTTGCATGAGGATAATCATAATTTCATTAGTGCAGTTCTCAGAAACACTCGAATGAAAATAGCTATAAATATTTAAGTGTTGATATTTATAAGGAACTTAATAAATTGGAGTTCACCTTCAAGTTTTGAACTAGGTCACAGTCCGAGAGTGATTGAACTAATCTCCAAGCCTATTCCAGTTCTGCCTTACAAAAATGAACGTAGAGTGCGGGTACATGTTCACAGTTAATACATACAGCACTAAAAAGAGGATTTCCCCAAATTTTTATCTGGATGAATCAGCAGTTAGGGCTTTCTTTTCTTTTTTGGGTACTGTTTTTCTGAAGTAGAACACAATGTTTTGAAACCAATGAAGACTACATGGAACTAGACATACTTGATGAAGATTATATGGAGTTTTTATAAAAGCCAGAAGTGTTTCAAAATAATATAATTGAAAAATGGTGTTGGTAAACAAATCATGCTACATGTTCTATTACCCTTACAAGTAAACAACACAAACAACACCCAAAAAATATTGCTGAAACTTTTTCACACTACAGAATTTCCTGCATTTAATTAAAAATAGACTATGGTAGCACAGCTTTAGACTGAGTGCATTCAAAACCACATCTGTGCAGGACTATGTAAGTTAAACAACTAAAGCCTTTTTTTTTAAGGTTAAATAGGCAGCTGATCTGTTTGCCTTACAAAGTTTAACATACTGCCTGATCTCAGCTTTCCTTACAGATTTGCAATGCCACAAAAACACTGAAGATAAAAGCTCTGCTTTGATCCCTTTTTTTTTAAAAAAAGGGGAAAAAGAGAAAAATATCAGAAATAATGACACAAAATGGTATTGAGGTCTCTGATAGAATTAGTTTCTTTTACAGTATACTCAGATAAAATGATTTGTGAAATAGTGTAAAGCACTAATAGTAAGAGATAACATGTCATGATAGCTTCATAAAAACATAAAGCATCTACTTCATCAAACCTACTTTTTACTTCTGTCTCCTGAACAAGAAGTGGAATGGGGTGAATCTTTTGAAAGCTGCTTTCCCAGAAAGATTATTAGTGTTTTCCTCTCCTTGAAAACTATCATTACTTCCTGGAAAATAAAAAAAAAACAAACATATAGTTGTGCAATTAAATAGAACTGGCAGTCACCTAATTTAAGTATGATGTGTGGTTAATAGCAGCATAAGTTTTTGCCCTGCTTGTGTGCTCAGGCCATAGCAATGCTGTCAACTACTGCAACAAAAGAATTGATTTGCAACTTTTTATTGCATTGAATAAAGTAATGTAACAGTAGGACAGTGAAGGATCCTTCAATAAATAATGAAAGGTGACAAAAAGTAATTAAATTGCCATTCTTTAATGAATAGCAGGTTTTTCTGTTGTGTGAATCCTTATTGGACACCATCCATCATAACAGTGGAACACAAAACAATTATTTAAAAAAATCCCTGGAATTCAGTTATCTTTTCTGCGCTATATTTTTTGAGTTAGCCAAGATGTTGGTTCTGATGAGCTAACTGCTCTATTAACATAAAGCCTGAATGACAATTATTTAGAATGATTTGAAATCCACTGGCTACAATCTCATCCATCATTTTCCTGAACATCCAACTCTGTTGTACATCTCCTGTCTGTGTCTTAGTAGATAACTTATTAAATAAAGTTTCCAAATGGTTTATTTATTTTCCATGGATTTGTAAAATTATGGAGATTAGTAGTTATATATATTATGTGTGTGTATGGATGGGGCCCTCCAGAATGGAGGGAATGACTACGAGGGAAGGAGCAGGAGAAGAAAAGAATGAGGAATAAGGACAGACAGAGACAAAGCATAGTGCCCTGACCCCAAATACCTGTACTGCCATCACCTCACAAGGGGACAGACTGTGATCGTAAGGAAGGCAGTGGAAACTGGGAGGGGGAAGAGGGGCATCTGGTGTAATGTGGAGCCTGGGAAAGAGTGGGGAAAGGTGTTTTCCCTCTGTGTTTAAATGTCTGCTTTCATTCCAAATACCCAAATCTGTTACTGAATGTTTATGTTAATAAAAAATAAAATTGCCAAAGTTGTGTCTATTTTGCCTGTCAACACCATTGTTTCTAGTGACTATCCATTTCTTTCTTTTACATTGGAATAAACTTACTTTATTAAGTTTTATTGTAGTAATCAAGTATTAATTTAATGTAACTATTTTATTAATAATAGTAGTAAAAGTATTAACCCAGAGAAAACAATAGAAATTAGGTGGAATCCAAAAGATCAGAAAGGTCTGGAAATGTCAGACTGTGACATTTGTTTCTGGTGAACATCATCAATATCCCTTTTTAGATAGATAAGTGCTTCTGAAATCATAGTATCGGTGTTTTCAATCTACTAAGAAATATATGTCAAAGATAAGTGAACTCATTACTTAGATTATTTACTATCATGTCTGTAGAAACACAAAGTTGGATGGTTGCACTCAAAGAGTTGTGGTCAATGCCTCAATGTCCAAGTGGAGTCCAGTGATGAGTGACGTTCCTCGGGGGTCAGTATTGGAACTGGTGCAGTTTAACATTTTGTCAGCAACATGGACAATGTGATCGAGCGCATGCTCAGCAAGTTTGCTGATGACACCAAGCTATGTGGTATGGTCGACACGCTGGAGGGAAGGGATGCCATCCAGAGGGATTTTAACAGGCTTGAAAGGTGGGCCCATGCAAACTGCATGAAGTTCAACAAGCCCAAGTGTAAGGTCCTGCGCATGGGTTGGGGCACTCCCAATCACAACTACAAGCTGGGTGGAGAATGAACTGAGAGCAACCATGAGGAGAAGGACTTGCAGGTGTTGGTGGATGAGAAGCTAAACCTGACCTAGCAATGTGTGCTTGCAACCCAGAAAGCCAACTGTATGCTGGGCTGCATCAAAAGAGGCATGACCAGCAGGCCGAGGGAGCTTTTGTGAGACCCCACCTGGAGTACTGCATCCAGCTCTATGGCCCCCAACATAAGAAGGACATGGAATTTTTGGAGTGAGTCCAAAGGAGGGCCATGGAGATGATCAGAGAGCTGGAGCACCTCTCCTGTGAGGACAGGCTGAGAGAGTTGGGGTTGTTCAGCCTGGAGAAGATAAAGCTTCGAGGGGACCTTCCAGTACCTGAAGGAGGCCTGCAAGAAAGCTAGTCAGATTGTTTAAAAAGAATAATTGATAAGACTTTTGTTATTAAAGCAGTCTAATGTTCCCTTCTGTAGCTGAATTGAATGTGTTTCTGAAGCTTATGAAAACTGATTCCAGTAAGGAGAATATTTACTTCTGGATAACTTATGAGGATTACAGGAAGAGCAAGACTGCACATGAAATTTTTCCAAAAGTTATGATCATTTATGAAACATGCAGACAAAAAGATACCCAAAAGAGTTATAGTAAAAACATTCTTCAAGATACAGTGTTGGATGCAAGTGCATCTGATGGTGTCTGCTTTTATGAGGTACATGCCCGGAAACATCATCCATTCCACATCAACAATTGTGGAAGTGGCAATGGTTAATCATGTAGCCACTGTCATGAGAAGGCTACATCTTAAATGTCAAAGCTTTTGAAGAATGTTTTTACTTTTCTCTAGAGCCCTTTCAATATCCCCTCCATAATACTCTTCCATGTCTAAGGGAAGAGCATGAGTTTGAAATATTATTTCAGAGGAGTCAAACATTCTTACTTGTCTATGAAATCTGGATGTATGTTTAAATATACATGGTGTATTTAAGGATAATAGCAACGGTAAATGGTAACACTGTCATGAGAAGTAACAGTTGGTAACAGTCATTTGTGGAAACATGTCTTTAAAATTGCCTGCAGAACAACAGAATAATTTTCTTATTCTCTTAAACCAGTAATTATGCATTAACTTCTTATATAGCTAAGATTCAGAAGCTTTTCTCTAAATAAGCGAAATCACTAAAGCAAATTATTAAATTAAAGTTTTTGAAGTAATAATTACGAGCATGATTTAAGTACAGCTACTGCTTCATTGACATAGTTTTATTACCCGAAGCAGCTCCAAATTAATATTTCTGGTGTGTTACAGGAAACGTATACACAAAATATGTTGATATATTGATTCTTATTAATTCTAAGACCTATTTATATTGTTCAAGTAGTGAAAAGAAATCTTTTTATTTACAGTTTCTTGCTCGGGTGTATTGTAAATGAATAATTATAAAAATGAACAAAAGGAACATGTCTGACTTCTTTAGGAAAGTGACAAATAGAGGGGGGGATGATAAACTCACTGAAATCAAAACAATTTTTTCAATATGTCTTTCACATCTGTAATTCTGTATTATACTACCAAGTCTGAGCAGACTGACTTACCTGTGTTCCTTTTTTCCCTCTGTTCTTTTCTTGTTTGTCAAAATAGTGGGTGTTAAATAGTAAAAGATACTTTCTTATAATAGGGTTGGAAAAGGTATCAATCAAAATTTCAGTCATAGTTCCTGGGAAATACACTTAAAATCCACATCTGATCTTTCTTGGACAGAGGACTCTTTTATTAGGTTTCCTTACAAAAGGTAATAGCCCATTTTATTCCTTCTCCTATAACATCATATTGGGGTGAATCTCATGTAAGGAGAAAAACCTTCGGTTGACTGAAGAACTGGTCATCTCCAAGTGGTCATTCTGTGAGCAATTTTTAGAGAAACCACCCCAACACCAATAGGTGCCTTCTTTAGATGCTTATGAGATGCCTAATAATTTAGAAAAGATGAGTAGGAAGGATAGGTAGGGCACAAGGTCAACACCTTGACCAACAGTAACATAGTGATCTGTCATAATCTTGAGTGGTGCATAGAGTACGGATGTTGTCCTTCAGCAGTTGGCTCCTATGTTGAATTGCTTTCCTGGGTTCAACTCAGCAGCTGAGACCAGCTGGCAGCATCTGATTAAAGATCTATCAGTTCCAGAAGTTGCTGCTTCTTTTTGACTAGTTTAGAATCCAAAAGGGTACTTTCCCACATCTTTTTTATGAGTTAGAAATGTATTGTATTATTAGGTCCAACAGATCATTTTATGATTACTGATTGCTTTCCAGTTTTTAGGTTCAAACTATTTGTTACCACTAGCTTTGTGCAAATACTGATGGAGACTGTGACAGTTAGAAATTAGAAAAAGACAAAGAAATAGCACATTATAGAAGACATTTTCTGAGTGGTTCAGGAGTTTATTACATGAAAATGTTGCTTATATTTCATTTTATTACATCCATCATGTATCCTGGGCCCATATAATTTAGAAGAGTCTTGTCACAGTCTAAATCTATACATGTCATTTGCACATAGCTACGTTTTTGCTAGCATAGACCGTTTGTAGTATTTTCTCATACTGCAAAACACATGGGAATAAGTATTAGGTAAAATGTAAAATTACAAGGCTTTTACCTACAGCCACTGCATAAGTAAAATTTTGACTATTATGTATATTAAGAGAGCATTGGAAACTGCCTATTTAATTTTTATAGTCATACATTTTATACTATTTTCTTTGTCTATTATACTATTACATTATTATACTATTTTATTTGTCTATTCTCCTTATTTAAATTATGCTGTATATTTTGGCTTTGCCATTAAATATTTGTATTATACTTTTTTGCAACCAAATGAGCCAAAAGGATGAAGAAAAGCACCAAGAATGTTACTTGCTTATACTGTGTTCCATTGAAAAACAGGTGAATATATGCATATATAAGTATTTTACTTTCATTTGTTAATCTTCAGGTAATATTGCCCTCATTACTAAACTTCATTCTAAAAGTTTAGAACTTTCATGCCTTTTGCCTTGAAAGAGAATCTGAAGAGTAAAAGCCAGACCTTTGGCAAAGTTGGAAGGACCAACAATTTTACATGTCTTTTGCTTAATGCACACACACTCTTGAGCAGAAGGGAGAGGTCCCCTTTTTAGTTCTTTAGTAATCAAGACATCCACAAAAGTTTTATAGTCAGTGCATGCAATTACCCTGTCTTTACCTTATGGAATTCACACAGAGATATCCCAAAGCATGGGGCAAGTCTCAAAATGTTGGTTCTGTTAAATAATTCAATAAGAGCAGGATTTAGTAATAGCTGTGACTGGCCTATTCAATCATTTTGCACAGTATTTAAGCTTTCTTTTCTTCTCCTTTCAGTTACCTGTCAAAGTGAAGAGATACAGTTTGTGACGGTGGGACTTTATTTTCATTGCTATTTTAAAACATGTATGAACTGTTCAGCCTGAGAAGTTCAGTGTTCCCTGAACTAACTTCCAGTCACTCAGTTGATATATTAAGAGTTGTCGGATGTAGTTTAATGCAAAGTTCTTAACATGTAACATAGAATCATAGAATCCTTTAGGTTGGAAAAGACTGTTAAGATCATTGAGTCCAACTGTTAACCGAGCACTGCCAAGTCCACCACTAAACCATGTCCCTAAGCACCATGTCTATGTGTCTTTTAAATACCTCCAAAGATGGACTCCACCACCTCTCCGGGCAGCCTGTTCCAGTGCTTGACAACTCTTTCAATGAAGAAATTTTCCTCATCACAATCTAACCTCCCCTGGCACAACTTGAGGCCATTTCCTCTTGTTCTATCACTTGTTACTTGGAAGAAGAGACCGACACCCACCTGGCTACAACCTCCTTTCAAATAGTTGTAGAGAGTGAATAATGTCTTCCATCAGCTTCCTTTTCTCCAGGCTAAACAACACCAGTTCACTCAGATGCTCCTCATAAGGCTTGCTCTCTAGACCCTTCACCAACTTCCTTGCTCTTGTTGCAAAGTACATGAATTTTCAACAGAGGTGCAAAGCTATTCCTGGTATTACAGATAGGGTGGGTGCTTCAATGCTCAAAGAGAATTCTTAAAGCCCAGAGTAACCATATATTTCTCAGGAAGACATAGACCTGAAAGGCCATGGACAAATAGATTTTTGTGAATGAAAAATAATCTGTCATAAGCAGAAGATGTTTGCAATTGTTCATTGACAGTAACAGAGTGAATAATATATTTCTGAATGTTTTCCTTCACTTCAATGACTGGATATAAATTTTGCCAAAACTGAACTCTGTTGTAAATATATTGACTCATTCAGCCATGCACACACTCTCTTTTAAATGTATCTGCTCTTTTTTTATTAATAATAAAAACCACCCTAGTCAACTTGTTATGCAGGTATACACCTCAAGTTCATTTTAATAGTAGTAAGTTTGTAATTGCTCAATGTGAGAAAATAATAATCCACCACACACACTGACTTCATAGAGTCAAATGTAATTTTACTCACTAAAGTCTCCTGGTTTCATGTTTGCCTCCAGTATTGTGGAGTCCTTGTCAACCCAGGGACACAAGAAGTGGTTCAGAATAGCAAGTAAAACTACATGGACATGCAGTGTTAGTGTTACACCTTTAACCTGGATAGGCATCATGCCCATTCTCACCTTGCTCTAGAAAAAACCCAACTTTTCTTCCTGTGCTGGAAAGCTGTCTCTACAACTTCTTGTTTATGCATTCCTCACTCCTTTTTTGTAATTATTTCTTCCTATAACTTAATCAAACTCAACAGCATTTCACAGTTGACACCAGTTGATAGATATGGCCTTTAATGTTGGAGAGTTTTATGACATTCAGTAGTTTCATTTATACAGTATAAGACATTATCTGATATATTCTGAAATCCTGTGGGAATACTTTTTTCCAAAAGAACTCTTGACAGACAACAAGAAGTTTCAGTGCTCGTGGAAATTTTAAGATTTGAGCAGCAAAGTTTGGTATTTATCTTCAAGTTCAATGAACACAACTCACCTTGAAGTAGGTTGAATTACTTTTCCATAGCCCATACAATGGTTGGTTTCATTCTTAAAACCAACCCAAGCATACACATTGTGTTGGTCTTATAATATTAATGCACACTGCCTGCCTTTTCACACCCAGCCAGCTTAAGACCCATTAAGTTTTGATAATCTACATTCACACAATCATAGAATTGTTTAGGTTGGAAAAGACCTTTAAGATCATTGAGTCTAACTGTTAACCTAGGACTGCCAAGTCGACCATGTCCCTAAACACCATGTTCATGTGTCTTTTAAATACCTCTAGGTATGGTGACTCAACCACTTCCCTGGGCAGCCTGTTCCAGGGCTTGACAACCCTTTTGGTGCAGAAATTTTTCCTAATATCTGATCTTAATTTCCCCTGGCACAACTTGAAGCCATTTCTTCTTGTCCTATCACTTGTTACTTGGGAGAAGAGACCAACACCCACCTCGCTACAACCTCCTTTCATGTAATCGTAGAGAGCAATCAGGTCTCCCTTGAATCTCCTTTTCTCCAGGCTAAACAGCCCTGGTTCCCTCAGCTGCCTCTCATAAGGCTTGCTCTCTAGACCCTTCACCAACTTCGTTGCCCTTCTCTGGACATGCTCCGGCACCTCAATGGTTTTCTTGTAGTGAGAGGCCCAAAACTGAACACAGCCCTCGCANGAGAACTGTCCCCAGTACTGAGCCCTGGGGAACACCACTTGTGATCGGCCACCAACTGAATTTAACTCCATTCACCACAATGCTTTGGGTCCAGCCATCCAGCCAGTCTTTTATCCAGTGAAGGGTACACCCGTCCAAGCCATGAGCAGCCAGCTTCTGCAGGAGAATGCTGTGGGAAATTGTGTCAAAGGCTTTACTAACGTCCAGACAACATCCACAGCCTTTCCCTCATCCACTAAGCAGGTCACCTTGTCATAGAAGGAGATCAGGTCAGTCAAGCAGAACCCACCTTTCATAAACCCATGCTGACTGGGCCTGATCACCTGTTTGTCCTGCACATGCTGTGTGATGACACTCAAGATGATCTGCTCCATAACCTTCCCTGGCACTGAGGTCAGACTGACAGACCTGTAGTTCCCTGGATCTTCTTTCTGGGCCTTCTTTTAGATAGGTGTTACATTTTCTAACTTCCATTCAACTGGGATCTCCTCAGTTAGCCAGGACTGCTGATAAATGATGGAAAGTGGCTTATTGAGCACTTCCGCCAGCTCCCTCAGCACTCTTGGCTGGATCCATCCAGCCCCATAGACTTGGTGGTGCTGGTGCTAGTTCCTGGCTCTGATGCTAGTAGTACTCTCACATAGACTGCATCCATTGTTGCTGGGCAGACAGAAGTTATGTACTCCAAAGTATACATGTTGTTAGCTGAATCATTTATGCATAAATATTCCAGTGATGTTTTCTTGTATCCATTGGGCATATACATTTTGTCCTGTTAGACAAACTGAATATGCACGACTGTAGACTGCAGACTAAGATAAATTTCATCGTTCAGTTCAGACGTTACAGATCGTTTTCTCACCCTGTTCCAATTGTAACAGAGGAAAAGATCCAGTTGAATCTAGGTAATTTCTTTTCCTCTACTTTCGTAAGTTAAGATTGTCATATAAAGCAATGTCATGGAACTCAAATGGATAGTAAAATCAGGTCACTGAAGTTAAGTGATTGGCTAATACCTGCTTTAGTTGTATCCTGTTACAAACAGCCCAAGCAATATGAGATGAATAAATAAATTACAAAGTCGTTTTCCCAACTTGTGCTGGAGAAGGATTTTCCACAGGACATATTTAAAGTGTTAATGGCTAGTAGTATGTTGTGATTCAAAATAGCAGTTGCAACCTGTCTACACTAAGCCAAACAGTTGTATTCCTCAGTCCTCCCACCAGTACTCTCATTGATACCATTTTGCACCATAAGGAAGGTGGCAATGAAGCCTATATTGTTTTATTGTCTTGCAGTAAGCCAGCCATTCCTTTAATAGCACAGTAACATCAGCAAAGATTTCGGCCTTACACTGTTGAGTTCTTGAGCAACTGTAATGCACACCTACTTAAAAATAGCATGAAAAAATACTTCTACAGCAGGAAAACTGCTGTTATACAACAATTTACAGTTTAATTAAAATATGTTTTTTGGAATCCTGTTATTTCTTCATGATCAGATCATAAGACACTTGTTTAGAATTGTTTGTTTATGTGTCTAATATGTTGTTTGTTTGGCTAGATAACTCATACTGATCAACCTTTTTTGAGGGAAAAAAAAGGAAAACCAAACAAAAACCAAACCAAACAAACAAAAACCCCACCAAAAAATCTCAAAAAACCAAAGCCTATGAAAACTATCCAAACTGCCATTAAAAAAAAAAAGTCTTTGTTGACATTTAAAGCAATAATAGAAAATTACATTAGAAGAAACGGGTCAGTTAAAATACTAAATTATATATCCTGTCTAATTATTGACTTTTCAAAGGTATTTAGAAAAAATAATTTAGACATTTTATTCTTAAAAAGAAGAAAGTTCTCCTCATATAAATTCATTCTGATTTATAAAATGTTAATTGAGAACCTAAAGAATTCGTGGTATGAGTCAAAACTGCTCTGTAGAATTTCTTCCATCTCAGTCTGTCTTGGAACTCTATGAATTAGGACACAGTCTATTCAGATGAACTAAACAAAATGTGAGGTTTCTGTTTTTCTAACCTGAGATTTCATTTAAAAGACAAGTTCCTTTCCCATATTCACTCATAATTGTTTTAAATCTTGTCCTGAGACTGTCTAAGCCAGGATTTTTATCATCTTGTCCATTAGTCAGTTCTTTCTCTCTCATTTAGGACTGGGATATTCTCATAACAGTAGCTTGCTAGTGTGCTGATTGTTGTATTTCTGAATATTCATTAACTTTATTTTAATAATTCATAAAAATTTTCAGTAAGTATCAGTTTTCATATTTGCTCTGTTCAATTCAATTGTAAATTAGGCCTCATGGAGGAGTTTGCCTTTGAATTTGCTATTAGTTTTCCAGAACATTTCTCAATCTATTTCTGAATCTATCTGAAATTGCAATAAAAGACACCTCCCCAGCAAACAGTTATACTACCAGTTGTGATTTTGGTACTAGTAAGAACTATGCCATTATGCTGCTGCTTTGGGTCCCAGAGTAGTAACATAAGAGTGAGGAGACACATTTCAACACAGAAATCAAAAAACAGGACTCATGCTGAGAGGGAGTTGAAGGAAATAATATTCCCCTTGTATGTCTTAATTAATTTAATTAAATATATGCTATATGTTGAGGGATGTTAAGAACGTGGCTACCTCCTCCAGATGCTGCAGCCCAGCCCACCGACATGACCCCTCTGTCCCTTCAGTACACCTGCCCGGGTCTCGACCCTCTGACCCATCCCATGGGCCCCCAACTCACCAGCTGGTCCAGGTCGGTGCTTGCTGCAAACATACAGCACTCACTCGTCCTACAGGCACCCTGCAGTTTTCTGGTGAAAACACACGCACACACAGTTTGAGGGAGATACAGATGCTCGCCTTGCCCCCAGCAGCCAGCACCAGGTACACAGGCTGTGACACATGGTCCTGCTCCAGCTGCTGAGCATTTACCTACCTCATTCATGCCACTACCCTGAGCCGCTGATTGCAGGTTTGTCCTTATATGTTCTAGTGTATGGCTTCTTTGGCCAAATACCCTTAAGGAAGCACTTAAGTGTCCCCTTAAGGGACATTCTCCTTCCACATACCCTTACATTCTTAATTGAATTGATCAAAATCAGGGCTATTTACATCTGTCTCATTGGAAGAACTCAGTCACACTCAAAGAGTTGCGGTCAACACCTTGACATCCAAGCAGAGATCAGTGACGAGTGGCAGTCCTTCAGGGGTCAGTATTGGGACTGGCGCTGTTTAACATCTTTGTTGGTGACATGGACAGTGGGATCAAGTGCACCCTCAGCAAGTTTGCTGATCACACCAACCTGTGTGGTGTAGTTGACACATTGGAGGGAAGAGATGCCATCCAGAGGGACCTTGGCAGGCTTGAGAGGTGGGCCCGTGTGAATTGCATGAAGTTCAACAAGGCCGAGCGCAAGGCCCTGCACATGGGTCAGGGCAATCCCAAGCACAACTACAGGCTGGGCGGAGAATGGATTGAGAGCAGCCCTGAGGATAAGGACTTAGGGATGTTGATTGATGTAAAGCTCAACATTAACTGGCAATGCATGCTTGCAGCCCAGAAAGCCAGCTGTGTCACAGGTTGCATCACCAGCAGCGTGACCAGCAGGTCAAGGGAGGGGATTCTCACCCTCTGCTCTTGTGAGACCCCACCTGGAGTACTGCATCCACCTCTGGGGCTCCCAACATAAAAAGGACATGGAGCTGTTGGACCGAGTCCAGAGGAGAGCCACAAAGATGATCAGAGGTCTGGAGTACCTCTCCAATGAAGAAAGGCTGTGAGAGTTGGGGTTGTTCAGCCTGGAGAAGAGAAGGCTCCGCAGAGACCTTACTGCGGCCTTCAAGTCCCTGAAGGGCCCTACAGAAAAGCTGGAGAGGGACTGTTTAGAAGGGCATGTAGTGACAGGACAAGGGGTAATGGCTTTTAACTAAAGGAGGGGAGATTTAGATTAGGTATAAAGATGATATTCTTTAACGTGAGGGTGCTGAGGCCCTGGCACAGATTGCCCAGAGAAGCTGTGGCTGCCCCTGGCTCCCTGGCAGTGTTCAAGGCCAGGCTGGATGGGGCTTTGGGCAACCTGGGCTAGTGGAGGGTGTCCCTGCCCATGGCAGGGGGATTGGAACTAGATGGGCTTTAAGTTCCCTTCCAACCCAAACCAGTCTGTGATTCTGTGATTCTATGATTTAGGAAACTTACACAAAATGTGTAGTCTGTAAAAGCAAATGGGTCCCCAAATGCTTATTTCTGTAGAATCAAAAAACTGTCAGGCGGTTCAGGATAAGAAAGTGCAGAAAGGCATGGAAGTAGAGACACATTCTTTACTATCCTCCCTCAGATCATTCTGCATTAGTTTGGTACTTCCCAATCAAGCAGGAAGCACAGATACCTGAAAAGAAAATAAAAGCCTCAGATGTAAGCTGTAAGCTTGTTGTGCACTGCTGTATATATTTAAGAAAACCTTGAAAAAAACTATTCTATGTTTTGAAGGAGGAAATGTGAATGTCTTTTATAATCTTTTGTACAGATTTGGGAAATGTTCGTTTTTCCGACTCTTTTACCCTTTCCAGTTTCACAGCTCCTGAATCTTATTAGAAACTGCACATCTAAAAAACCAGGCTGTTGCTACTCCCATCCTGTGAAAGAGGGCAAGAGTCTTAAAACTTCTGAATTCTCTGATTCTCATACCAGAAGCTACAGAGAAGGAATGGATGCTAAACTAGCATTAATGAGTATGCACCTTGTGTCTTCAGTACACTCAGAAGTTACCTTGGTTTTTCTAATAGGAACTTTCAGTGAGTTATGAACAGAAAATCTATTATGGGCATATCTACATACTGTCAATTTATCCCCAGCAAGCTCCTGGAAAGCTGCCTGTCCCACATTCTGATTATTATTAGTCGGGATGTCCACACATTGCCAGCTTAGGGAATGGAAAAGGTAAAAAGTTGGAAGCGCACTCCAGCCTCAGTGAGAGCATCATGCATTCTGCACACTGCAATTTTAATCTCTTCTACAAACCTTGGATTACACAAAACTGCCACAAACCCACCAAAACAGTTGGAGCAAGCCCTGACTGACTTCATATTTTAACAGGTAATTTTCCAAAATGTAAGGGCAGGAAAATGGGAGAATAAATGCACATAGCCTGTGTGACCCAGTCAAATAGCCAAAGAGTAGTATGTCAAATTGCCTCCTATCAGGGTGATAACTTGTCCTCATACATCACAGCTAAGCAATCTGAAAAATGTAGTTAAAAATTCAACTACCATTCCTGCAGAGAGGTTTCTACTCCTAAGATACAACATAGCACACAGTTTTTCTTGATATGTAGAAACCAGAGCAATCACTGATGGTGAGTGCAAAGCAGATCAGGCTTCAAAGTAGATTGGACACTGGAGAAGTGTTGGTGTCTGGGCCAGTTTCAGTTGTTTTCACTCAACTGTATCTGTGTGTACATGTTAAAGATTTCATCTCTTCCATTGTGCCACAGGTGGATTCAACTGCAAGGCAGCACGAATTGAGCAACAGAAACAGGGAGCTCGGGATGGGAACTGTTGCAGGCTATTAAGTTCTAAGTTCATCTACTTTAAACCAAATCAGGATCAAAGAGGTTCATTAATTTCTTAGCGACATGTAATCAGTGAACTATACTTTCCAGAACAGTATCCACAACAGGCTAACCACAGAATTAAACACTTGCAAAATGTTAATAAGCACCTACCAATTTCCAAAGACCCTTCTATGGATAATGCTAAAAAGCTGTAATCATATACAAATACACATAGAGTTACTGCCTGCCTCTCTCTCACTCATGGCCATACATCCCTGCTCCTGGCAATGTGGGTTCCCCTCCTTGCACACCCAGTGTGGGAGAGGTGCGTGGACCATCTTCATGTCTACTCCTGCTGCTCCCCACATGCCACTGACGCCCACGCTGGTGACAAAGTCCCCCAGGAGTCACAGATGCACACAGAGCGGTCCCTGTGTGCTGCCCCTGTGCTGTCACTGCATGATCAAGGTCCTGCCTACTTACAGTGTCCAGGAGATATAGTAAAGCTATAGTGAGATGACTTTTGGCAGTGTCAAACCACATTTTGACTGTTGCTGTTTCCACTCCAAGATCACTATTATAAATTTTCATGCTATTTTTATTCCTCTTCTCCACCTCTGTTTCAGAAGTTTCTTGGCTGTAGCCCTATTACTGTAACTACAACTCATGTAACAGTATTAATCTTTTCTGATTGTGAAACCATTCAAACTACACACATTGAATGCTGCTATAGCCTTGCCTCCCCAGATGTGACTTCTTCCTGAGAAATGCTGAAGAGAAGGGAGGAAGGTACAAAGGTGCTGTCAATACATATCTGTTAGAGAGCTCCAGCTATCTTTACTCTGACTCAGAGAGAGAAGAGCAAGTAAGGCATTCAAACTAAGTGACAGATGTGTGTAAATGGTGGCAAACAGGATCCCACTGTCCCCACACCCTGTGCTCAGTGAAAGTCATCATACCTGTTAGGTAGCACTGAGCTGAAGGATTTAGTAGAAAGATTTTTAGCTCAGACTCAATAAAATTCCAACAGCTCAGCTTCCAGCCATGGGTATAGAAAACTTCTGTCTGCCTACAAAACATCAAGTACAAATAATTTATACACCTCAAAATGCAGGTTTTCTTTTCTAAAGCAGGAATCACTAAAATTAGCACCTAACAGAAAATTAACACTCACTTGTCTGTTGAACAAGGGACTTCTTATAACTTTTCCTACATCACCTTGTAAAAGCACTTTACCTCAGATAGACATCTCTGGACAATATATGCTGTAAATATGATCTCTGTATTTCTCTATCTCCTCCTTTTATCCCTATTTGAAGTTGTCATCTACCTAGTGCAAAGTGTAAGTAATTGCTGTAACTCTCAATGCCTTTACTGATGTGTAGTCCCTGCTTCATAGATACAGATATATACATATATATATATAAAACTGTAGGGCTGCAAACCCAAAGCATTTTATTTAAGAGTAAATAATTTAAAGATTTTTTTCATTTTTTTATCCTCTCCCCACCCCTCCCCACCCCCAATTAATACAGAAGATTATATACCACTTAAAGCCTCATTTCAAGACAAAAGCCATAGAATGAATCTGATGTGGACACACAATAGCAGTGTTAATTAACTGGTTAATTAACTGGTTAATTAATATACATACTCTGTACATAAATATTTATAATAATTACATTTTAGTGCTATTACAATAATAAACATACTGTGCAGTCTGATACTGCAGAATGGAGTACCTCGAAGGACACTGGAAACAAAAAATAGACATTTGAACATTGTTTTATCAATTATATTGAAAATGTTTTTTGTCAAATATTTGATGTATCAAGGTGAAGGATTAATTGGGAAATGGAGCAGTGGAATAATATGAAGTGCAAATGAAAGGTGCAATTAAAGCTGATTAATTTCTCCTGGCCATGCCAAAGATATTACATACTTGTGGAGAGTGTCCCAGATGACCAGTACCTCCCTTTCCCTAACAATAAATTAATCACTCAAATTGAAAGATTCAAGAGATTGATTTTGAAGTATTTAATTTAGGGAGAAGCATATATCTTATAAACTTACCAGAATTCTTCATCAGTGAATATCTTCCCCAATAGCCACAAATTACTGGCAGCATATTAAAAAAATGCTGCCTTTACAAGCACTTCCCTAGGTGAAATTCCAGAGAAAGCAAAAAGGGAAAAAAAAATCTTGAATAAAAGAAGCTTTTTAAAGAGGAAATGGTTTACCAAAATTGTGGTACAAGCACTTACTTGCTGGACCAGTTTGTTAAGTAGCCTGACACTGACATCTATTGGCATAATTCTGAGGGAGAAATTTTGTGTCAGACTGGATTGAAATGAGAGAAAAGAGATAAACTTTAAGGTTTCAACCTTCTGGACATATATGTCAGCCTGATCTGATTAAGTTGATTTGCATCAGCTAAGAATCTGATTTTCAATCCCTAAAAACATAAAGGATAATAATACAAACTTGTACAAGCTCTCAGTCTTCTTGCATTTACCTGTTACAAATGTACATGAGTGCTGAAGGACTACAAAAAACATTTCAAGCTATGCAGTTTTAAAATCATGCAAATAAAAAGAAAACAAGTCTAAATCTAATCATAACATTTAGTTCAGATCTGTATTTACTGTCAAAGCATGTTCAAATTTTCTTCTGTAAGAAAATTATGATAACCATATCTGCCATTTTTATGTGACTTCCCTCCAGACATACTATTCCATCAAATTGTGTATGAAAAGTTGACTTCTCACTAAAGTATAAAATCTTGCAATTTCCTGTTCCAAAGATCAATTTTTTCTGTTGTTGTGGTTTAAAAGACTGATGGGGGTATCATGGCCATAATGCCTCCCTTTCATATTTCCTGGAGTTGATGCAATTTATAAGTGTCTGCAAGCCCAAACTCACAATATAGCCCTCCAGGAGCACAGTATAGGCTTTATGTGGAAGTGAGAAGCTTTGTGAACTGTGATGCTGTATAAAAAATTTTATTAACCCAGAACATGACCTGTACCTACAGTCTGCTAGCCAGTACTAAATAAGAATCTTCAAGATTAGACATTTTTGTGAGAATTTTGCACAATTCTCTTGTAATGTAAATGTGTACGTATCAAAGCAAGTATCCAACAAACTAATTAATCTGTATTAATAGTAAGATCAATTAATTTCCTTTTCAATTTTCAATAAATTATTAATATATTTCTAGAAATTATTAAATTCCAAATGAAGCAAGTATATATATGAGAAAAGTTTCATATCACTGACTGTTCTTATGGGAAAGGATGACTGCTCTTAGGTGCTCTTGTAAACCTGTGACAGATGTATGGGACAATATAGCCATATTACTCACTGATGATTGTATTATCTTCTTTAAGAGAATCACCGGCTGCCAAGAACAGTCTCAGAAAATAGACTACATTTCTGGATATCTGAAATGCAATTAGATTGCACATAAGTCATGTGTACAATATGTATATGGAATGGTGGAATTTTCTGATGTCTGCTTTGGGTGTTTTTGCAAACTGTGATCCGATTCCCATCCAAGTTCCTGGACAGCTGGTGTCTATTTCATTAAATCATCATCACAAACAACATTTAGCTGGCAATCAGACAAGGTCTTGTGGTTTAACCCCAGCTGGCAACTAAGGACCACGTGCTGCTCACTCACTACTCCCTGTCAAGATGGGGGAGAGAATTGGAAAGGTAAAACTGAGAAAACTTGTAGGTTGAGATAAAGACAGTTTAATAGGTAAAGGAAAAGCCATGCATTCAAGTAAAGCAAAACAAGGAATTCATTCACTTCTCCCTTTAGGCAGGAAGGTGTTCAACCATCTCCAGGAAAGCAGGGCTCCATCACACGTAATGGTTACTTGGGTAGACAAATGCCATCACTCTGAACATCTCCCCTTTCCTTCTTCCCCCAGCTTTCATTGCTGACCACAATGTCATACGGTATGGAATATCCCTTTGGTGAGTTGAGGTAAGCTGTCCTGGCTGTGTCCCCTTCCAACTCCTTGTGCACTCCCAGCCTACTCAGTTGTGGGATGGGGTGATAAACAGAAAAGGCCTTGATGCTGTGTAAGCACTGCTCAGCAATAACAAAAACATCCCTGTGTTGCACTAGAGACCTTCTTCCAAAGTGCATGCTGGCAGATTAAATAGGGAAGTGGACATTATGCTTCCCCTACTGTCCTGTGAGCAGATAAAAGAACTTAGTCAAGCTGTCAATCAACTACTGTCACAAGAATCCCATAAAATGCAAGAGCAATCAGATTACATACACCTAGTTACTCTGTGTGCTATACAAAAAGCTCATGGTTGTTAGCACCCTTCCATGGCTGCATGATTATTTACTAAGCAATTAATTTAATTTCATAATGGAATAGCATTAATAATGCTTGAAAGGTTTAAAGGAATGGAAAGCCATATAATGAAAAAGAAAGTAAATGCAGTGAAAATTAATAATCCCAAAATATCCTTAAAGAATATCTTTAGCCAGTCAGGCATACAGTTTCCGTAATTAGGAAGACAACCTTTAAGATTTTATATACATCGATGGACTCTAAGGAATGGTTATGTCTGTAGCATTCAGATATGAAATTTGGTATGATTTTTTTTTTTTAAAGACAACTGTCACAATATTTAGATCTTTTAATTTTTAATTTTATCATGAGATGGTTATAAAAAATAGGTACAGAACTTGCAATCCTTCCTCACCTGAAGAGTTTCAGAGAATTTGATGGGACTATTTTCATGAAGGAGGTCTACTCAGAGAGTCAACAGCTGGTGGGATTATTCTGTATGATTATTAATCACCAAAGTAGTGCCAACAGTGAGTACTATAACAAGTATACTTCTGCATAGGTAATGCACCAAATGCACTGATGTTTTCTACATTATGCTGAGGGAACTCAGGAGAAGAATATTCCTTTATTTAATTGGAACATAAATATACGAATTGCTTTCCAATGGCTACTACCATTGTGCCCTAAAGGAACAATGTTTTGATCATTGGAACTGTTAGCTATAAATCTATAACTTTGTGTGGTATGTTATGGACTATCTATTGACTATTTAATGCAGTAGATTGTCTTGTCAAATGCAAACTGAAATGATGCAGTTTTGAAATACTGAAGTAATTAAGGTTTTTATGTACTTTTTACCCTCAAATGTGAAATTTGTTGTATAAAAGTTTTGTTGCATTTTTTGAGAAGAAACAATAATGTTTTCACATGTTAGTAGAAGGAATGAGGTGCTGTGAAGCAAGAAAAATAGCACATCTTCAAAAACATCAAATTCGTTCATTAATAATTAAAATTCCTAAAATAGAAGAATGGTACAATCATCAGGATTAGACACAAGGAGTAAATATTGAGATAAATTCATAGAAAAACAGAAGGACTTCTTGCTAGATTCACTGTCATTTCCTTGTAACTGCACTGAATTTGCCTGCATTACTGTTGTAATTCAGGAGGAAAGCTGTATCAGGCCTTCATATTTTGCTATTTGACAGAAAATTCAATGCCTATTTTGACCTCCTCTTCAGTCTCTGTCACTTTTCAACAAAAACTTAAGTTGTTTAACATAAGCAAAGTCACTTTCTAAAAAGAACAGTATATGGTAATTACTACAATTAATATCACCTTCAACAAGTTATTCTCAGATCTTCCCCTGCACTATAAACAAAAGTTCATCAGAATTCATAAACATATAAACATTTTCTAGACTTTGTCCACAAATTTGCTATGATACATGAAGCTTTGGAAAATTTAGTGTCTACATGCAACTTATGGTTTTGTTTCTCTTTTTAACTTTGTGCTAGCCACACAATGATAATGCTTTAATTCAAATTAATTAAAGCTGTAATTCACCAAAAGTAGTGCCTCAAATAACTAATAAAGCAAAACTCTACCAAGACACTTTAAGCATCTACATGTGGTTCAGGTCACCTTAAGTTAGGCTACTATACTCTTGCACAGGTGAAAGGAAGAGAGATGGCCAGGGGTGTGACTCAGAATTCAACTATGCAAAAACATTAATTTGAGTCAAGAGCTTTAATTCAAAGCCCAACTCCATACTGCCTGAATGTGAGTTCCTTCTGTTAGATGGGTCTGGTTTAACTGGTTCTTCAGGCAGGAAAGTGGGACTGGTCCGGTGAGTGCTGACAGTAGAGGAGATCAGGGGATAATTGGTTTGAGCCTTTTGGTTCTAATAATGCAAACCTAACTGCTAAAGGTAGTAAGATATATCCTAAGGGCATAACTGTTGGCTGTCTAAAGACTGTGTGAATCATAATAGATAAACTGAAGGATTTTATTGTAAGTGGAAGTTGTATGTCAGAGCATTTGTGTGTATCCCAGCTGGCAGGTCAGTTTCAGTAGTAAAAACTCATGAACTTCACTTAAATTTAAGGAACCCTACAGCAGATGTTAACTGGCATAATTCAATGGTCATGGGAGCTTCATGGATTCATTCTTAGCAAGTATTTTGTTCCGTATTTTAATTTAAATAATAATAATAATAAAAAAAATCAAAATCATGTTTCATGACCTTTTATTCCCCAGTTTCTAAATAGATACACTCTGACACAGCAATTCATGCTCCAAAGAAAGTTGGTAAGTTTTGGCAGGTTTAAAGCTCACTTTGCCTCCTGAAAGGCTGATTAAAGGCAGTGATAGTGCAAGCTTTTTCATGCAGTATTAGAGATACACGTTCAACAGAAACAACTTATGTTTCTGGGGATCTAGCGGAAAGAACTCCTCTGATTAGGTTAACATTACTTGTGAGAAATTAATTTGAGTAAACTTGGATGCTTGTTACTGACCTTTCTATTTCAAAACCACATAATAAAACCATATTCATGAATAGTAATGAGATTGGCTAGAAATTAAAGCTGTATATATAGAAAAGTGTAGTTTAGCTCTCTCCTTTTTTCAAATACCTAGAACTACTTTGCAACTTGGTCTTGTTGCAAGTTGCAACAAGAAATTGGATTTGTTTGCTTATGTAAATGGACATAGGTGTATCCTTCCTAACTCATCACGAGGTTTGAGTTTCTAATACTCTTATGCTATATATATGTGATTCTGCAAATTTTTGTTTACAGCAGTACATTAACAAGATTAACCTGACAAAATATTATCGTGGTTAGAGAGCACAGAAGGTAGAGAAGACCCTTTCATGGCAACTGTAGGTAGAAACAGGATGCAGGACATCCTTAGACTGAAATTCCACAGTCATGGCAACAACCATAAAATAGACCTCTATTATAAGGAGACATGACAGAACATCCACTCCATTTGCCAGGAAATAGCAAGGACCAATGAGAGTTACGCTCCCTAAATATGTATGCTTGAAACCAGTAAGAAAAATTTAGAAAAGTCTTTCACAATATTGTGACAACTCTTCTATAATTTGAAAAACTGTGTATTCATACAGAACGTGTACATTCATTTATAAATACTCCTGCCTCTTATACCCTGTAGGTTCATAACAACAGTGCCAAACATTCAGTTTCCTCTATTTGTATGGCCTAATGTATCTCTGACTATATAGTATATAACAGTTTCAGAAATAGATACCAAAATCAACTTAAGACACCAGTTTATTGACATTTTACCTCCCCAGTTATTCTTGAAGGTATTCCAAGGGTGTGTGGCTCTTTGTATCCTTATGAAAAACCTTTAAGCAAAACAGGGAAAAATTTGAAAAGTAACCTTCTGACTCTGTCTGGCCTTGCCCTCTTTTGAACATCCAGATATTCTGCAAAGCTACATTCCAGGCCTAATACTGTTACAAGTGCAAAATGTTGGCAAAAGACATTCCTAATTTCCTTTAAACTTTCAGGTTTGGAAAAGGGCAGTGAGGAGGGTGCACAGCAAGCTCGCTACCCTGGACTTCAGGAAACCAGACTTTGGCCTCTTCGGAGATCTGATGGGTAGAATACCATGTGACAAAGCCCTAGAGGGAAAAAGGACCCAAGACAGCTGGCTAGTATTCAAGGGTCACCTCCTCCCAGCTCAGGAGTGATGTGTCCCAAGAAAGANCTTTGCATCAGTCTTCACTGGCAAATGCTTTAGCCATACTGCCCAGGTTACAG
>VXBL01008125.1:0-12213 GCA_013400195.1 Aramus guarauna | reverse complement strand
ACATCTGGCAAATTGAAGTCCCCCCAGTTAAAAGTAACCATTTCATTTTACTGAAGTTTCTTGTCTACAAAACAATTTCCGGAGTACTTAAGTGTGACCTTTTCTTAACCAGTGCAAGGCGATCATGAGTACTAGGATAGATGATTTAGTGTTCGTTCCCTTCATTTGGATATGACACATGCTGTGGAAAAATGCAGTTTTCTGTTTTAACTGAATCGCTCTCATCAGCAACTCTTTGCTACAAGAAAAAGGTATTTTGCACTAATATCCATGTAACTGTTTAAATTTTAAAAAGAAGAACCTAACAGAACTATTTCTTCATTAAAATGCAAATGACTGCAAGAAATATGTGAAAATTGATGCAAAGTAATTTTAATCCCTGCTTCTAAAACTGGAAGGCCACTCTGACAATCGTTCTCAGATAGCTTAGTAAAGCACATCACCTACATACATACTGTGTAGTACCTATACATTGTAGCTATTACAGCTTTCATTTTCTTTTAATTAGTGGTCATCTTAAACACGGAAAACTATGGAGGTTAAAGAGCTACATTTTTAGGAGAAAATTCCTTAATCTTTTTCTGAATTGATACAGAGTATTATCAGTACTAGAGAAGGGACAGAATGAGGTTACTTGGGTTTGCATGCCAAAGTTTTGGTAGTGGAGGGGCTACAGCAGTGCCTTCTGTGAGAAGCTGCTAGAAACTTCCTCTGTGTCTGACAGAGCCAAAGTCAGCCAGCTCCAAGATGGACCTGCTGCTGGCCAAGGCCAAGCCCATCAGCGATGATGGTAGCACCTCTGGGAAAACATAGTTAAGGAGGAGGAAAGAAAAACCTGCTGCAGAACAGCAGCCAGGAGAGAGGAGTGAGAATATGTGAGAGGAACAACTCTGCAGACACCAAGGGCAGTGCGGAAGGAGGGGAGGAGGTGCTCCAGGCACCAAAACAAAGATTCCCCTGCAGCCCCTAGAGAAGACCATGGTGAGGCAGGCTGTCCCCCTGCAGCCCATGGAGGATGATTGGGGTACAGAGATTCCCCTGAAGCACATGCAGGACCCCATGCTGGAATAGATGGATGTGCCCAAAGGAGGCTATGACCCCTGTGGGAAGCCTGTGCTGGAGCAAGCTCCTGGCAAGACCTGTGGCCCCATGGACAGAGGAGCCCACACTGGAGCNTGTGGCCCCATGGACAGAGGAGCCCACACTGGAGCAGGTTTGCTGGCAGGACCTGCGATCCCATGGGGGACCCACACTGGAGCAGTCTGTTCCTGAAGGTCTGCACCCTATGGAAGGGACCCACACTGGAGCAGTTTGTGAACTGCAGCCCATGGGAAGTACTCATGTTGGAGAAAATCATGGAGGACTGTCTCCTGTGGGATGGTGGAAGGGACCTCACACTGGAGCAGAAGCGTGTGAGGAGTCCTTCCCCTGAGTAGGAAGGAGTGGCAGAGACAGTGTGTGATTAACTGATCACACCCCCCATTCCCCATCCCCTTGTGCTGCTGGCAGGGAGGAGGTAGAGAAAACCAGGAGTAAAGTTGTTCCTGGGAAGAAGGAAAGGGTGGGGGGAGGTGGTTTAAGACTTAGTTTTATTTCTCATTATTCTTCTCTGGTTTGTTTGGTAATAAATTAGATTATTTTTTCTTTCTAAGTTCAGTCTGTTTTGTCTGTGATGGTAATTAGTGAGTGATCTCTCCCTGTCCTTATCTTGACCCACAAACCTTTCATTATATTTTCTCTGCCCTGTCCAGTTGAGGAGGGGAGTGATAGAGCAGCTTTGGTGGGCACCTGGCCTCCAGCCAGGGTCAACCTACCACAGAGGGCTTTACTTTGCTTCATCAATAACATGTTTCTGTAGAACTCTGTAGCAGTGATGCATATCTTGTCATATAATGAAAGGCACTATAGCGTATTAGAATAAGAGCAGAATTCTCAGGTAATTTTAATACTGAAATTGTGCAGGTTTATGGTATTAATAGCACTATATTTGAAAAAGAACTTAAACTGTCTGAATTACAATTAATTTTTTTTTTGGTGAACATGAAACTAAGTAATGTACAGATCTAGCTATACCGAATAGTATGTGGTGTATACTAAATGAAAAAAACACTTCTTCCTATGGCAGGATAATGATATTTTATTTTAATAGAGACATCTTTAACTGTATTTTCTTATCTAGCCTGAATGTCAAATCTAGATGTTCCCATTAACCCACAATGTTAAACATCTCTATATTAAATTACTACTTGAGATGCGAGGAGATATTTTAAATATCCCTTGTTTCATGCAGGTGCAAGTAGCAAGTAAGAACAACTTTGTGACTAAAAAGATAATGTAAAATGTAACTTGCCAGTTTAGTTCCTAGGGAAAACAAGTCCACAAGGTTAGGGTTATTAGCTAGTATCCATCTTCCTAAAACAAGGTGACTTAATGATTATGTACTGCTTTCACACTTAGTGTAATATAGTTTTACTGGTACAAAATGTTTGTCGTGGTTTAACCTCAGCCATCAACTAAGCACCCCACAGCTGCTCACTCACTCCCCAAGTCGTTGTCTCCCCCAGCAGAATGGGGGCACGAGAATCAGAAGGATAAAAGTGAGAAAACTGGTGAGTTAAGAACAGTTTAAGAATTAAAAATAATAATAATAATAATAATAATAATAATAATAATAATAATAATAATATGTAATGAAAAGGAAAATAACAAAAGGAGAAATAAAACCCAAGAAAGACAAGTGAGGCAAATGACAGCAATTGCTCACCACCAACTGACCAGTGCCCAGCCAGTCCCCAAGCAGTGACCCCCCTGGCCAACCTTCCCCCTAATTTTATTGCTGAGCATGACACCCTATGGTATGGAATATCCCTTTGGTCAGCTGGGGTCGGCTGTCCTGGCTGTGTCTCCTCCCAGATTTTTGTGCACCCCCAGCCTACTCACTGGTGAGGTGGTGTGAGAAGCAGAAAAGGCCTTGGCCCTGTATGAGCACTGCTCAGCAGTAATGAAAACATCCCTGTGCTATCAACTCTGTTTTCAACACAAATCCAAAACATAGCCCCATACCAGCTACTGTGAAGAAAATTAACTCTATCTCAGCCAAAACCAGCAGAATGTTGGAGAGTAAGCTGCACTCTCACTTGGCTATAAACCTTCAGGGGCAGGGGCAATATCCTGAAAAGGTGCTGAAATTGTGTATTTAGAAACTGTGTTTTTAGCCCTTGAAGGTACTGTATCACAAATTTCATTATTTCATCATTATGTCAGCATTTCACCTACAGATTCTATAGTCAGAAAGTGTTAGGGTTCCCAAATCTCCCAAAAAACTTTTGTTTTTTGTTTGTTTTTTTTAAATGAAGACAATAGACAGTAGTAGACAGCTGTCTGGACATATTTCTGGGCATAATCCTTATCTATCTTTAGTGTGTCTTAATTTAGTAAACTGGTGAATATCATGATAAATCCTGCCCTTCACAGGTGTTGCTGTGGTAACTAAATATCGTTCTGGTTTCTAAAATGTCCTGGCAATTCAGTAGTGCAAAGGGTGTGTGTGCTCCTTGCAGCAATTAATGGTCTCTACAAACTACTCTGTATTGTCAAAGAAATCCAAGAACCCCTCCCATTCTCTAGTCCTTGTCTTCTCCAAATAAACCTTGTACTCACAGTGCTGTGTTTTGATAGTGAAGAGGAAGCAAGCACTTAGATTTTATGTCCTCATAGTGGAGTTAAAATGTTGGAGATATCATATTTAAGTATCTATTCCTGCTGCAGTAACACAGCTTTGCAAAACCTAGGGCACTGCAATAGATGCTCAGCAGTTTTCCAAATACTTATCAACAGGAACTATGTAAATTTTAGGAAGCTTTTTTTTGTTTCTTTTACGAAAAACAGTATTTAAAATGTTTCGAGTTGGAAAGTTAGAAATTTTCAAATTAATGCACTTGTGAAAAAATATTCCTTGAAGCGATGATGTGGCATAATGTTTAACCATTAGACGGTTTTTCAGTTTAGCCCAGCTTGTGATCTTAGGCCAACAGGAAACTCTTCCAAAACTCTGTTATCTTAAGGCCAAGATCTCACCCTCTTTCAGAGGTAGGTTCACAATGCAAAGTTCAACTGCATTCAAGAAGGCTTTTCCAAAGATGGAGGGTTCCTATCTCAGTATCCAGTTTAAGGCCTTTCCCGTTTTCTCTGTAATTGTCATTAGAACAGTAGCTGTACTGGAAAGAACTGCTCTTTTCAGATACTTGTTGGAAGATGTAAACTTTCAGTATATTACAGCTTCACCACATGGTCTGTGTGATATTTTGTCTCTAGGCTTGATGCAGTTTCCTCTGGCAGTTTTTGTTTCAGTCCCATTGAGAAAGACACAAGAAATAAGATAATATTACTCCCTATTTTTCTTTTTTCTTCTTTTCCCCTCTGCCGAAGTTGGATGAGGAAAAGGTGTCAGATTAGTAAGGTTGCCCTGATCTTATATTTTGCATTTGTCCTGCAAGAATTTTCAGAGCGGAGGATGAGGAATAAGCAGAGGGACAATGCACAGGGACCGTAAGTATTTTGCTATTTATCCTAATGGCTGTATAGGACATCAGTGGGAGAGGCAGACCAGCACTTCTGTAGCTTTTGTAGTTCCTTGAGGCTTTATGCTGAGGATAGGGAAATCATCATCTCTCTCCTGTTTCTTCTGCTTCATCATTTAGACCACTGATGCAAAGCAGAACTGAAAGGTTTCATAATCTCTTTTACCAGAAGATATGTCAGTTAATTCTTTCTATTGGTCCTGAAGTCATTATGTCTGTGTGATGCGGCTTTTATCTCATTTCAGGATCCAAATAGCTGCAAGCATAATGGCTCCATTTGAGTGGTACTTACCCTATCCCCTTTCTAGTGCAGTTCTTTTGCCTAAAGCTGCACATCTTCAAACACTTTGAGAAATCATTATACGTATTCATAGCCTGCCTCATTAAGGTCAAATGTACGAGGTGGCTTCTCTACCCACTCTCCCCCTTCCTCTCTTCTCTCTCTCTTCGCTTTTTTAACAGAAGTGGCACATGTAATAATTACTGCAATGACTTTGTGAGTAGACATTAAACAACCATAACTGTCGCATCCTGTGATTTTTCTGTCTTCTTTCTGTAAATAGTGGGTCACTGGAGAGCTTTTTACTATGACATATGTAGAAACATATGGCATGAATATAAATGTGCCATTCATCACTACATACTGATGAAAAGTGCCCCAGCAGCAGTAAATGTTTAATTCTATTGCACATATCTGTATAATTAGTTTTTCAGATGAGACATTTTGCCTGAGACTGATTTACTGAACTTCCAAGGTACCAAAACTTTTGTTCATAGAGATAAATAAAAATGCATGTGAAACATAAAAATTTGAGCAATTTAATTCAATAAATAAAAGACTTTTTTCTGTGTAGATTCTCCAGTTTGATAGAGGAAGAAATTAGTATTTTTTAGTTGTTAACTCAAATAGAATAAATTGGCACACATTTAAAAGTAATCAACAAAATTTTGTCGTTGGGCAATTGTTGCATGACAGTAAAAGTATAGACACCTTACCCAGTGTCATCTCATGGCAGAACACTTCCAATACAAGGATTTAAAGTTTTTTATCTAAAATACAGGAAGGAAAAATGGATTCAGTATTTCAAATATGACATATGAAATGAAGTTTTGATTTTTAGCAGCTTCTCTTCTACACTTTTCCTTCAGGTGTAGAGCTGTGTTTTGGAGGCTTTTTAATAAGTCTGTCAGACGTTGTTGCAAATGAAAATGATGTGTGTGAGTTAAAAAGAGAATGAAATCATTAAGATGGATTGAGGTTGTTGTTGCAGAGTATCCAAGCTTATTTCCTTGAAGATTAAACAAGACCAGAAACAACCACAGAAAAAGAAAATGGAGGGGGTCTGTGGGGAAGGGCAAAAGCATCAAGCCATTTAAGACACTGTTTTTGGCCAGTTGACTTATCAAGGTAGACTCTCTGTATAAAGAAGGGAGAAAAGATACTGAGAAAGAAGGTAAATATTAGTCATTGAAGCATCAGGGGATCCTGTCTGGAGCAGGATTTCTGATGGCATACTTTCCTCCTATGATGAGTTCATCCTCTTGGCGTCAGAGTAAAATAACAGACTCATGAGAGACGTGGAGACAGAACAGACTATGTTTATCTCTTTGCCTGCCAAGTAGGCTGAAACATCTTGCATCTCAGTTTTAGTTCATTGATTATTTTATTTTCATCTGTTCTTATTTACAAGGCATGCCCTTTGTATTCTAGGTTTCATTAAGATAACATTTTGTTTTGCATTCAGCTTTTAAATTATTTTTAATTTATGTCAAATTTGGCTTTCTTGTGAAAAAGCTTGTTGTGTACTTAACTGTATCTCAAGAAATTTGGCTTGTGCCTTTCCTCACCATGCTCTGGAGGACAGTACTGACTGTTGGTGAGAAGGTGGTCATGGTTGTTTTTCCAGCTGGGTGTAAACTTTCTACTCAGGCTTAATCAGTTCACAGCTTGTAATTGCCAAGCCTTATCTTGACTTGCCTTGACTAGATGCAGCTTGCTGTCTGGGATCCGTCTGAAATAAATCAGGATGGTTTTCTGTTTGTTTGGTTTTGCCTCAGGTTAACACTGAAAAATGGTGTTGTAAGGCACTCCTGTGCTTAGCAGTAATTTGGGTTTGACTGGTTAAAGCCACAGTCTAGATAGTGGGGGATGAGTGAATGTGTAGGCTGTTGCTGTGCTCTTTGACAGCATGTTGAGTTTCCTATATTGGCAGGCTTTTAAGGATGGGAGAGGAAAGGACTACAGAATATTCAGCCCTACTGGTAAAACTATGTTTGAGTGCCATGTGCTCGTGACATCATTTTTTATTGCTTTAATGTTCAGAACTTAAAAATACACTGCCATAGAAACAGTGATGAAGATTTTAGTAATCTCAGGGTTAATCATAATATAAAAAAGGTAGAATTTTGGGCAAGACAGGATGTGAATCAGCATCTGATGACTTCACTAAATAAAAATGTGTCCTAACAAAAATGTGGTGTCATAACTTTAGGGTTTGCAGTAAAACAGGTTAGAGTCATGTGATTCTAAATCATGTTAGAATATCTCTAGATATTTTCTCTAGTCACTCTTGTGTAGAAAATGAAAAGCTAGCCCTGTGTGCAACTGCAGAGAAAATATCTAAGCCATAAAATAAAAAATACCTTGTGAAGTCTGCCCCCAGGAGAAGGTTCTTGATTTGCTCTGTTTCAGTAGAGGACAAACTTTATCATTTAAGGTAGCTTCTCAAGTCACCGACTAATAGAAACATTTTCTATTGTCTGACTACTTTCATTTCTTCCCCTTCTTTCTCCCTGTCCTACCTTGAGCTCTGGAGTGTCATAAAAGAAAATATAGGAATAAAAGTCTATGTCCTGTCATCCTCTTCATGTATTTCAAGTGCTCATAGTTGGAGCATGAGCATCACAGAACATCCATACGTCAGGCACAAGGCAACTAAACGCGCACTGACCTCAAAGAATGAGAACAGATTGGTGTTTGAGTGACGTGGCAGAAGTAGTTGAAAATAAAGCAGAATCTTTGTTCTGCCAAATTATTTCATCTAGGAGGAGAAAAAATCCTGACATCACCTGAAATCAGAAAATATTCCTCATTTGTTGGAAACTGAGCTCTGAACAGCAATTAGAAAACAAATCTTTTTTGAATTCTTCGTGCATTGCAGGACCCTGCAAACCTATATTTCAAAAAATATGTCCATAACTGGGGGAGAAGAAAAAAAGGGATGGTTGGAAATAGGATGAGGAGGGGTAACATCTACCTTAAACTGTTACTGTGAATGTTAGAAACAAACATTTAGCTCTGGATTCACTCCCACACACACGTGCCCTGTTGGTGATGTGAGGAACTCAGCAAAAATTGCTTCAGGCCCATGATATGCTTCAGTTATCCCTAGAAAATTGCTCCTGTAGAGAACATTATTAAAAGCCCAAATAAAGCTTGTGTTTTCTGTAAAACTTTTATTTCTGCTTTTGGTCATTTCAGTTGAGTTAAGGCTGGACAGTTAATTTACCCGTGAAATGTTGGGAGAAGTTGGTGCTTTTCTTAAATTTAATTTTATTTTATTTTGTTTTGGTGGAAATATTTTTTGCAGGGTTTTTCTGTTGTTGAGTGTGTACAGATGTTGGGGGGCGATATGTTTCTGCCTACACCCTACATCACTGAGAAAGCTTCTCTGTGCTTCTACGGACTTTGAGGAACAAGCCCAGTGATCCAGTTGTACTGCGTCAAAGCCTGGAAGGTGTGAGTCACTAGGTTCAGGTGGGGATTTCTGGTGTACAGAAATATTTTCTCATATGTCCTTCCCCATTATGGCTTCTTTGTCCTTAAACCACACTTCAAAGAATGGCTTCTCAGCAAGTCAAATTAAGAGTTGGTTGGTTGTAACTGCTAGTAGTCTTGTTGACAGACAGTGGAACTAGGAAGAAAACCACTTACCTATTCTAAGTATTCTTTCTATTGTCATTTTCTTTGAAACTGAAATCAATGTAATTGAAAGATCAGAGAGGAGATTTGTTTAAAGAAAACATTTAAAATCCTGTTCAGATGGCAAATGCTGTATTAGTTCACTTATTACTGAGATAGACAATCAAGTGATTAAAAGATTACAGACATTTTTTAAAACAAAGAAGAGAGATTCATTCCACTCTAGAATTCCCAACCAGTATTGGGGTGCAATGCTGCACCCTGATGTGTAATTCTCTAAATTAATTTACCTAGAAGGGCAAGTTAGCTGTGTTGTCACTATTGCTGTTAAAAAATCAGGCCTTCTTGCTTCCTCCTGTATGGTCTGACAGAAGTTTGTTTAAAAATAAATTATTTGGGCAGTGAATAAGCTGCAGTAGACATCAGTTTTGATCTATGCATATGCATACACACAGAGGAAAAGTATTGCTGATGCAGGTTCTCTGCACAGGCAGGAGATGTACAGAATGACTCTCCTTTGACTCTCTCGCAGGACTTACTAACAAGTGAAGTTAGTGCAGATGATGTAGGAGTTTGAATTTAGAATGTTAGAGAGTTTAGAGTTTGTGGGAAGGCTGTCTTTGAACCAAAGGCAAGCCCTGCCTGACCAACCTAGTGGCCTTCTATGATGGAATGACTACATCAGTGGACAAGGGAAGAGCTACCAATGTCATCTATCTGGACTTCTGTAAGGCCTTTGACATGGTCCCCCACAGCATCCTTCTCTCTAAATTGGAAACATATGAATCTGATGGATGGACTATTTGATGGATGAGTAATTGGTTGGATGGTCACATCCAGATGGTACTGGTCAATAGCTCAATGTCCAGATGGAGACTGGTGACAAGCTGTGTCCCTCAAGGGTCCATACTGGGACTAGTACTGTTTAATATCTTCATCAATATCTTCCCCAGTACAGGAAAGACATGGATTTGGAGTAAGTCCAGAGGAGGGCCACAGAAATGCTCAGAGGGCTGGAGCACCTCTCCTGTGAAGACAGGCTGAGAGAGTTGTGGTTCTTCAGCCTGGAGAAGAGGAGGCTCCAGGGAGACCTTATTGCAACCTTTCATTACTTAAAGGGGGCCTATAAGAAAGATGGGGACAAACTTTTTAGCCGAACCTGTTGCAATAGAACAAGGGGTAATGATTTTGACTTAACAGAGGGTAGATCAGACTAGATGTAAGGAAGAAATACTTTATGATGAGGGTGATGAAACACTGGAACAGATTGCCCAGAGAGGTGGTAGATGCCCCATTCCTGGAAAAATTCAAGGTCAGGTCAGATGGGGCTCTGAGTAACCTGATCTAGTTGAAGATGTACCTGCTCAATGTTGGGGGGTTAGACTAGATGACCTTTAAAGGTCTCTTCCAACCTAAACCATTCTATGATTCTATGAATTACATACATATTTGGGTTTTAGCACTTAGAATTAGTCTGACTGCTTTTCTACAAGAGAAAACAAATGTGCAATAAATATGATCTGAATTTACAGAAACTATTTTCACTGATTTCAAGAATGGGTGCTTAGTACAGAGCAGCATCAGAAGTATGCTGTAAACTCACCTGCATCTCTGTTCCACTTTGTGGGAGACAGGTAGAACTGGGGAAAAAGAATGTAGGGTGATGGCAATAAGGGCAAAAATGACTTAAATTCGGGATCATCTGGGAACTGGCCATTTTTTATCTCCAAGGCCACAGAAAGCAGAACTTCCTCTGAAAATATGGCAGTCAGTCAGAAGATGCTATGAAGAGACCACTTACATCCATGAAAATCAAAGGGGAATTTTCCTGGGAGAACCAGCATTGGTTGCAACCTACTGAGATTATCACTTGCTCCATGGCATCAGAAGGTGAAGAGTGGTTGAAATAAATTTGTTACAACTTAAAAGCAAACCAATGATAGCATTCCACATGGTTTAGTGAGCAGAGTCCAGCCACGAGTAGCAAAAGTCAAGAAGGACCCTGTGAGACCTTATGCAGTGAGTAAGGAGCAACTACAGCTGGAGAACTTCCACAGAGCAAACTTTCAGATGTGGAATGGAAACCTGCAGATTATGCAGACTAGGTCTCTTCTTTGTCTCAACTGCTAAGTGTGAGGATCTCCCTCCATTCATACTGGAAGCCAAGTCTGCCTGATTTCAGACAGATGATATATGTAAGATAGGATGCAGCTTGGCATTTCATTGTCATGTTAGGGGTCTGTGTCCATTTTTATTGTGTTTAGAGTTCATGTTTATGATCCAGAGTTAGCATGCTTTTTATGCTTCCTGCTTTAGGGGATTTTCCATTTGCTAAGCCCAAGTTTTCTTTTTTTCAGGGAGCCTGAAAATATTGGCTTTATCTAGTATGTGTCTGTATTACTGTGTCAGGACATGCTTCCCTGAGTGGGAACTATTGAGGTAATGATCCTCCATTATCCTAGATGAGATTTATGAGACTAACTCCACACACACTGAAGCATTCAATAATAAGCAATTTAAGAAAATCAGTGAGAATAAATTATTCCCTTCCCTTCAAAAAATTATTAGTGTGGTTTTTGCCAAAGCAGTACCCTAAACCTCAAGATATTTCTCAAGGATACAAGCTTTTTTTTCTCCACTTTGGGATGCACTTGTGCATCACAAATAGAAATCACTGTAGATTTTCTTTCAGACCAGCATTGTCTGACTGCAATAATAAGGAAGGAATAAACCTGTCAGTAGTCATAAAAGAAAATTAAATGTGTTTGTCAGTAGTAATAGGACAAAATACTGTCACAAAAGAATTGGAAATGGCAATGATGTAAATTACTGTGTCAGAGACCTAGAACCATCACTGCTCAGTTGGATTCCCTTTTTCATAGCAATACTCTGTGAAGAGGAATTAGTGCTCTCATAGAGTCATGGATGTTCCACAGAAACTGCTTGGCAGGCAATTTGGAGGAGTTAGAAAGGCAAAGCTGACTTAGCTCTCCAAAGCCTGAGCATGCAGATTTCTCTCCCTTGCACTTACTGTCCACGGGTCTAGGTCAAATATGTTTCTGTCAGAAGCATTGGCTTCTACCTGAAGAAGCTTTATTGCTAATATTGATCTGGTAATTACCACAGAACTATGCTGAAAGGGTTACTCTTGCTTGTGCTGTACAGTGCACATCTAATGAACAGCCGAGCCGATTGGACACTAACGAAAAGCTGCACTGAGACAGAATACATACAAACGGGGTAGATTTACAGGTATTTCTGCTCAAGAGTTGTGATTAGCAAAAGGCCTTAACTCATGAACTTGCTTTGTGCGCTGGCATACATTCACTACTTGCTTGTCTGTCTCATTGCATAAACTAAAATACTTATAAGTGACAGATCCGTGGCAATTAAAAAAAAAGACACTAACCTACATAATTAACGTTCATATTAAGAGGAGCCTTCTGACATTTATTTCAGCAATCTTTACCAATTGCACTGTGAACTGGAGCTCTAAGTGGTTGCTTTGTTTCTGCCTGACACTTTTGCCACAATGGTCACAGATTTTTACTACAACTGTAATGTTAATACTAAAACCATGTTACTTAATGCCCAACTGTATTGCAAGCCTACACTTTCAAATGCTTTGCAGGGCTTCGTGGCATCTGCAGGGCTGCATATGGGGGGCCACATCACCCGTATGTCACAATGCCACCACCCGGCAACGCAGCA
>VXBL01008115.1:8279-31731 GCA_013400195.1 Aramus guarauna | reverse complement strand
GCAGATCCTCCTGGAAATTATGGAAAATAAGGAGGTGATTGGTGACAGCCAACATGGTTTCACTAACGGCAAATCATGCCTGACAAATTTGGTGGCCTTCTACAATGGATTTACAGTTTTGGTGGATAAGGGAAGACCAACTGATGTCAGCTGCCTGGACCTGTGCAAAGCATTTGACACTGTCCTGCATGACATCCTTGTGTCTAAAATGGAGACACATGGATTTGACAGATGGACCACTCAATGGGTAAGGAATTGGCTGGATGTTCACACTCAGAGAGTTTAAATCAGCTTTTTGATGTCCATGTAGAGACCAGTGTCATTCCTAAGGGGTTGGTATTGGGACCAGAGCTGTTTAACATCTTAATTGGACAGAGATGAGTTTGATGGATGGACTATTAGATGGATAATTGGCTGGATAGTCACATCCAGAGGGTCAATCAATGTCTCAAAGTCCGTGTGGAGACCAGGAATGAGTGGTATCCTGCAAGTCAATACTGGGACCAGTACTGTTTAATATTTTCATTAATGACATAGATAGTGGGGTTGAGTGTATCCTCAAAAAGTTTGTGGATGACATCAAGCTGAGTGGTTCTGTTGATATGTTTAAGGGAAGCGACACTGTGCAGAAAGCCCTTGACAGGCTTGAGGAATGGGCCAATATGAACCCCATGAAGTTCAACAAGACAAAGTGCAAGGTCTCGCACCTGGGTCAGGGCAAGCCCCAATATCAGTGCAGACTGGGGAATGAATGGATTGAGAACAGCCCTGCAGAGAAGGACTTGGAGGACAAAAAATCAGATATGAGCTGACACTGTGTGGTTGGGGCCCAGAAAGCCAATCATATTCTGGGCTGCATAAAAAGAAGCATGGCCAGCAGTTTGAGGGACATGATTCTCCCCCTCTAGTCTGCTCTCATGATGCTCCACCTGGAGTATTGCACCCAGCTCTGAGGCCCCAGTACAAGACAGACATGAACCTGTTAGAGTGGGTGCAGAGAAGGGCTATTATTTAATCAGAGGATTGCAACATACCTCCTATGCAGAAAGGCTGAGAGAGCTGTGGAATTGCTTATCCTGCAGAAGAAAAGGCTCAAGAAGACCTNGAGAAGAGAAGGCTCCGGGAAGACCTTATAGCAGCCTTCCAGTACCTAAAGGGGGCTGATAAGAAAGATGGAGACAAATTTTTTAGCAGGGCCTGTTGTGATAGGACAAGGGGTAATGGTTTTAAACTGAAAGAGGGTAAATTTAGATTGGATATAAGGAATACATTTTTTATGATAAGGATGCTGAGACACAGGAATGCCAATGTGGATGCCCCATCATTGGAAATGTTCAAGTTCAGGCTGGACAGGGATTTGAGCAACCCGATCTAGTGAAAAATGTCAGTTCCCATGGCAGGGAGGATGAACTAGATGATCTTTAAAGGTCCCTTCCAATCCAAATGATTCTAAGATTCTATCATTGGCATAATAAGATATATCCCGTGGCTAACAGCTGGGCCAGCTTCCTGATAGTGTCCTTAGCCAGTGGGTAGAGGATTTTGGTATCATTATGCTAGGGTTCTTTGCTTCCTTTTCTCAGAAGAGAAAAAAAGTTTTGGAAAAAAAATAATTCTGGAGACAGTGTCGCATTTTCCCAGCTTTGATAAGCCTGAGTGCACATATAAAATGTAGTTATATATACACTATATATACACCATGTAAATATTTTTGATACTCAATTACAGTGCAAGGTAACTGCAGTAAGGCTCTGTTGGCCTGTTAAGTTGGTCCTTAATCTGTATGATTTGCCCCCCTATTAGGCTTCTATTAAGTCCATGTTTTACAGAGCAGTCTCTAAGCCTGAAGCAAATTGTATATTGAGTTGCTGCAGTGTATTAGATGCCAAAGACTTAGGTTATGGATCCAAATTTGCTGTACAATGTATTCTTTTCCTCATTGCTCCTCTTCCTTTTTCCTCAGTTCAACCCTTGTGGGACTTTCTTAATGGACTCAGTTTATCAGTATACATATATTTGTTCCCTGTTGCTCTTTACACTTAAACGTCACTAATACATCTCCTTGCCCTCCTTGCTTTTGGGAGGCAAAGGGAAGGCCATGGAGCTGAATGTGCAAGTGCTCATCTTAACAAATCTAACATGTAGTTGTAAGGAGGTACCTTTTTTAGTAGATCAGGCAAAACATCCTTACTAAGCCAGCTCAATTCATTCCCTACTGCCCATCTTTACTGAGTGAAGTTGCTACCTCCTGACTCCTGAGAAAAATCTATTCAATCATTTTCCCTTACTATTAATTCCTGTTTCCTTCAAGTTATGATCAAACAAAGAGTTTCCTGCCCCACACTGCAGATGAAGGCAGACTGCCTCTTGAATCACTGATGCAGCTACATAGCTAAGTTAAGAGGCACCAGTAATCACTTTCCTTTCCACCTGCCCAATCCCCTTCCTCAAAACTTTTCTGCAGGGCATAGATCTAGGCTGATGTTGAAACTGGCTTTGTTTAATGCATTTTTAAAACTGATTAAAATGTTCTCTGCCCCTCCCTAGTACCATGCAGGCTGAGCAATGGACACTCCAAAATTCATATTTATCTCTATGGCTAGCAGCAGAGATGAAGCTAGGTGTTTGGTATGGGCTGACCTCCAGTCTTGCCAGAAAGAATGGCTCAGCCGGAAATGAAGGTTTTAATAAAGGATTTAATGAGTGAAGGAAGTGGGAAGCTTGAAGGAGGAGAGTTTTCTCTGTACTTGCATTTCCCCAGAAGGTGTCCTGGATTTGCCCTTGCTTTGATTGATAATGTATTCCTCCAGCAGTACAACCCACCCTTCTGTTTCCCTTCATCATACAGCTGCACATTGTGCTGATGGCTTGGGGGCCTTTCCTCATATTACTGAAAAAAGGCCTCTTGTTCGGTATGCTGAAGATCCTCTCCATTTGACAAATATTTCCTCTTTTTATTCTTTGCCCTAAAATATGCTGTGCTATTTGTCAGCATTAAACTGCATGTGATTTCTTTGTTCTGTTGTGCCTGACTGCATTGCTACTTTATTTATGCTAGTACTGATTAGCCAAATTTGAAGTCTAGAGCTTTTTTTGAGACTTTTGCTAATAACGTTTTCTCAGTCTGAAAGAAAGGTTTAGTTAGGTGTGGAAAGCAGAGAAATCATCACCAGCATGTGCTTCCTCTGCTTGCAGATATGCTCAGCTGCTATCATCAGATCTCATATACAGAGCATGGTCACACCTAGTAATGACTTGGATAGGAAATGGTACCATGCATGAAAATTCAGTAAGTGAAGGTAGTGTTAGAATCAGACGACATGCTTATTCATCTGAACCTTTACTGAACAGGTGCTTCAGCATTGTCTCAGGGTCCTGAGGGAAGTGTTTAAATTTAATTCAGGAATAAAACCAAGCTCCCAACTGCTTGAGATGATTAAAAATCCCAAGACTCTTTTTGTAAGAATAAGAGCATGACCCTGATATCTTGGCTAAATTCCAGACAGTGAAATTACATCCTGCCAATGTGAAATATACCTGTCATTTGAATTGCAAAGCTATTCTAGATTCCCACTGAGAACTCCTGTTGAGTTTTGCATGCTTTAAATGGTTGCCATGTCCACCACTTAGATACAATATTTCTGGAGTGGGACCTTTAAGTAAGTCTATCTCCAAAGCCCATTGGAAAAGAAGAAATAAATTAAGGACAAAATACCATCATTATTTCCTATGGTAATGCTATTTTTTTCTCAAACTCTGTCAAGCCATCGATTACTTTTTATTATTCTTCTTAGTGATGTAGGTTTGAGATTCCTCACAGGAAAGGAGATAATTAAAAGATAGATTACAAAAGCAAGAAGTTGGGATAAAACTAAAACAGAGAAACTTATATGTTAGGCATGGCATGCTGGCACTATAAATGCTTGGTATCAGGAAGAGAATGGCTATTGCGTAAGAAATTTCATTTTTTTAATTTATTCTTTTTTTAATGAGTTAAAATAATAAACCACACATATATAACCACACTGAAATCATCTTACCTATCAATTACAATAAGTCTTTATGTGACAGCTCTACCACTGCATGGTGTGAATTGGAAGGAAGGATTCAAAATGCTTCCTCTTTCCAGAAGCCCAAGCCTACTAGGTATGATACCTCCAGCCTCATCAGAGACCTATGGAACAAGAAAACCACAAATGACATTTAATATATTATGAATCGACCAAGAAAAATTTAATTTTCTACCATGGCAGAGGTATGATTTACACAGCCTGGGGAAAAGAAACAGCATTCACATTGTCCCATCTATTAAACAACTGACCTGTTGCCAGACAATCGGAGGTTAGAATATTTCTATCCCACTGCTAAAGATGAAGCCTAATTGGACATGTTTGAGGGCTTTAACTAAGGAGGATTTCCATTTACCAGACCCTTCATATGTTATTGAAACTGTGTAGATGGGCAAGTATCATTAAAACCATAGTCAAAGGAACCTTGGTTGTAAACAGTTTATTAGGAGCATACATAGGAACTGTTAAGGCTCAAATAAATAAATATTGCATATGCTCGCTCCTTCCAGCAGTGTTTTGGTCACTACCGTCTGTCACTAGCAGACCTTCTGCCTTTGGGCTCAATTCTGGCAGCTGCTTTCTTTGCCCTCATCTTCTCATTCAAGCCCAAGTTTTTTATTTCCTTCTTTCTGCTTTTCTGCTAAGGGCTGAAAAGCCTCCCTGCTCTGTGATGGAACGCCGTAGGGGCAATATGCTTAATCTGCTGCCCCCCTTCTTCCTGAGAAATTGTGAACATGAGCAGATCCCCAGGGCTTCAGAAAACAGCCCCATCTGACCTTATTCCACTTCTTTCTGTGTGTGGATTCAAGGCCAAAGACAGCATTGGGTTTAGGCATTAACAGTTACTTTCCATGCCTGAAACACAGCAGGACTAGTATGGGCAGAGGAAGCGGTCGAGATGCGCCAGGTATACTGCAGCTAATCTGTCTTGCTTCTGTGTATGCTGAATAGTCTGGCTGCCTCTGGAGCCAGAGTTGCTATATGGGGGACAAAGCCCTTTGATGAAGGTGCTATGCTGAACTCTGCATGCATTCCCTCAGACAAGAGCTTGCACTATGCTGAAAGTCTTTTCTGAGAGATGGCAGATGTTCTTTACTCTCCTAGATCTGCTTTTGTAAGGCCCCTTACAAGTGCTCTTTAAAAATTCTCTGTGGAATCTCAAAGTGCTTGCTGAAATTTGGAGAAAAGGAAAAGGAGTGTCTTTCCTTTGATATGAGTGTGATTTTTGTTTGGGCCAACTGGAAGTGTCAGTCTGGTGCAGAATAAATATTTTTGATTTATGGGGTACCACTGCTGCGCTGAATCTCCAGAAGTTAGTTATTCTCGATTATGACAGGCAAAAAGGTGTATTTTTATGAGCTTTACAAAGTATTAATTTTAAATTGAATCATAACTTTTCCTTGCAACCTAACTTTCCTGTTTGCTATATGTCTTCCTTTCTCAGACTCTCCCCATTCTTTTTCAAATGCTAGGCTACCACCTAAATTATTAAATGTAATATCCCGTATATGTAGGACTGGATAGAGTAAAAGCAATTGTGTTCAAAATATAATCTGAATGATGTGGTTAGAATTATACCTCAAAGGCATAATACAATTTTGTCTTCTGACTACACATCTCCAGAAAAGAGATGTCATGGTTTTGTCCCAGCCAGCAGCTAAGCACCATGCAGCCACTTGTTCACTCCTCCCGCATCATGGTGGGAAGAAGGAGAGAATTGTAAGAATAAAGTGAATAAATCTCATGGGTTGAGATAAAAGTATAATGGGTAAAGCGAAAGCCACGCACACAGGCAGAGCAAACCAATTTATTCCCCACTTCCCATGGGCAGGCAGGTGTTCAGCTATCTCCAGGAAAGCAGGGCTCCATCATGTACAATGGTTACTTGGGAAGACAAACACCATCGCTCTGAATGTGCTCCTCTTCTGTCTTCTTCCCCCAGCTTTATATGCTGACCATGATGTCATATGGTGTGGAACATCCCTTTGGTCAGTTGAGGCCAGCTGTCCTGTCTGTGTCCCCTCCCAACTCCTTGTGCATCTCCAGACTACTGCTGGTGGGGTGGGGTGAGAAGCAGAAAAGGCCTTGGCTCTCTGTAAGCGCTACTCAGCAGTAACAAAACCATCCCTACATTATCAACACTGTCTTCAGCACAAATCCAAAACATAACCTCATACTAGCTACTAGGAAGAAATTTCACTCCATTCCAGCCAAAACCAGCACAAGGGGCTAGAAGTGATAGTAAGTGTTGAGAACTCATGGGTTCTCCACTGCCAGTTCAGCTCTGTATTTCTTTCTAGTGTGATAGTTACATTCAGTGCAGTATGTTCTGTGTGAATATGTATCCCTTCTGAAATACACAGCTACCTGGAGAACCTGGAGAATACTTGGTGTTCTTTAAATTGGCTTGAAGTTAGACTACTCTCTCCGTTACAATTACATTGTAAAGAAGTGGTATCACTAGTTTCACTAGGTTGATTTCCCATGTCAGAAGAGACTTTTTTTCCCAACTCACAGATTAGAAATTGAAAGCAAGCAATATGAAATGCAACACAGTGCAAGATGCAGGAAACTTAGGAGTGGGAGAAGTCTTCTCATGTGATTCAAAACCTCATGGAAATTAATGGCTAGTAACACATGCCATGTCGTCATCAGAGGATGATCAGCAGTGACATGAGGAAATGGTGAACAAGGTTGGGCTGTGGGATGATGTAAATGGAAGGGATGTTTTAATCAACAAAACAGGACAGAAAGAATCCCTGCCCAAATATATCTGCATAAACAAGGAACTGCCCACTGGATAGAACTATGGGTAAAGCTTCCATGACCTTTCTGGGAAATCTGCATGACTTGCTGCCTCTCTAAAGTGAACAAACAAGAGGAATTAAAGGTCTGTGTGCAGTTATGGAGTTATGATCTCATTGGAATCATGAAGACATGGTGGGACAGCTCACATGACTGGAGTGTTGTGGTAAATGGGTACAGTCAATTAAGGAAGGACAGGCTTGGACAGCAAGAGGGGTGCATGCACCTTTACATGAGACAGTAGTGGGGTGCATGCCTAGGGATGGACAATGAGCTGTTGACAGCTGATGGGTCAGGATTAGTTGGCAGACTAAAATTGGTGACATTGTAGTGGGTGTCTGCTACAGTCTGCCTGACCAGAAAAAGAAGTAGATGAGGCCTTCTTAACACAATTGGAAGAATCCTTATGTTCACAGGCCCTGTGCCTTATGAGACACTTGAAGCTCCTCAATATATGTTGGAAAGATTACAGGAGTGCATGGGAAATCCAAGAGGGTGTAGGAGTGCATTGATGGCACCTTCCTGAAACAGGTGATCAAGGAGGCAATGAGGGGAGATACTCTGCTGGACCTCATACGAACAAGGAAGAATTGGTCAGGGATGTAAAAGTCAGGGGCAGGCTGTGGTGTCCATGAAATATTGTTAAGTGTCCTGAAAGAAGGGAGCAGACCAAAAAGAAGGACCTTAATACAGACTTTTGGAAAGCACGCTTCTGCCTCTTCAGAAATCTGCTTGGAAGGCTCCAGTGGGATGCAGCCCTGGAGAGAAGATCTGTCTGGGAGAGCTAGTTGATTTTCAAGGATTGTCTCCTCCAAGCTCCAGGAAAGTCCTTTGTGGCAAATAGGAGGACTTCATGGATGTGCAAGGAGCTCCTAGCTGAACTTAGACATAAAGGAAATGTGCAAGAGGTAGAATCAGAGAAAAAGTGACCTGGGAGGAATAAAGAGGCACTGTATGAAGATGCAGGTGTGGGGTAAGGAAAGCCAAAGCCCTTATGGAGTTAAATCTAGTGAAACACAGGAAGGGCAACAAGGAAGGTTTCTACGGACACATAAGCAGTGGAAGGAAGATGAGGGAAATTATGGGACTGTTGCTGAATAGGACAGGGGATCTGATCACAAAAGACTTGCAAAAGGCCAAGGTACTCTCTGCCACCTTCACCTTGGTCTTTACTAGTAAGACCTGCCTTCAGGAATCCCAGGACCAGGAGCATCTAGATAAGCAACATTTAAACAAACTGGAAATACATAAGCCCCTGGGACCTGATGAAATGCACCCACAAGCGCTGAGAGCTGACCCATGTCATTACAAGAACAATTTTAATCAGCTTTGAAAGTCTGTGGCAACTAGAGGGTGTTTCTGAGTACTGGAAGAAAGTAGTTGCCTCTCCTGTCTTCCCAAAGGGCAAGAAGGAGTATTCTGGGACACACAGGCCACACAGCGTCACCTTTATCCCATGGAAAGTGGTGGGCTGAATCCTCTCCAAAACCATTTTGAACAGATGAAGGGGAAGAAGGTAATTTGTAGTCATCAGGGATTTATGAAGCAGAAATCATGCCTGACCAACCTCATAGGCTTCTACAATGAGGTGACTGTCATGGTGAATGAGGGAAGAACAGTGAGTATTGTTTATCTTATCTTTAACATGGCATTCAACTCAAACTCCCATAACATTCTCACCAACAAACTGATGAAATATGGACTAGATATATAGACAGTGAGGTGGATTGAAAACTGGCCAGGCTCAAATGGTTGTGACCAAGACACAAGGTTCAGCTACAGACCAGTTACTAGTGATGTACCCGTGAGATCAAATGTGGGGCCAATAGTGTTTAATATCTTCATTAATGGCTTGGATGATGGGACAGAATGTTCCCTCAACAAGAGTGAGAGGAGCGGTTGATAGATCAGAAGAGTGTGTTGCTACTCAGAGGGGCCTGGAGAAGCTGCAGAAATTGATTAGCAGCAAGCTCGTGAAGTTCGACAAAGGCAAGTGCAAAGCCTGGTATTGGGAGAAGATTAATCCCAGCTATCAGGAGAGGCTGGGAGTTGATCAGCTGGAAAGCAGTATGGCAGAAAAGGATCTGGTTCTGGTGGACACTGAGTTTACCAGGAGCCAGCAATGTGCTTTAGTGGCAAAAAAAGACCAAGGGCATTGAGAGCTGCATGAGGCAGTGCAGTGCCAGTAGGTTGAGGGAGGTGATACTTGCCCCATACTCATCTGGAGTGCTGGGTCTGATGCTCCTCAGCACAAGAGAGACATCAAAAGACTGGAGTGAGTCCAGCGAAGGACCACAAAGATTGTGAATGGACAGGAGTAAGACAAGAGATAATGGACACAGGACAAAATAAGAACATTTCATGTAAACATAGGAAAAATATTTATTTATTTGTTTGTTTATCTTTTACTGTGAGGGTTGTTGAATACTGGCACAGGTTGCCTAGAGAATGTGGAGTCTCCAACCTTGGAAGATATTCAAAATCCAATAGCACACAGCCCTCAGCAACCTGCTGTAACTGACTCTGCATGAGCAAGAAGGTTGGGCTAGATGATCTGTTGAGGTACCTCCCAACCTCAACAATGTTACTACCATTTGATACTTAGAAACTGAGTGATAATAATTCTCAGCCTAATTATTTGGAAAGCCATTTAAGATGTGTTTGGACAATAGTGTCAGATAAAACAAGCAAGAATAGCCTCTGTAAACAGATTATTTTAAATAAACTACAGGACTTTGCATCAAAATGTTTAGCATGTGAAACAGGAAGAAATTAGGATGTAAGTAATATATTACACAGGGCTGGTGGCTGGTTGAAATCTGACACCTATGTTCTAAATAAATTGCAGCAAATACAGCTGACCTCATGAAGCCTTGGAAATCAAATTACTTGCAATAATTAATCTGTGAAATAAACATGAGTGTCAGGATTTCCATATCTCATCTTCTCACCCTCTTCATTTTTACCTGCCTCCTCTCCTTTGGGATGCTCAATCAACTAGAGTTCTTAACATGCCAAGAATTTGTAAATGATAAAATGGAACTTTGTCAAAAATAACGTCAGGTGGCAGGACTGCTCTGACACTCATAGTGCATTAAAATGGAATAAAAGTAACATCAAACAAAAGTGCCTGCAGGGAAGGGAGTGGATATGTAACAATGTAACATAGAAAAGAACCTTTGATTTAATGAGTTTCAATTTCATAAAAGTGCAGGTCATCAAATAGGAATGTCATTGAAGTAATCAGACAGTCCTGCAACTTCCAACTTATTGTTAAAGGAGACAGCTAATTAAGTGTGGGTACCATCCTGAATAACAACGGAAAGAAGAACCTGATGTGATCAAGATCAAAACTGGGCCCAGAACTGAGCCATAAGTGCATTGCTCTGCTTGCTGCTGAACACACGCAGCAAATGTTTGTGTGGTTGTGTTGAACAGAGGTTATCTTGCTCTTTTCTTGCTGCTAAAAATTGGGCAGCAAAACTTCTTGTTGATACTTGTTTTGGACTGTAGATAATTCTTCTAACATAGATGAGGTTTTTGATCAGAGCAGGAATGAGGCAATTAATATACACTATCTGTATGACATCATATAGAAAATAATAATTTGTGCCTTTCCTCTTGTTTAAAAGGATTAGAAAGATTGTTGTTCTCCAAAATTCACTTTAATTGCTTCAGCTGTGTAAATAGTAGTAAACATATGAAAAAAGTTAAATGTCTTTTCTATCCCTACACAACAAATGGGACCGTGAGTTCAAGAAAATGAGTAAAACAGCGAGAATCCTTTGCAAAAGGCTTCTTTCTGACAGTGGCATCAGGGAAACTGACTGCAAGGGAACTTGCAGGTTTTGTAGGTTTCTTAATGGGAAGTAAAAGGTAGATGATGTTAGAAGTTCTTTGCCTAGCACACCCCTGTGTAACAGGGGTGTTTGAGAAAAATTGAGAAGCTACTCCGATGCTGATTGTCCAGTATTGAAGGTGTTATCATGCACTGAAGCTTCCTCACATACTCTTGCCTGAAGAAATTTCGGCTGCTTGTGTACTCTGGAGTCAAGGTATTTCTGGAAAATGCTTTTAGCATGGCCTCAATTCTCTGCTCTGCTTGTGTTTTCCAAAGCTATGTGAGGGCCTATTGGAAGTGACACACAAGTTTCTTCCATAGCCTTTCTGTCAAGAACATGCTAATTAAATGTTTACTTTCTGGAACATTTGTCTAAATCAAATATCCAAGAGGTTTCCTGTTCCTCAGTAAACATTTTTCCCATGTAAATTAATTTCAGGCCAAGGCACATCTCAGAGGGCAGAGCTTCCTATAGCTCCAGAGCGTTTAGCAACAAATACATTAATGTCTCCTTAAAATGTGGTTAAATAAAGCAAGATTTTCCTTGGACAAAATGTGCATGTCTCTTGACTTCTACAGCAATTATGTAGATATTCTTACTCATGTTGATGGACTCTCCCTTGAGTTTGTTGGTGTGGATTAGACAGCTTTTCTAAGTAGGGTTATCTGTTTCAGATGAAGACTTTGCTTTAAAATTCACATGAATGGCTTCGTTATCTTTCCAGTGCTCTTTGAAGTCAGTCAGGACAAAATCACTATGAGAAGAGTCTGTTTTGCCATTTGTTCTTAGCCAAATCAACATACAGACAAAAAACCAACCAACCAACCAACCAACCAACCAACCAACCAACCAACCAAACAAACAAACAAAACCCAACAACCCCCCCAACCACATAGGAAAAATAATTAACCAGGAATCTGTAAAAGAGCTCAAACTTGACTGAGAAAAAAGCATATCATCCAGTCATTGCTATTTCAAAAGACTTCACAGTGTATGTGGTATAGCTTTTGTCTATATGTTCATTGCAAGGCCCAGACAAATGATTTGTTTAAATTCAATGAATTGAACTGAGATGTTCCTGGGATTCAGCTGAGCACACAGCACAGGCACCTTAACAGTTTGCATGATGCCACAACACTGTGACAGCACCCCACACTGTGGAAATGTACCTCAGAGTGAATGGAAGAGGGGAAATCCCAGCTAAATATCCACAATTATCTAAAAAGTGGTACCTGGTGAATCAGGAGCTTCTCTCTGACCCTCACTTTAGCTGGAATGCATAATAAAGTGCTAAACCTGTCATGTGTTCCTACGTTCATTCTGTATCCCTTCAGGTCTGTATCTGGTTCTTGGGACAGGTTCTCACCCTTGCTGAAGGCCTCCCTGCAGAGCGTTCTGGTTTGCAGGTAGCAGTGGCAGCAGATAAGCATCAGCTCCCAGAAAAGTTACAGGCAGTGTTAAAACACTTCATGGAGTCAGGGTACAAATCCTGCCTGCGAACACATGCTGAAGTGTGCACCATCTCATCTTCAGTCTTGTTGTTACACCTGAATACTGACACATGCTACTACCACATCTTCACTTTACTGTGTGCATATAGCTTTGGACGTGCAAAAGACTATGAGGGACACAGTGGGAGCAGGTCTTAGAAGTAAGAGTTAGTTATTTCCTTGCCTTACCAGACCCAATATCTCTGTATTTTTATTTTTAATGTAGTTGTGTTTGTTCTTTTTCAAAAATACAAGTAATGTACAATGCGTATTAGTTTTATCCAGGGAAAAATAGCCAATACCACATGCAGATGGAAGTTAAAGTGGTTTAGAAGGTGCAAATACAATTTATGATCAGAAAAAGTGAGAACAGAAGCAGACTCTGGCAATTCCTTTTCTATTGGTGGATGTGATTGGTATGGATATAGACTGAAATGACAGAATAGTTACTGAAATGGTGTGTATTTATGCCTTAAATAAAACAACACACACTCTGCATAAGAATATACAATTTTTTTCTCAAGGTGAACAGTAGGCTTTTCCCCTATGTGCTAACATGTATGCTTAATTAAATCTTACTGCAGTCTCTGTACACAAGCCGTTCACACCCTAAATATGTAAGATTAACCATGGAAATATTGAGAGTCCATTTTACAGGCAAAGAAATTGAAACATGGAGAAGGAAAATGACTTGTTCATTGTCTAGGAGGGAGCCAGTGGAATATCTGTGCAGAGCATCCTGCTTTCGAATCTCTGTCCACCTCTGTAACTACAAAGCTATGCTTTGCAACTAGAAATAATAGTCATTCTCAGAGCATCTGGAGGATTGTAATGTTTGCATCAGTCTCATGCTAGGCCTCTACATAGGTCAGAGCAGCACCTGAGGTGCACTGGCCAGGATGCTTTCCTTGAATTCAGAAGCTTTGCTGTCTTCTTCTCCACTCAAAAGCATTTGTACACGTTGTGTGTAAACCCTTTCACAAACATTGTTAGGTTTTCATGGGCAATATATTAGTGGTGCTTGCCAAATGACTAAGCTGTTGAGTAGTTTACATAAGACAGGGTTAATACAAAGATATAGGGAGCAAAGTTCAAGAAGATTTTTTCATTTTTGTCATGATATCTCTGCTGGATAGGGGGACCTTTTGGACAGAAAACGGTATTTCACTTCGCAGTGTGACCTCTTGGTGAAAAGTGACCAAAAAGACAATGCGGTAAGTTTGAGACACTCTTGGAAAGACAGCTATGGTTCACTGATGATGGAAAATCTATTGAAAAAAAATATTGAGAAAACTGAGATAATAGCGGCATTAAGAAGTCACAAAAAGCAGTATAAGGGAAGAACACATTTGTACTACAGCTGGTTGTAGTGGGATAGCATATTTGTTCAAGTAAAAGAACAAACAGGGTTTGGTAAGACAGCATGAGTGCCTAAGGGATAGGAGGCAACAGATATTGGTATAGTGACATCAGCATTGAGAAGACTTACTGCAAAGGTAGGAGGATAGTAAAAATAAATCTCGAATGTAGGAGTGGAAACTGGTAATGAAGCATGTTTCAGAACCTATTTTACATAAACTGAAGGAGAATAGGAAAGAGTGTGAATAAAGAAAATTTAAAACTCGTGTGAGAGGAGATAGGGAAAAACAAAGGGAAAAAACCGTAATATCAATAGGAGAATTCTTTGCACTGAAAGACAGCCCACCCTCTTGCAGTGATACCAAGACAAATTCTGCTCTCAGTGCAACTGATGTAAAGCCTGACTAATTCCATCTGTCACTTAGACTAGTGCAATCTAAAAGAACTTGCAGAAAACATTGGAATTAATTGGGATTTAGTTTGATCTATCTAAAAAGCAAGATTTTACCCAATCTTATATCTGGCAGGCTCTTCTCTTTTATCTTCCATTTTAGCGCAGTAACTCATTTAGTACATTCATTTTGGTTTCTTTGTTTTGCTTTTACTCTTTTCCCCTCTTTTTTTCTTTTTCTCTTGTGCAGTGACAGCTCACTGGAGCCCAAGCAAAAGAAACCAGGCTCTTCCCCCATCTAGACTCTCTCTTTAAAGTGTCATGTGAAATGTTCCTGCAGCACTTTCCTAAGACCCTGATAGCTGCTGTTTATGTTGATATGATCCACTCTATAATAGGAGCTTAATATAAGTGCACCCTTATGTTATGCTTCAAATCACACAGGTTCCAATTCACACTCCCCCAAAAAGAAAAAATGAGATTAGCATCTAAATTGAAATTGAAGCTAAAGAAATCTGTGGAAAGAGAAGTCTAAANGAGCAGGATGTTCCAGCTGAAAAAAAATATAAAAAAAAAAAAAAAAAAAATCCGAGTATCAGTTTTAGGTTTCTTTTTACTCTCTATCTTGGTCATTTCCCAGAAAATAAGCTGTCAGTAATAAGCACTAACCTGCATATGGTCTTGCACAGGTGTGTTGAGAGATGAAAAAGGGAGAAATTTAACCTGATTTAGTTAATGTCATTAACTTCAATGAACATGTGGCTCCATCAAGAAAGCCTCAGCTCAGCTTCAGTGAGGATGCGAGAGCTGCAACAGCACCATCTTTCCCTAGTTGGAGGTGCAGGTAAAGCATATTCCCTGGGCAGTCACTGTTTCCATGGTCAGTGGCAGTCCCCCTGCCACGGTCTTTGGGGCTTCAAGAACAATTTAGACATTGAGACATATTTTCTTTTGGCACCTTACTGGCCTGGGAGTCTGTCTGACACAGAGCTGGCAAGTGGTTTGAATAAAGGTAAGCTCTTTTAAGATATTGTTGTATACCCTTAGCTTACCACCAGTTCTCATGTATATTCTTAAGAGAGTGTTCAGAGTAAAGCCAAAGGAAAAAAAAAAAAATGTTACTCCCCCCACCAAAAATGCACTGTATGGTTTCCATCTTGCTTTGCACATGCTCACTGGTGATAAGAAGTGAGGTGGTATGAGTGGCGCATGGTCCCTCATTTCTCATTATCTTCAGTGTGCAGGGAAGACATCAGGAGGTTTGCCACAAACTTCCAGTGACAGTAGATTTCCCACTAATGAGTTCCTCAACTGGTCCCTCTCACCACCTGCAAGTTAAGGATTTAGTTAGAATACATGTGAGAAATCCGATCAAAATGGAATGACCAAAAAAGGACTGAAAATAAGAAGTGATGAAAGGAAAGGAGAATGGGATGAGGAAGTGCAGTGGTATCATCACTTTTTTTCAGAATTTTGAGCACAGTCATAAATGGTGGAAATCTGAGCGTTGCATAGTAATTCATTCTGACACTAATGGAACTATTTTAAATGTTCTCTAATATCTTTCTGAGAAATAATGCATGGTTTGCTTGAAAGCAAACTTGGCATGATGAGGAGGAAGAGAAGACACATACGCTGCTGTGATATCCCCTCACATATTTCTAAATGAGAAGAAACTTGAGCACTTCAAAGAGCCGTTGCTTGTTTCACTCATAACAGTTAGTTATTGCGTCACTGGAGAGGCAAGAGGTGTTTATGTGACATTGACCTTCATAACAGTACAGCAAAAGCCAAGCAGTATTGAAAAGAGTGTGTTGATCGCTTTGTCTCCTACATATGCAAAAAGCAACCAAACAAAATCCCTCAACTCTTGAAATTTTGGTTCTGCCACTTGCTCCACCTAGTCCAAACATCATCTAGCCAATTTCACATTTATTTCCGTACAATTTCACTCAAACAGTATTAAATCAAGTAAAACCATCAGGATTTGGCCCAGGAATATAGAAATCTGCTGTTATCAGATTTAGTTACTGTTATCAGTTTAAACCAGCAGGCTAACTGAGACAATTTGGGGAACCTGATCCCACCCTCTCTATTTAAAACATCAGGATAGGCTTTTACAGGCAGGGTCACAATGGGTTTGAAGTTTGAATTCCCATGGGCTGCAACTACTGCAAAAGCAAGCACTATTTTCATTCCACTTACAATGGACTAGATTTCCATAAATCTGTGCATTTATAAGACTTAAAGATACCATGGCTCTATATGAAATCACAGCAATTGCACTAGCAGAAATTGAAAATGGGCATTTATACTGACTTATTAAAAGTCTACATCAGCAATAAAATAAATTAAGATGTGTCTCAAAAATCCAAGGAGTTATGTGCTGTATTTTTGGTCAATAAAGATAATGACAGTGTTTGAAACTGTATTACAGCTGGTTTTATAGCCAAACCTTCAGAGAAGAGTTGTGAGACAGACTGAACTGCATGTTTGGACTTCTGCCTAAGAATTACTATGCTAGACAGAACACCATCTAGAAAACTGGGAAAATTCATTTAGAACTACATCTCCTTAGACTTGTGTGAGGTACTTTCAGTGTTACTATCCAGATGACAGTTCCTGATTCTGTCCTTACTCTTCCTAATTCTCTTTTCAATAGCCATCATATGTATGTACATGTTTACACTCAGATCTTCCAGGCTGAGAAGTGTAACATAGCCACTCTTAAGGTATTCTTATGCTAAACAAGGGTTGAAGTGTAAAATCTTTTGTTATTTTATCTACTTGCACTTGTTCAGTTGGCATTTTCCTTGAAGCACTTATAGTAGTTCATATTTAACGTGGTGTAAAGAAGAAAAAGAAAATGCATTTCTCACCTGATCCACTAACCTCTAGACCTGAATACTGAATAAAAACCATATCCTTTGTTCAAGGCAAAGTCAGTAAGTCAAATATATGAACCCTAAACATAATTATATCTTTTTTTTCCCTTTTCTCTCACGTGTCATCCTTATCTGCCTGTTTCTCCAACTTGTCCAAGTTCCTGTGAATCAGAAGCATTATCCTACCTTCTAGATATACAGATTTATCTGAACAGCCCATCTATCAAACTTTCAACTTAGACATAATGTCAAGCTCATGTCATATTGCCATGCAGAAAGTCTGTGCCTTCATTAAAGCTAGATAACAGCAGTAACAGACAAACCACTATCAAATTTCCCAAAGCCTCTCTAGGTTTTATTTTAGCTACTCCTCTAATAACAAATTTTCTTAATTTGATAAAAATAATAACTATTTCTTCTGCCCTTTAACATCTGTGAGAAGTCACCTAAATTAACGTTGTCAAAAAAGATGGATATGTATGTATAGACTTACTGCGAATTTCAAATAATTTACCAAAAATATACCCAGAAAACTCATTGAAATAAATAATTAATTGGACAACACAATCTGACAAATGTCTGCATACATCAGAAACAAAAAAATGTTATGTGGTCTGAAGAATTCAGTCAATTCAGGGGTTTAATTGGTCAGTCACAATCATCAAACATGTCTATAAGAGAATACCTAACATAGAAGAGCTATGAAAGAGAAAAGACATTTGTAAAAGGAAGCTTAAGAAAGAAACAAGGTGGACAAAAATTATCTGAACATCTTATTCTGCATCTCTCAGAGTATGAATCAGCTGACTAAATGGAGATGTTTAATGTGAGTTAGTCACTGAGGATTTCCTGTCTAATCTACAACAATCTAATCAAAATAGCCGATGGTGTCCAAGACATGATTAATCTCATCCAAAAGTAGATGTCTAAAATAAGCCAGATCAATCATGCCTGAAAAGTGCCTATGAAGGCACTTCTAAGTGAAGAGAACTTCACTAATTGAAAAGGGAGTTTAGGAGGGTAGCTGAGACATGTATGTCTACAGTGTAGACATCTACAACTAGATGAGATGAATCCTGTCCTTGGGCTCTTTAACTTACATTCAGCAGCAATTTCCAGCTTGATTTGTGGATCATTTGGTCAGATTCTGCCAGTGGAATGCAGAAAAGAGATCAGAATGGAAAATCAAATGATTCCTTCTTCACTGTAAGAAGTAGGAAAAATTCCGACAACGTTACTGTTCTCTGACTCAGCAGTTTTGAAATTACATCATTAATTTTATAACTAATGCCATAGCAATACGGCATACTTAGTAAGATGCTGTGTCAATATTTCTAGAATACTCAGATGTCACTTTCAGCTACTTTATTGTGCCGCACTGATGAGTTAAAATAACTAGGATAGGTAGCTCTTCAGATTTTCCAGTTCTGAATCATGTATCTGTGAAGCCTGAGCTTCTGTTAAATACAAAGGCTGTCTAATGGGCTAAGCAGAAGAGGCAGGGGGAAGAGGAGGGAAATGAAAGATCATGAGGAATACCATTAATTTGAATGACCATTTGCCTCTAGGCAGTCCAAATTCTAAAAATCTTGAGTTCACAGCTCAAAAGACTCAAGGGTTAAAAGACAATGTTTAGAAGACTGGGTGAAACTTACACAGGTAATCTAAATGAAGCAGAATAAAAATAAAGGTAGTGAGCTAGGGACAACTGATGGGTAAACTATGGCTGTTACCCACATCCTAAAGAAGGAATGTAAACAAAATCATACACTCAAAAATATTTTGAAGACTCTTGGAAAGCACAGATCTGCTTAGGAAGTTAAAGTGTAACTTCATAGTAGATTATAGTATCTATAGTCTACCTCACAGCAGAGATTCTTTAAAGCTAGCCCAAACAGCAGAGGTAATGTGGCCCGAGTCTGCAATGCCAAAAACCAGTGCCATTGTTTGGAACCATCCTAAGATCACATTGATAGCTTATATTTATTTATGCTATGAGGTAGCTCCCAGTGGTGGCAAACCCTTAGAAACCAGTTGTGTGACTGTTTTCATTTTGTTTTCTTTATGTCAGGAATCAGAGGCAGTTGCAAATTGCTAGCCTTCTCTAGATCCAGATAATCTGAAAATTTAAATGTCAGGACCACCCTAGCTGTTCCTCCCTCGGTATTCACATCAGCTTGTACCATGTAGTGCTTTTACTTTTCACATTTTGGAACCCTCTCTCTGTAGATCTCCAGGGAAAAACACAGTGGTAAACCGGAGCAGATTATCTTACATAGATTATCTTTGGAGCATGGAAACTCTGAGTCTTTTGTGAATGTACAAGGATGCAGTAACTGGCTGACAGCTTCCCAGATCTGATTGTGGCACAGGGAGGGCTCTGGGGGCCTCTGGGTGAATGAAAGGAACTGAGTAACCCAAGGAAAATTAGGCCATATGAGGAGAAAAGAAAAAGGTTAGGATGTTTATTTTAAAGTTGAACTTCAGTCAGATAATGTGAACCTCCAGGCCCTATCAACTTGTCTGGACATAAGATTTGTGGCACTTTCTATTGGGCCATTAAGTAAATTACACAAAATGCTTATAAAAATGTATCCTCCCAGTTATGGAATTTTTGTTGCAATGCATTTACTAAGCTTTTTATGTTGTGCCTAAAAAGAAAAATAAAGGAGAATATACACATATGCCCCCATATTTATGGGTATATGTGCGTATGTATGTATGTGTGTGCATGTATCCCTCTATATCTACAGAAGCAAACTAACTTATTTTTACATATTTCAAGCATCTATTTTCCTCAATAGCTAACAGAAAAGAAATCTCATTTTTTATAAAGAAGACCCTCGTATTTGCATAGTGAGATTTATAATTATCCTACTGGGAAAATTAGTAACAATAACTATTTCATCAAATTTCACAATCAGTTCACAAGTGGGGAAGAAAGTGAAGAAGATGACTTAGGGATAGGATAATGTCAAAAAGTTCCTTGAAAGCTGGTGAATTTCTTTTTAAAAATCATAATGTGCCAGGACCTAAGTTGCCAAATTCAAAATTAATATCAGTAAGGTATGCTGTCATTTGTGAGAACATGTGGAATATTTGTTAATACATTTAGAAATCTACCATTTGACTTCAATTTTAAAAAGCCTATTTTTAACAAGTTGAAATATATATATGTGGGTTGCAGATATAACCTTACTCAACAGAAATGATTTCTTGCTGAGAACTAACTTTTGGCTACTTTCATTTTCTGATGTTAAAGTTGTTTTGAATACTTAACTCAGCTGAGCAAGAGTGGAGACATTCCCAATTCAACTAAGAATCATCTTAGTTTTTCATTAATGGAAAAAAACTGGAACTAATAAAAACCACTTTGGGTCTATAGTGCCAACCATACTTGAGATCAATGTACAGCAATCCTTACTGCTGACCTTGGAGGAGGTTTTCCTTTCAGATTCTTACTAGAGATGAGAAAAGCACACAGATGAAACGGATCTCTTAACTAATACCATTCAGCCAAGCTCACAATATCCTTTTAGGTCTTTAGAGGTGACTCAATAGCCTAGCACCCATGGAGCCATAGATGAGCACCCCATCCTGTCAGGAAAACGGAGGACAATTACTGTACCTGCATGGACCAAGACTGTTTTTACAATGCCTTGTTTTAGTTTTCAGTGCAGTTAATTCAAGACAACACAATCTGTATAAGAGAATATCCCCATGCCAGTTCTCCAGTGAGATGGTGGGAGGAAAGCATGGGCCCTGGCATACTAGGGAACATTTTTGAATAGGTGAGCACCACTGCTGCTCACCAAAACTAACCAAGTTACTTTAGCACTTCTTACTTCTTCTTCCTGAACCTTTGTCTTGCTCCACTGTGGTCTCAGGCTTATGTTCATGGTAGCATGCAGAACTGCATGTCCCCACCATGCTTCTACTTGCAACCAGCAGCAGATAAGCACAATGTGAACATAATTTTATTAAAAATAAATCAACAAGTGATGACGGTAGTCATCTGCAGCACTTCTGAGCTGCAGGAGAATGGACAGAGACAGATCAAGATCAGGAATAGCACAACAATGCAGAATTTCACTATAAAATAAACACTTGAGAAGAAGGTTCCTAATTCTTCCTGGTCTCTGGAAGAGTAGGAAGGAGGGCAGCAGTGGTGGAGGCACCAAGGAAGAAAAGAGGAGCTGACATGACGAAACCACCTGGGAAAGAGAGACTTGTCAGGAAAGAGACTGTGTACTGTCCGTGGAAGGACCTTGGATACTGACAAACACTTACCAAGCAGAACTGCCAATAAACACTCAGGGCTGGAAATCTTTAGAAGCACTTTTTTCATGATGTTAAGGAGGAATTTCAGTGAAGTTGGATGATCAATTTAAGGTCTCATGAGAACTGTCCAGCGAAGACAAGAATGAGCTCAAGAGTAATTTCTTGACTCTTTAAAATCAGTGGAAGATCTACAATTGACTTTATGGTGCCAGAACTTCCTTGCAGCTGTTGGAGTCTAAACCTGGGACTGCCATATTACTCTTGTGTGTTTTACCCAGAAGCAAAAGGTTTTGAGACTGAGCACACACTCTACTTGGGCGGATTTACAACCCAAAATAGATTTGTGTTTGATTGCTGACATTTACAATTGCTTTTCTTGCTATTTTCTGTATGTATAGGATTCCATTTCTACTCTTTCCTACTCCTGGCTCCGCTGTAGTGCCCTTTTGCCTGGAGGGAGGAAGAGGAACAGATGGCATGCAGCTAGGCAATTAGACAACATAGTAAAAGCAGTAAAGTTCCACATTTAACTTCTCAGGCTATCTCCTCAAGCCATTCCCCTTGTGTCTACCATGCAAAGTTAATGATTATAAAATTATTTCCATCTATCTATCTACAGTCTTAACTGATATTAAAGTGACCAAAGCAATTTTGATTGACATTTGCTGAGGCTCATGAACCAGTTAATTCTGATCAATCGTAACTGTCCCTACTGCTACAAGCATCATGTACCTCAGCCAGCAAAACAGGCCATTCACTGGCTCCCAAATGTGAACTACTAAATGCTTGGGCCTCAGAAGCCTGGAAAGCTAGTTGCAAAGCAGTATGGGCAGAACTCAAAAGAGAAAAATGAAAGAGAAGGGAATTAACAGGAACAAATACAGTGTTCAAAACAAAAAGAATCAAGCTGCTTGCATTGTAAATGAAACCTCACTGCAGCTACATTGATGCTTGATAATATTCTCTCCACAAAAAGGAAATAAAGGAAAGATGTTGATTTTCTGGAATAAATGGTTATCCACTGTGTTAGTGTTAGAGAACAGATTGAAGAAATTATAAAACTAGCGTAAATAATTTTAAGTGTGCAACAGCATACAGCATCGATTTAAATGACCTGGTAATTTGGCACAAACCCAAGGAATCATTCCCTGAGCTGAATTTATGTTGTGTGTTTTCAAAAAGCAGCCAAAATCCAGGATATAGTGAGATGTTTGGAAGTAATTTCCCTTCCATTGGAAAAAACTGTTAAGTTGTTCTGCTTTTAAAGGGCAGAATTACGAGTTCCAGTAAGGTATTTGCTAATCCTGAAGTGTTTCAGGCTTAATCTTAGTTTTCCAGCTGGTTCTGAAGAATGTAATACACCACCTTGTAAAGGTGTGTAAAAAAGATACCCAGCTGTATTATTAAAAACAGCTATTTGAGCAGAACGGCTCCAGTTTTACTTTGTACTGCTTGCCTTTTAAAAATTTAATTAAAGAATGTCTGGAATTCATAGTGACATCAGAAAAAGGTTTTTGCTTTTTCTTTCTTTTTTTTTTTTCAGTCGCCAGGCTCAAATTCACACAAAGATGCATATGTTAATGTCATACCCTGAAATGATCTAGGTAAATGCCAAATATTATATCTGAGTTTGTAATGTAGGTCCTATTGACAGCTCTGTCAGCCTTTGAGAGACTCGTGCCTTCACATTTTCAGCCTCTGCATTCTGTATGACATTTTATAGCTGAAACCCAGGTGGGGCCACAGCACAAAAATGCTAAATGTGTTGTGTTCTCAGGAGTTCAGAAGCTGCAGGGGATTTCTGAGCCTTTCATCGGTGTGGCTGTGCAATGGAGGCATTCAGCCTGCTCCAGAGAACAAGAGTTTAGTCAGCTGTGGGCCCATTAGCCACATCTCTTATTCTCACTGGCGGTCACAGAGCCTTTTTTAGCTGCTGCAGCTTTTCTCAGAGACTTAAAGGGCAGAAAGGACACAATGACAGTCTCATCTGATCTCCTGTAGTGTGAGAGTTTTCCCAAAGGTATATCTTCCAGAAAGATAGCCAAAGTAGAATCCACGTGGGTGTGCATTTACCACCTCCACTGTTATCTGTTTTACTTGTTCTCCCTGCTAGGAAGCTGCAAGTCCTTTTCTAAATAATTTCTTTCTAACACTCTGAAGATGCATTCTATTAATTTTCCTGTATTTCCTTTCCCTGTATACATTTTGGCACGCATTTCTTCATAGCCAGCTGTATGAAAAGGATTCAGTTACAGCATGCACATTTAGTCAGGAGGTTCAAATAGTTACTAGTAACTTATCCTCATTCTTTACTACTTTACTTTTTTTT
>VXBL01008094.1:3769-19933 GCA_013400195.1 Aramus guarauna | reverse complement strand
CCTGGTGTGCAAGGTGTCCAGTTGTGTAGGGGAGGTACGCTGTGGCTTGCCTTGGTGCAGGTGCAGCAGCAGCAGCCTGCTGGAGGCCAGGCAGGGCCTGGCTGTGCTGTGGGGGTAAAGGAAGGGGGCGTGAGGCTTGACAGCAGTGGCAGCCCCTCCAGGCTGCACATCTGGGCTTCTTGAGGGGCGTTTTCCTTCAAAGCCTGGCCTGGTGAAAATGCAGCTGTTGCTCTCCTCTTGAGGCCAGCTCTTTGCTTGCACCTCTTGAGCAGGTGGGGATCATCTCTCTTGAATTTGGGGTTGTAATAGAAGAGTAACTAAAACATACAAAAGAAGAAGAGTTAGAGGCCAGCCTTTGGAGATGGGAAATCACCAAGATAGGAGAACTGAGCCTTGTAATGGCAAAAGACCAGTGTGGGTCCTGAAAAGGTCTACTGGGCATTTGAAACCTAAAGCTTAGGCTGACCAAAAGGTTATGCTCTGGTTTTGTTAAGTAATGGCCACTCTTGTGTTTTCACCTGAGAAATGACCTGAAAAAGAACTGAACCTCAGACTATTTTCTGCCTTCCTCCTCTTCTCCTCCATTGCCAAGGCTTATGTTACTGGAAGGTGAAGCCCTCGTGGCAGAATCATTCTGAGTGTCTGTTCATGTGCAGAGGAAGTGATGAACCTTGCTATGAGCAGAAGGTGCTGCTGCTGCTTCTGCCAGAAATTTATCAAGCAAGTCAGATGTTTTGGAGTGCCCCATTGTGGAGGTTATCCAGTTGGGCACCTCTCCCACCCACAGAAATGTCCTTGGCCTCTTTGCTGTAGTCGTGGTTTTGGAGCTCCCAGTTGAGAGCCTGCTTGAGCAAGAGTTATGATGGGCAGAGTTGGGGCTGCAGCCAGCACCCGGCCTGCTGGGTTTGTGTGGTGGCTTCTCCTCTGAATGTTGCTTGGTCTTGGCCATGGGGTGCCCTGAATGGCTGCTTTCTGGCCTCCTACATTTCCCTCTGGGTTCTCCAGCTGCATGTGGAAATGCATTTCCTAAGCAATGTGGGTCATGGGCAATCAAAATCTCTGCCCAGTTCCTCCCTATTTCTTCTCTAGCCTAACAAGGGCTGTCTGATTTCAGTAGCACTCCTTCTTTCCTGGGAAGTCCCTGTACCCAGGTGATGCTCCAAGATTTCAGCAGTCTCTCTGTGGCTGCTCTGTAGGAGCAACTGGAAGTAAAAGAGTAAGTACATTTTGCAAACAATACAAATGGGAGATATGAGAAAAAAAATATCTTTGAATGGGTTACTATGATTTTATTTTATCTTTAAAAATCAGGAAGCAAATTAATAAAGTCAGTAATTTTCTGTCAGCCTTCTGAGTCAACATCCTCTCTGCTGGATCAAGTATTTTTTCTATAAAGGACAAGTTTGCTGTAGAACTGGTGGGAATCAACACTTCTGTTCCCTTCAGCATTGGATAAATCCCTGGGAGGTTTACAAAACCCTGGCCTAAATATATGGACAATAAAGATGAGAACAGCTAAGTCTTTGGACCCTCTGGGCAGAGTTAACCGACGGAAGTTTGGGCAGAGCAAGGAAGGTCTTCTCCAAGTGCTGGAGCATCCCTGAAGGCCTGGCCCAGGCAGATGCAAGTTGCAGATCAGCTGGCCTTTGCTGTTACCCTACAGTGCTGTTCAGCTCAATAGCCTGGGGAAGAAGGGCTGTGTCTGTGGGATGAGAAAGTGTGGGTGGCCAAGCCAAGAAGGTACAGCTAGAGACAAGTTTGTACCAGCTAATGCAGCAGTAACTGGTACAAGATCTGTATAAAAATAACTAGTAACTTGCCTGATGTATTGGCTTTACTGAAGTTCTTCAAGCAAACATGACTGACTAGAAGGAAAATTGAGGAACAAAGCTTTGGCCATGGTCTGGGAGAACATATCTTCTCTGGTCCATCTTTCCTGCAAGCTTGGAAATCCTTTTCATCCTTTATAGATACTAAGCATCACAAGCTGCTCTTTTGTCCCATCCTGGAGGGACAGGAGAAGTTGAATCTGCCACCTCAATGAGCACATCCAGAGCAGAAGGAGATGATGATCCTACTCTCCTCACCAGCAGGCTTAGGCTCCAGCCCTGTTGGTCACTCAAAGTAATTGGTGACTGTGCAAGCCTATCCAGAAGTTTAAGGTCTCCAGGGAATTAGACTTCAAAGGTTGACATCTTTCAAAAGAATAATATAAGTAGGTGGGCCAGAAAAGGAAGATTAAAGAAAATGTACAAATAGAGCAGGCCTGCAGAGAAGAACTTGGGGGTCCTGGTGGATTAGAATTTGGACATGAGCCAGCAACATGTGCTTGAAGCCTAGAAAGCCAATTGCATCCTGGGCTGCATAAAAAGAAGGGTGGACAGCAGGTGGAGGGAGGTGATTCTCCCCCTCTACTCCACTTTTGTGAGACTTTACCTGGAGTACTGCATCCAGCTCTGGGGTCCCCAGTACAAGAAAAACATGGAGCTAATAGAGTGGATTCACAGGAGGACCATGTAAATGATCAGAGGGCTGGAACACCTCTGCTGTGAGGACAGGCTGAGAGAGTTGAGGTTGTTTAGCCTGGAGAAGAAAAGGCTCTGGGTAGAACTCATTGCGACTTTGCATTATAGCAAGTGGGCTTGTAAGAAAGGTGGAGAGAGACTTCTCACCAGAGCCTCTAGTAACAGTACAAGGGGCAGTACAAGTGGTTTTAAACTGAAAGGGGATACACTTAGATTGGCTATAAGGAAGACATTTTTTATGATGAAGGTGGTGAGACACTTGACCGGGTTGCCCAGAGAAGTTGTGGATGTCCCATCTTTGGAAGTGTTCAAAGTCAGGTTGGACGAGGACTTTGGGCAACCTGATCTAGTGAAAACTGTTCCTGCCTTGGCAGAGGGTTGGACTAGATGACCTTTAAAGGTCCTTTCCAACCCACACCATTCTATGGTTCTATGAAAGTTCATTTTTTTCAAAGTTAGGGCTCAAACTTCTGTTTCACAGCTGATGGTAGTTCAGAGTCTGTGCTGCTGGGATTCTTTGTTTCCAGTTTGCAATAGCAGTTAGCTAGGTCTTCCAGAAAAATAAATGAAACATTCCAGTCCTGGGGTGTTTATATTTATGATAAACACCTTGTAGTTATTCTTTTAGGACCTGTGTATATCTCTTATGTTTATTGGCTTGATGCTTTTATCTTTTGTGTCTTTTGTGCTTTAGGTCACCTTTTAAGCATATATGCTATAACTTTTGAAACAATTGCAATAATTATTGAGAAAGACTGTTTTGACATCAAAATGACAGGTGAGATTTCAGATTTTTTAAAAGTCATATTGTTTTACAAAGCAATTACCAACTGCTTTTTAAAAAAACAGCTGCCAATTTTGAGGAAGCTGTCAATATGCCAGATAGTTTCTCTTAGCAGATGTATTAACACAGGGTAAAACTCATTGTACAGATGGGCAATGCAAAGCTTTTTCTTTAGTGTCATGGAGGCTGGATTCATACTGTGTCTCATTTTGACTACAAGACACTCAATCTGTGGAGTTTTTCTGTCAGTGCTTACAATCTGATGTGTTATGGGGACAATACAGAGTCGCTGATCTCAGTTGGCTTGTTTTGTGAATAGGTGTAAGAACTAACAGGCTAGAACTTCCTAAAAGATAAATGCAATGATTGATACCAAGTCTTGCTATAAATGCCTATACAATGTCTTTCAAAAAATGTGTTTTAAATCAAATAGCTATGGATAATTAAATTAAATCAAATGGACACCAACAATCGGTTTATCCGACTTGACTTAAAACCTTTCTAAGAAAAGGTAACAGCAAAAATCCAAATTCAACATTGATATGTGGACATTTTTCACCACAGCTTAAGAAATTTGCTGTGAAAATGTGTGGTTATTTTACTTCAGTGTCACTTTGAATTGTTTATGCACTTATTAAAGAAAAATAGATTTTTTTTTTTNATGAGCAGTAATTTCTGCTTTCTTTTGCTGTTACTCTGATTTGCCTCATTGATCAGCTTGGTCAGTCCCAAAGTTAGCAGTTGCTTAGATGAGATTAATTTGATCAGCATGAAAGTGACTTATTTAATCTTTTGAACTGTTAGAAAGCAGTAGTGAATAATTGATTGAATAAGTATGATGCACTTTTTAAGACTTGCTTGTCCTGTTATTAGAGAAGCTTAGATTAATGGTTTTATTCCAAAGATTGCTAGAGTGCTAGACTCTTTCCCCTAACAGAGATATGCAGTCCTCGATTTTTAGGAAGAATAATATTTACAAAATCCAATAAACAAATTTAGACTACATGGATTAGTCTGAAGACTGTTCCCCAATCAAGGTGGCATTCTGGAGAAGAGTCTCTGTGAGGAAGCCGTATTCTTGAATTAGTACTTAACACATGTACTCTCTATTGCATTACACATCCTACATGCACTGCACAAAATTAGAGTTGAAACTATAGTCTTTAGCCTGATGAGAATGTTTAATGATGCATTAAGATCATTTCAGTAAATCTGATAGTTTAAAATTTTTATTCATCATAAACATACAAAATGTATATCTGAAAGTTTTACCTTGTCTGCATCTTGGCTACATAGCAGATAAATTGGTAGACATAGTGTGTGTCAGTTCTGAAATCTCAATTATATTTCATAATTCCAGTACCTTATAAAGTCATGACTTTATAGACTGTAATACAAGAAAGCAGTTTGTTCCTCTGCTACATGGCTGTCATACTTTACAGATTAATGCATCAAACACTTTTTGGTTTGTGATGAAACACAAATTTTATAATTTATATGTGTGTGCACATAACACAAACAGTTATTGGTGCTTTGAAGGCAAAACCCTTGCACTAAGAATGAGTGTGATTGTTGTATAAAACTTTTTGAGTTAAGTATGCTGTGTGTAAAGAAATATAAGAGTGAACGTTAAGAGGCAGCAAGTTAAAAGCCTACTAGACTTTGAGATATTAAAAGAAGAAAAAATCCAATCCTTATATATGTAGTTTTTCAAAAACAACATGCTGTTTTCCAATGTTTGTTTGATGATCCAGAAAATTAAGCCAATTCAGTACCATGTTTTGAAAGACTAATATTAGGCCAACAATTTTAGAGTGATTCCTATTGATAGACAATTTTGTGTTCTGGTGAAGATAATTTTATTCAGGCTTTTGGCTGTCAAGATTTTCTTTATGGTATGCCTGTCATAAATGAACTTGGATGAGTTATTGGCACACTAAACAAGTACAATACATGCAACTGTAATAGTTGATGTGCAAGTTGTTCTGGGTGTCATATGCAACTGCTGCATTTTTAATACAGAAATCATGTTAGAGGTACTTCACAGTGATACTTGATTTCATATTGGAGTTGCTATCTAACAGGTCATCCATGCAAATGATAGCACATAGCATGATTTGACTCTGCATTCTTCCAGAGTCAAATCATTTTGGAGGGACATATTCTAGAGAAGAGTTATTAAATTAATGCCTGTGTTGAATTTGGTCCATGAGGCAGAATTTTGTCTTCCCAAGAAACATGTCAATATCAGCGAAACTATTTTGTCATGTGACTGTTTGTCTAGTCCTGTCTCATGCACACAGTTACCATTCCATAATACTGCTTCTTGATATTGAAGTCTACAAATAATGCATAAAACAGAGACTATCCATGTCTTGAATGTATGCTGTTCAATACTAGCATTGGCTTCCAAAGTTAGTATGTTAGCACGTTTTTTGATGCAACTTTGAGGGGCAAAACTGGATTATGGGCTGCAAGTACTATGCATTCAGTAGTTTGAGCTATATACCCTAGATTTTGACCTATTATAATTATGATATTGATATAAGTGCAATAACAGGCAATGGTGTTCTGCAACTAATTGCAATTTGTGTATTTCCTGTCAAAATAATAGTAATGACCCCATCCCTTCTCTATATAATGTCTTTTTTTTGGTCAGTGTACTACAGTGTATTAAATAGGCACTGCTGGATTTCACTGGATACAACTGACATGCTTTGGTTGGATTGCTGTTAGTATTGAGATTGTTTCTATCATATTATACATTTTCACAAATACAATATTTGCTTCAGCTGATCTCTACCCTTGTACAAGTGTAACACATTGACCGTAAGTATTCATATAACCACCATCCCCAGATGCTCACATTTCCCTCTCTTTCCCAACCTAACTGCATAGCAGGTTAATTTCCAGTCTCTTGACACAATTAGTTCCCGGTTGGAAGGGAGGACTATGGAGGTAAGGATTGTTTTGAGACAGGAGCTGGGCTGTCTGGGATCACTGGTATGGAGCTGTTGAGGGAGAGAAGGAGGCTTGGTCCAAACCCTTTTGTTCTGCTTCTACAGACACATGTGCATTTGGTATTTTCATCCTGTAGGCAGGGCAGTGCTAATGATAAACTGTATGTCTGACTTAAAAGACAGAAAAGGTGGTTGGGGAAAAAAGCAATTTTGGCAAACACTCTATTATAGGTGATTATAACAAGGAATTTAAAATATATGCCACAATTGAAAAACATTAAATATTACATTTCCTTTTATGTGAAACTGGTATGACCTTCATTGTCTGAAATAGCAGGAAATATTATTTCTACAGTAACTATACTACACTTTTAGCCTGATGGTTGTTAAGCAGAAAGCTTAGCATGAATAAATATAGATAGAGATTGTCAGGTCACATTTCAGTGAGAGTACATGTTAAGCAGTAATATAAATGTAAGAGCTTGCAATGAAATGAAATTCATAATGTAAAGGTCAAACCTGCCTATAAGAGTCTTTTAAGGAAAGTTGTTGGACTGAGAAGATTGCAATTTTGTTTTAATAGACGGTAACATAGTACAACAAAACTAGGGCATTTCTGCTGGATAAAATGAGATATATATTAGGGACTGATACAGCAGAAAAACTGCATCTCCTTCCATGTGGATGGTCTTCTCATGTAACAAAAACCATATTTCTCTTTAAACATGAAGGCTACTCTTAGATCAAAACAAAATAAAACAAAAGCATAGATAAATAGCAAGCTCTTATAATTTTAAACTTTAATATACTCACTCACTGAACTTTATGGTTGCTGAAGTGTTTTAGAGATTTAAATTCAAACATTCCATATTACCGTAAGTAAAATGTTATTTGTGGTCATCACTGATGCTGTGCCTGTTTGTACCTGACCTTCAGCAAGCACACTGATGTAAGAGCAGTGTAGCAGTGAGCTACACAACCTATGAAAGAAGGTGCAGAGCTAAAGGCGCAAAATCAGTTTGCATGGAAACTTGGCAGATCACTTCTAGACAGTGTTTCACGTGAAGAAGGCTGTCTGACCCAACAGCTGTGAAGCTTTTAATGAAGTATATTTAAACTAAGATGACTTATCAGAAACCACAAGCAGTCTCAGCATAGACAGGTGATTACAAGGAAATTTCTGATGATTTTTTGTGACTTTTTTCAAATGTAAGTTTTCCAACTATGCTTAATTCAAATTAAGAGTGAAAACAAGTAAGTGTTTGGAAGTCACACTACAAGAACAGCTATGTTGCAGCAGACTGCATGTATATTTAGCAGAGTAATCTGTCACCATCAGTGATCACTATCAGATACCTAAGAAAGAATATGAGAAAATGAAAGCTTATAGTAATACTTCCCCAAGCAGTCACCTCTTTCAGCATTCCACAGTTCAGGAGCTTTCTTAGTCACAAGCAGAATTTATGAGTTTAATAACCTCATGAATTTTATCTTTTCTTCCATTAACTTGCTTAATTGCATTCTGAACTCAAATTTCTACATGTATCCAGAGCATCTTTGGACACCAACTATCATCTTCTACACTGGGTTAAGTGTCATGTACCTCTTTTAGACACTAGATGCTTAAAAAATCTTGCTGTTAACCTTCCCAGGTGCTTATCCAAAACAGAGTCTTTCTTACTTTAACTTCTGAAAATGTGCATTAGTCCTAATGTATGAAAGAACTGGTAATTCTGTGCAATAATTGTAGAACTCAGAGGCTGATACTCAGAATGCAAGATCATAAAATGTTACCACCTGACCCGGATAGTTTTGTTCCCTGTAAAACATCCAACTCTGCTTATCACAGGTCCAGTTCCTGCATAATAACAGTGACAGCTCTAAGGTATGCTAGTGTGCTGATGCTACTAGGATTTTAGAAACTTGCCTTAGACTGGCACGGAACAACTTTAGCAATGACTGGTCACAGTGCTAGAGCCTGATTTCACAGATTTCCCCTCTATTGCTGTGGCAGGGTAGTGGTAAGGAAATTCAGAAACAGCTGCAACATTAGTTGAATTGGCAGGTTCTGATGGTAGTCTTGGTTGCACTGACACATTAGCTAGCCCTGATAAATAGTGCTGCATCCTTTTTCTTTTTTCTTTTTTCTTTTTTCTTTTTTCTTTTTTCNCTTTTTTTTTTTTTTTTTAAATTGTTGTTGATAACACATTACAATATTTCACAACGTCAAGGAAAATAACCTGGAATGGACAATTGGACAAACTTTTTCTATTTGGAATGTCTGTTTTGACATCTTGCATACTTTATCTGTACTTGGTTTCTCATTTTTCACATCTGCTTACACTGTGCAGTTAGATTTGTCCTCAACTGGTTATGTTCAGTTGTTTTCTAATTATATACATGTCTATTTAAAAGTACTTGAGGCAGAAATTAAAAATAACCATGTGACACCAGTTGTGATCTTGGAACACATGAAAGGAGCAATAATAATGTTGCAGCATATGCACCACATTTGAGGGGAGTTTGGTTTAGTTTGTAATGTTCATTCCCTATTTAGACACAGGCCTCCTAAATGGAACTTTTGTTCTGGACTCTTTCTTTTTTTTTTTTTTTTTCAGTGTGAATTCTTGGCTTAAGTATTGAGAAAGATTTTTAAACAATGTTTTTTCTGACCGTCTGACAAGCATATCCCCTGATTCCTTTAAAACAGCAGTGTAAGTTTACACTGTAGTTAGAGAAAGTGCTATTAACTACCATTATACATATGTGTCTTTAACTGATACTAACTTTATTTTGTGCATATTTGTCTGTCTTCATGATGCTATTTTCTCTCAGGCTTCAAACTTCTATTTCAGTACTCATTTTAGCCTGTGTATTCATTGACGCAAAGGCTTGTCTTTACTTGCAATGTGAAGTACCATACTACAGCATTAATATTTACAGAGGAAATACTGTCTTCTGACACTGGACGTAGAAGTGCTCAGTAATAATGAACAGAATACAAGTTTCTTGCCCACTGCCTTAACATCATAACTTATGGTTTATGAACTGTTTACTGCAACCTTAGGCACATGAAAGAAAAATTTTGGAATCATAATGGCTGACTTCAGTATACCTAGCCTTCTATCATATCAGCAATTGGCTACTTTAAGTTTCTGGTTGTAAAACTCTAGAAAGCAGCTATTAATATTGTAACTTCATAAAGGTTGTATTGGCTCCTTGCTTGTTATGTATTTGCCATTCACTATGTATGATCCTGCCATGGATAATGCTTGTAACAGTCTGGCTGGTGATGGGTAAAAGTTGCAGGTGTACGCAAAATAATTGGCTTAGATCACCCTTTCTTCAAGAGGAAGATACACTTCATTGCAAGCTGTCCATGCAGAAATGATGCATAGAGGAAAGAGTCACTGAGCTTACCTAGATAACCTGACTGTTTCACAGGCAAACCAAGTAAGCAAAACAGCTTTTTCCTCAAATAACATCTCTGGTAGAAGAACAGATGATTTCTTTCCCGTATCTCTATATTTCTCATTAGGCAAAAGCCGTAAAAATGTTTTTAAACATGCTTCAGCCCAAATATGTTTTTTTACGTTTATTGTGTAAGTAAGGAGAGCCTTATCACCTGTTTCAGACAAAGTCAGGGGTTTTTTGGAAGGTAAACTGGACTTCTGTTTTGGATATCCTGTTCACAGGAATATTGTGAACAACCTTGCCTGTAAATTTTTTGCAGATGGTCATATGAGCATTGACAGTCCTTGTCTCTCGCTGACGCCTGGAACTTTTGGAGTGTATATATAACACCTTTAATTATGTGCCCAATACAACTGCAGAATGTTTGCCTTTTTTCTGGGCTGTGTGTGTGAGCAAGCTTACTTCAGAAAGTGACACTCTTCATTGGAGAGTAGGATGAAATGTACTTACAATTGTTTTAAGTGACTTAGAATGTATGGGCGTAGACTATGGTCCAAGATACACTGAACATATCGGTAACCTTTTCTGATCTGTCTAGACCTTGAGGAGTAGCTTGTCTGATTTAAATCATCATGGGGCATTTGCTGCTTTTTTTTACACCCCTGACTGCAGTAGACGTTAATGGGTTGAGTTTCAGGTGCCCAGCAGAGCTGAAGGAACTGGGGCAACAGTGTCTGCGTGCTGAAGGAGCTTCTCGGACGTTGGAATCCACAGAGCGAATATGGAGTTGAGCAAAAGAATCTTGCATCCCTGCCATCCCTTTCTCCTGCTCCTCCTCTTGCGTGTGTGCTCACTGGGAGGTAAATATGTGCAAGGAAGTCTGGGCTGGGAACTGGGGAGTAGTGCAACTGCTACTTTTGACACTTGATGGCAGCATTGACTACGTGTTTGAATCGAGTTTTACCGTTCTGAAGTTGGACCAAGCTCTTGTTCAGCCTCGTTAAACATCAGTCGTGTAAAAGATTGATAGCAATGCAAATGTATTTATAACCACTAGAGATAGTCACCTTCCACCCCAATTAGCCTTTGAATTGATTTAGTGAGAAAAACATCTATTATGGAATAAAAGTCTTAGAGATTAGTGTTGCATTATTTCACTACATTTGAAATAGCTGTAGGTAAAAAGGCCTTACAGGCATCAATAAGCTTTAATATAATAAAGTGCTTTTAGGCTACATCAGCAGCGAATTACAAGTCGAAGGTTTGTTTGCCAAGCAAAATATAACTACAGGTATGTTGGGTTATGCTGTGACTCTGTGGCATTTACAAAATCTAGCTTAGAAAATTTTTCTTCTCACTCTTTTATTTTCAAAAAGGGATTAGTTCATGAGACGTAGCTTACAATAAAATGGTTGATTACAAAAATGTACTGCTTTTTGCAAGCTAACAGAAATAAATTATATTTTGAAATTGTCCATTTTTTTCTGTTTTCCCTTCTGCCCAAACACAGTTTGCTGAAAAGAGCCTGGAGTGAGAAGGGTGATAATTGTTCTTACTGTGGAGTGCAAGTCCTAGGTGCATCCTGATGACTGACTAGTACTGCTAGGAAAAGATCCAAGAAAGAGGAGACTTCTCTACTTGACGTGGAGCAAAAGAAATTTTTATAAAGTGCTTGTATGGTTTAATGCTTTTAATTTAAAGACCTAATTTAGGTCACGTTGAATTTCCATTACAGGTGAGAAATGCTATTTAGTTGAAAGGCAAAATTTCCCTAATATTGTATAATATTGTACTGGTTTTGCTGCTTTGCAGCTATGATGTAAATTAGCTTTCCTGCTAAGGAACACAATGTGAACAAACAGCTTTTGAAAACAGAACTGTAGCTGTAGCCGAGTGCTTCCTGATTAAGATTCCCCCCACCCCTTTTTCTAGTGTAAAATCTGTGCAACTCTTTGGTTTCTATTTATGTATTCATTTGTGTTTATATAAAGGATGAAGCTTAATGAAGTCTATACAGTCACAGCAGGATAAACCACTGTGAGATCAGATGTAGCCCTGCGCTGTGTGCGAGAGCAAGACCTTTGAGCTGTGAGTGTTCTTACTCTCTTCATTGTTCCTCAATCCATCTTTATTTAGTACAGAGCTTATATGCTTAACACCATTTAAACATAAAAGGTCACTTTAAAATATACTTCTATCCTTTTTGCTTATAAGTTATTGTGATTTTTATGACAATAGAAAATATTTTATGCTATTCAGCATGGAGATTTTGATGGCTGAAGCCACAAAGATCACGTTCCACTCCACACAGCAGTTACTGTGACTGTTTCAAAGCCTATTCTGAAATTTATCTGAATTCATAAATATTATGTTTCCAGATGGCAAAACATTTTTACTTATGCCAAACAAAAACACCCTCCTTGGTATGAAGTTGTAACTTTACATTAGATATTTGTATTTGTAGTTTGCTTTCCAACATTTAATCAATGAGTATGTGGACAAAGAAAAATGATGAAATAAGAAAGAAACAACTTTGCAATGTTTGCAAAATATTTCTTTAAAAGCACAACAGGGCTGAAAGGGTTTCTCAATCTATATTGTCCTATAAAAACTGGGAAAAGAAAAGTAAGGTGAATAAGTCTACTTTTAGTTTCTTTTGTAACCCTGTTTTGGATATCTATGGTGCACCACAGCATTGATACCGCATAATACAATGCTATCCCACTTAGTCATTGTGAAGCATGCTTGACAATCAATTAAAAATCAGCTGGAAGCAAAATCTCCTGAAGGCAGACTAGATCTGATGGGATTTGTCTTTATGTGTGTGTACATAAGTGTGAGATACGCAAGCTTTAAACATAAATGGCATACATTTAAACTACACTGGGATTTAAAACATATATCGTACATTCTGCAAAATGTTTGCTTCTGCATATGTCCAATTCTAAAGAAATAAACAGTTCGATAAAAGTAGTATCCAGGGAGTTAAAATTGGCATTGATTTTTAATTTACACAGAAGTTATTACAAATATATATCAGTGTCAATTAAAGCAGTTTCATTGCTTACAACATATAGGAAATCAAATTCCATAATTACATTTGCCACGTGGATGGCAGCACTACTTCCAAGGTTCAAAGGTCACTGACAATTAGTATAAGATTTAAAATTAAATTACACTAAATATTGTTCACTTTCATTGCTTGAAAATTTGACAGGAGAATATGGATGTTAAATATAAATAATATATTCTGACAGAAAACCTTAGTTGTCTTTTTCCCTAACGTTTGCATATTTAGATGTTTAATTTTCTATTTGGTTCATAGAAAATGGTTTGTGTTGTGCCTAGGTAACCAGATAGAGCTTGTTTACCATAAAGTCAAGGCTTTATGCAATGTTTGTAGTAGCCTGGGAACACAACAATGCAGATAAGATTAATAATAAGGCAAAGATAATAATCTGGCACTGGTTAAACATTTCTCAGGATAGCAACAAAAAAAGTCAGTTCAATCTATAAATTTAGGGTTGTATTTATATTATTTAGATTTTGTTTATCTTAGTTTTCCCTACAGACTTTTTTGGTTCCATTTCCTCTCAAATTGTATTATATTATTAGTGATTAAAATATGTGTGTGTTCTAAGTCTGCTGAATGCTTTTCCAAGGAAGGAAATATCAAATTGTGGAAGGTCTTTCTGCAAGGACATAATTTTAAAGCAGATATTCTGATAGTAGAGACTAGACTCAAAGAAGAGACACTATTTCAATTTTCTTTATAGATATAATTTTAATACTTACAGAATGGTTTCCACAGCAATTTAATGATATGAAGGCAGGAACTTGTCTACATGGAGCGTACCCTGATTTAGTTTTGACTTGTGTCCTGATTGGCAATCTCAGATGTGCTAAGAAGATCTACACAGCCAGCTGAATATGGGACCTATGTCCTTTATATAGCTGTAGAAAAGAAGTGGAACAGTCTTGGGCCTATTGTGGGAAGGCGTTGCTAATGCTTCTTTAAATAAGGGGAAGCTGTCAGAGATGTGGTGACTCTGTCTCTCATCATCTGTGAAACTGTTGCTTGATGCTAATGTCCTCTTTAGTTGTTGTCTGGTTTCTGAGAGATCAGAAGATGTTACAGTCTGTGGTGTTTCCCACGTGTTGGTGGAAGTTATTTATGTCTGGTGGAATTGGGGATATTAGTTAGTTGTCTTAAAATCAGCCTGACTAAAAAGGGAGTTTTCAGAAGATGGAAATCTACAGCAGTTTACCTGAGTGCATATGATTTCAGACTGTTCATTAGTCCAGAAAAAGTTATCTCTCATGTCCAAACATTTGAGAGAGGGAGAAGTGTCACAAAACATGAAGACCATGATTTCCTCAAAACGTTTTCCCATTCTTAACAGGAGAGAATTTTATGACAGGTGTGCAATATTTTACGTATGCAAGATATTAGAACATCTTGGTTTAAACTTAAAAATGCATAGGAATTTTCCACATTACTTAACCTAATAAAACAAACCCTGAACTAAGGATACAAGGCAACATACCATTATCCAGGTTAGTGTACTACATATTTCTAGGGGTATTCGTAAGGACAGTCTTAGTGAATTGGGTAAGAAAGAATCTACACTTTGCAAACAGGGATAGTGTGCAAGGGTCTGTATGAAGAATACTTGTGACATGAAAAGAACATAGAACAAAAAATATCATGCTTTCAGTCCAAGTTAATGTATTAATAAGAAACCAAACTATTTTGCAACTTTTTCTTAAAGTTAAAATGTGCTTTATATAGGGAGTAAGGTGTTATTCTATTTCCTGTATATTAAAGAAGAATTATTTGTAGAAAGTGTTCAAGGGTCAGCAGTGAACTAATGATTATAGTATCCTAAATGGAAACTTTATTGTTTAACTCCTTGTGCATCAGAGTATGTCTTGTAACTGGCTGTTTGAAATCACTGTGAAGTGTTTCTGAATGAAATTTGTGGTAAAACTAATGTGTTGATCTTAGTGGAGACATGATTTCTACTGGGAAAGTAAATGAAATGGAAGCAGAGGTGAAGCAAACTCTCAAGAAACATCATAAAATTGCAGACCAATGATGATATTATATATGAAGATCAGTTTGAGGTAACTTCAGGAAGGCAGTCCAAAAATGGCAAAGATTTGTTTGTTAGAAAGTCAAAAGCTATGTGAACTCTAGATGATTGTTCTAAACTGACAAAAATAGCATTGTAAACTTCTACATATCCTGATTTCTAGACAGTACATCAATTGTCATGGCAGATAATGGGACACAACACGAATGACTTAAAATGAATTGCTAAAGCATATGACTTTTAACATTGGGTCAATAGGTGTGTACACCTTATTGCTGTGTGAAAAAACCAGTTTCAAAAAGGAGTAGTGCACAGTAGTCACTTTATAAAAGCAAAGATCATTGAAGATTTTCCTATTTCTTTTCTGTTTGATAGAAGATGTAGGAAAAAATAAATGTTGAGTCTTCAGCCTTGGAGTGAGAACAAGGTTACAGGTGATCAAAATGTATCAGGAGAATGGGCTTGAGCAATATAGAGGTGCTTTAAAGATTTATAGAACAAAGAAGATTTAATAAGAGACTGATTTTATTTTTTCAATGATGATTACTGTATAATCTTAGCAGAGAAAGAAGTGAAGTTATTTTGCTCCCTAAAGCTGTGACTGACACGGAACACCCTTAGAACATTCTGGTAGTGGTTAATCAGTATGCTCTGTGCTGTATCTGTTGAGAAACGTGCAATTGTCTCTTGCTGTCTCTCCCCTCCTTCCTGTAGTATCTATTATGTTTTTTCCTTTATTAATGCCAAAAGGCTTTTACTTATAAGCTCTCATCAACTTTTCTTCAATGACCAGAGACAGTCACTTGTCTGAAACTGGGAGAATCTGTTAAAGCCACATAAACACCTAATTTTTCTCATCTGAAAATCTTGAAACATACATCTAAGTAAAAGCAGTGGATGTTTGTCCTGTGCAGACACTGCTAGGAAATTTGATGAAATTTGTGATTATAGTTGGTCTTCACAAAGCCAACAATAGCATATAGGGCTTTTACAAATTTGCATTTGTATAGCAAAAATATCATATACCTTCTTGATTTTCATCAGGGGAAAGTTTTTTAGGACAAAAGAAGAATAAAACTGTATTTAACAATAGATATGATTTTACTAACTGCCAATTCTAGGAGTAGTTTGAATTTCTAGAAACAGATACACTGTATGTACTGAAAGAGCATGGATAAATAATACTGAGGATTTAAGATCTCTCACTGTAGCCATATTTATCCAGGAAAAATCAGTCTGCTTCTAATACACACTTTAAAGTAAACAAATCCAATCCTTGTAATATTTATTACATTTTATTTTAAGTAAAGAAATGTACAGATTCTTCAGATATTTTCTGTCTTTTTTGTAGCTTTATTGTTTTACAATTGAGGTTGAAGAAAACA
>VXBL01008055.1:59003-91852 GCA_013400195.1 Aramus guarauna | reverse complement strand
TAATTTGCACACTGACCCTTTAAACTCTGTTCCAAGCACTATAGCCTTAGGCACAGCCACAAGGCATAACCATCCCCTGTAGTGTGACTTCATCATAGGTTCTCACCTCCCTGCCCAGCCAGTCCCAAAATATCTAGTCATTTTTACTGCCCCACTTTTGGTGTGCTTTCATATACCCTAACATAATGAAAAGTATCTGTTACCACTAGCCTTTTATATGTGATGAAATCCATTGGAGAGGTGAAAATAAGGAAACTTTGTTGCTTTCCCAAATAAAATTCAGACAAAGAAGTTTTTTAATAAGATTAACTTTGTCCGCTTGAGGAAAACAAAACAAAACAACAACAAACAACAACAACAACAAAAAACCACCAAAAAAAAAAACCCAAACAACAAAAACACCCTCACAATTAAAATTGTTCTGATTTCTAGAGGAAAATAATTTCTTGAGCTATTTATAACCCATTGTTGGAGATTGATGCTATGGTAGACAGAAAATTTAAGAGTATTTTCAGTCAGAATGTGGATCTGAGTGAATCTTAAATCTCAAACTTTTAATAGTCAGGCTGAATATTTAGCTAGTAAACATGTTAATTTTAATCTGACACAAGCCTATTCACTGCTAAAAGAAAGAAAATAAAACTCTTGTAAGCCATAAAAGCTTTTGAAATTGGTATTATTATTTCCTTCTTTATATAGTTCTGCAACTTAATGAATTACTTATAAAAAATACAGGTTTTAATTTTTATAGAGCATCTTGAGTTTTCAGATGAAAGATAGAATTAAGATAACAACTTCTGCTGACCTTCTCAGTTCTATGCCCTATTTACAGTATAGATTTATGGATTTTTAAGGCCAAAATTGATATTAGTCCCCTTTCTAAGTAGCTTAATAATGAATATCTGTTCCCCGGATTCACATTAAGCTGCTGCAATTAACCAAGAAATCTATGCTCTTGACTGCCTGAAACATAATCAGCAAGGCCTACTTAAAGATATCACCATCACAAACTCAGAGTTTTTTGTAGAATCATGATGATAATCAGCAAAATTGTAGAACTGATGTTCTGTACTTAGAACTCACAGTGCTCCTCTGATCATGCCAACTTAAAACCAACCAAACACACACACACACACACACACACATACACACACACAAAACAACACCAAAAAAAATCCAACAAAAACCCCCCACCCAAGCAACAAAACCCTGAAGAAATGCTGCTATCAGAGAAACTGTGGAAAAATAACAACACTCAAAGCACAAAATGGAACATCTATTAGCATTAGTTAAAGCTGTGGTTAGTTAAAGATCAACATTTTCATTGTTATTTTCTAAAGCATCTCTACCCATTCACCTATCTTTATTGTTTGCTGTCTTCTAATTTTGCATCAGTTCTCTGGTCTCTTTAGAGCCGTTATCATTCTGTTGGAGTCAAGCCGGGATTCTCATTGGACACCATGCTCCTTCAGATAGGGAACCTTGTTGCTACTTTCAATGTAATAACCATCTGAGCTTGCCAAAAGGGGTTATCAGAAAAATTCCCCCAAAGTCTCATTATTTGCTGGACAGAGAGACCTGAATCCCACAGTACTCTGTAAGGTTGGTCTGACATCAGAACTTCAGTCTGCAGACTCCAGCAACAACTGCTTAAATTACTGATTATAACTCTTCTAAGTAAGTTTTGAGAGAGTTTATGCTGACACAAGTTACTATTTAATTAAAAAAGCAGCAACTTCACATTGATTGCCTTTCCTTTTCATTTTCCTTTCAAGACCTTCTTCCTGCCATGCCACTCTTGAAGATGATTCATTACCAAAACTGCTACCTAACCTCAAGGAAAGAGAGAAATGGCTTTCTTTTCCCATTGTTTATACTTTGATGCCTCTACATCTCAAACTCCTTTGTTTTACAAACAAGGCATTCATTACTTCAGTAATCACACACAGAATGAGGTGATTTTCAACTATTTGACAGGTTTGCCTGGGATAAGTTCACTGAAATTCAGGTGTTCCTTGGCCCTGATCAAAATCTACTGATAAATATGAAACATTACAATTCAGGTTCTGGAATGGGGTGGTTAAAATAGTCTAGAAGATTACACTGAGATATTAATATATGCCAGGTCATTCCTGCGACTTTTTGCTTGTCTTTCTTCTTTTCACACAGGGAATGATTACAAGAATAAAACAGTATCTTTGATACAATATATACAGATTTTAGCTATAGTATGAGATATGTATGTCCATACAAGACACTCATACTGGCCCAACTCATCAAAAATTAGTGTCTTGAGCCCATAAAAATTGGTTTGTGTCCTATAGTGGCTTCTAACTATGCATGTTTGGTTTTTTGGGTTTTGGTTTGATTTGGTTTATTTTTGGGTTTTTTTTGTTTCTTTGTGTGTTTGGGTTTTTTTTGTTTGTTTGTTTTGTTTTGTTTTGTTTTGTTTTAAACTAGTGCCATTGTTACTTTAGAAGGGATATTCTTTAGCCCTTTAGAATACAGACCATGTCTACATGCAGCTGACATGTTCAAGAGCAGTCTATAGTACAAGATACTCTGCGGGCAGCTGCCCTTAAACCACTAGACTGACTTGCAAGCAAAGCAAGCACACAAGGCCAATGCATGTATTCAGCACACAGCATTGGGTGGTTTCCAGAAGTACACGCTGGCTATAATCACAGACATGAGCAATTAATTTTCCCTTGAGAGTTGTCATCAAAACATAATACAGAAAAAAAAACCCATGTGTTCTAGCTCATTATTTAAGTGTCTTGTATGGCACCATCACTCTTGTAGTCATCCTTCCTCCCACCCACCTAAAATTCTGATTCATGGAGAAAGAAAAGGAAATAATAAAAAAAGTGAAACACATAAACCCGTGTTTTCGTGTCCATGTGTGTGCTATTCCAGAGCAAGCAATATTTGAAAAATCAAGGCAAGTAGAGAAATAACTTAAAAGAACATACACCTTTCACGTTTTCAATATATTACAGTCTTTCCTCCCACTTGATCCTGCATACTGCTGCTCCATCCATCCTTTACTTTCTTGTTCCTGCTGAGTTTCATATCCTCAAACCACAGCATTGCATTGTCTTAACAATGACATTATGATGCCTAAACTACTCTTCCAATATCTTGTTTCTTTCCCTCATACCTTCCTCCTAAGACAATGGAGAATTTTCCTACCTGAGAAAGTTATCTTTGCATCTTAACAGAACATTATGTTTTTAATTTAACTTGGGCTGACTTCTAATGGTTACTTGGATATTGCTAATTACCTCACTATTGCTAATTACACTGTAGTTATGTCAGTACCTTTGAATTTACAACCCCATAGAACTCACAGGCTAACATGATACTGATGACACTTGAAAGACGTTTAGCTCTCCCTTTGTACATTTCATATACCTTTCACCAAAGTGTTTGGTATTCCCATGCATTCACCTCATCAGAAGAGAAATAATTTTTTTCTACATCCTATTTAGGGTGCTTACTGAATAATTATGTGATACACTGTAAACACTAGAAAGTAAAACAGGCTGTAAAATCTATTTGCAATACCAGAGTTTATTCTTAGCATATTTAAGAGATACCACACATGGGCTACTACTAAACCAAATAATCTGAGGCTGAATTACTCCAATGTATTCCCTCAGCCCTCTCCTACCTTGGAATTTATAGCATGAGTAATGACCTATGCTTTTACAATTTCTATGAACAGTTCAGCAGGTCCTGAAGGTCAGTTATAGTCAGGAGAGGGAGGAGGGGGAGGAGGAAATCTTGTCTTTTAGAAGAATCATAGGAATTAGACTAATTTAGAAGACTTCTAGGAACTGGATGTCTTCATTTAATTCACACTTCAGATTATTGTATAAACTAGGGTGAGGAGCAAAATACTGGATGCACTATGGTTTAGCTCAAGCTTTCAGAGAAGGTAAGGTAAAGTTTATAAACCGTTATGATTCTAAAAAGCAAACATTGAGGGGAGAGTAAAGCCTACTAGCTTTTGAAATCGTGAGCAGTATTTTCTCTGTATCAGTAACAGTTTGTCACATTTTGATTCATTTTAAATGAAAGCAAGACTTTTAAATAATCTCAATGCTGAAGTAGCATTTTTTTTTTTTTCTGGAAAATGTCAAATATTCCAAGAGTTGACAACATTCAAATCACTTCCTTTTTAGCTGTACCCCAGTGACTAAGACTGAATGTCAACTATTTTCTGGCTTTAGTTTCCAACCAGTTCAACTGTGGCTAATTTTAGATGGTACAGGTGCAGCATTAAACAATCAAGATATTACATAGAAATCAGTTATGATAAAGAAGACCTGTAGCACAGTTTTCTGTACATGAATAAGCTTTGAATACTTATGTTTCTGTTAATAATAATAGTCACAATAATAACTAGCAAATAAAAATAAAGGCTTCAGTAGGACTTTTAGTAATGGAATAATAATGTACCTTGAATTTGTGAATACTGCAAGCTACACTTCTTTTTTTAGTGAATTCTGGGTTTAGTATATTTTTATTGCCTTGTCCTCTGGGTCATCAGTCTTACCTGCTATGTTGCACCAGTGATAGCTGTGTAAGAAAGTCCAGCCAAAAAGAGGAGCACCTGCCAGATTATATGACTCCATAAACCTGAAAGCCCAATAGTACAGCTGAAGCAATATTAATAGTAGTTTTAGTTATAATAATGCACTGTGCCTACAGCCTTCCAGAGGTGCACGAGCAAGTCAGTATACTTAAGATGGTTTGTGCTTCTTCAGCCTGCTCCTTGGAGAAAAAAAGACTTAACCTGACATTATGTATCCACTTGAGAGTTCATACCACACATTCTTCTTTTCATGAAGCCAGGTGCAGTGCAGACACCCTGAACATCTGTTACCCTTTGTGAAAAAGCCAGCTGGGTATAGTTTGTATCTGGCCAAATTTAAATATATATCACTATCTTCCCATGTCTATTAACTGTCACAGTTTTGTGGCCAGCTGGGAATTTTCAGATGATTTTAGAAAGAGTTAGGTTTGGCTCTAAATAGAAAAACATGTTTCCTTCATTTTTATTTTTTTTCCCCCATAAGGAGGACTGTGGCATTTGCTGTACTTTTGTAGTGCTATGCAACAAACTTATGAAAAAATCCACAATAGCTTTATAAATTACCTTTTTTTCTAATTTTGTCTATAAAGTAAATTTAAATTTTTAGGTAGTTTTGTATATCTTTCAACACTTTAAATTTGTCTTTTTTAGCACTTTACATTTTGATTTGGGTTTTTTTTTGTTTTGTTTTGTTTTTTTGTTTTGTTTTGTTTTGTTTTTCAGTTGTATATCTTTAGTTATATACTAACCATAGTTTTTAAGTCTAATTTGAAGCAATAATTCTATTTCCCTCACAATTCAGGAGATAGCTTTAAAGCTCTTAAGATGCAGAAAACTTATAGAATTGGACTGTGATGAATAAGGCTGTAAAAATTCTATTTTTAACAATGTGCTTCTCAGATTATATTACCTTTTAAAAGGAGTTCTGAGGCCACAGTTAGGAAACAAAACACAGTATTATGAAATTGAGGAAAAAGTGCATCCAGGTTTAGTACAACTGCCTGAGTAAGCATTAAATGTAAATTACTATATCATCTTTCTTATTCTTCTCTTTGAGAAAAGTAGTAACACTGGATGTTCTTGATCCCCATCATCAGGTTAGAGGAAGATTAAGGCAATACAATCCAACATCTGAAGCTGTTTCATCACTTCTAGAAAGACTATTTGATTGCTTTCCACCTAATGATACATTCTTACAGAAAAATATTAGCACAGAAAAAAAAGCCTTTTTGTACAGCAAAAAAATCCACCAATCATCTTACTCATTGAAATTTTATTCTCCAGTCAATCTTCTCTCTCCTTCAAATCCCTAATAACTCCTCAAAGCACTACATCCACTTTTTCTAAATCATTGAATGTCTTACAACATCTTATTTTACAGGGTTTTTTTGAGTGAAGGTGAGGTTGTATAGGGGACAAAGCTGACTAAATAGAGATTCTTTCTTGCAGTCAGTGAGTGTTGATGAGTTCCCTAGCAAATTATGAATGTGGTGCGGAGTCATATTAACCCTTTTCATTTCTTCCTAGGCCACCCACGATCTTTCTAGTTAATGGAGGAAATTAAGAGAGAGACAATTCTTAAGGCATGGAGAAAAACCCTTCTTGAAGGGTACAGTTTTATTAATTAATATTTTTGTAGTAGCAGAATTATATTATTAGTAGTTTCTGGCCTTCTAAATCTCTAAAGCCACAAGCAGAAACAAGGTCTACAGAATCCTAGGAAAAGAGCTATTCACAGATACATATTGCTTCTTTGATGAATGGCATGGAGATCTGGTCGACCCAGGTTCTTTGGGGATAAGTTATCCCAACTGGCACCAGGACATTGAAAGATCTGTTTCTTCATCTAGTCTAAAATTTGTTACAAGTCATCTTATAAGACCCAGTATTCCATCAAAGAGAAAAATGCATGCCTGACTCTCACTGTTGTTGCAACACTCACTAGTTTAACTTTATTGGAACTTGGTGATGGAAACTGCTTGGGTTTCATGAGTGTACTGCTGCTGAGAAATGGCATACCACCTGCAGGGTTTCAGAACCAAGTACACTAACTTATTGTACTAAATTATTAGTCCTGCAGATGCTCTCTGGTTCTCTGTCCCCTGCCCCTAAATGATACCACAACATGTTGACACAATAAATATAGTACATTGGTGAAACATTTTCAGTGTTTAGAAAAACTTTGGAATGTGTTTCTTCTGGTTTCTCCAGGTTACACCAAATGACTATAAAGTCATCACTGTGAGACTGAAAAGCTCAAATGAAGACAAAGAAGGAAAGAATCGGAGCTCAGAACACATTCAAACAAACAAGCAAGCAAGCAGAGACCACAAAAAAAAGAGGAGGAATGTATTATATCGTAAAGACATTCTTTTTTTATGATGCAAGCTGCTATTGAGGAATGGCATTCTACCTGCAATGTTTCAGTCAGGTATAGTAATTTACTGCGCTAAATTATGAGTCCTGTAGATGCTGCCCCTCTCCCCCCTCTACTTGCCACAGGAAGGATACTACATTGTGGCACATTAGCTTTTTGTTAGATGTTATTTCAATAGCTGTGCAGATCTGCCTCTGATTAATGAAACAGCCTATATATAAATAAGTCCTGTTACTGAAATGTCTCATCAGAGATTTGTGGAATAGTTTCTCATAAAGGTTGGATACCTTAAAAAATGGTGCTGAGGAAGATTAAAATTATTACATTCATCTGCACACTTACACTACACTTTTTTCTCATTCTCAATGATAGTACCACCTTAGCTGAGAAGAGAGAGAAGAGGAAATGCTCAGTGTAAAGACTATTAAATGCTTCCGAGTATGATATTTTCCCAAACTATCCTGTAATTTGCTATGTAGTAGACCCAAACTTTTCCTTTTTGGTCAACTGAAGATTAGTAAATAGCGCAGTAATAACAAGGCAACTAATAAATTCACACCTCAGAATTTCTTCAGACTTTAGTCAGATATTTTAGTGTCCTGCTCTAAAATATATGTAAAACAAAAGATGTAGAAATATATGACAAATCATGAGTTAAAAGTTAGTGTTTTTTCCATAAGCAATAAAGGACTCTAACAGGTGCCATTAAATGAGAGATCAGATACTTTTCCCATTCAGGTTGATAAGACTTCTATTACTGCAGCCCTACTAGAGTGAAAAAAAAAAAACAACCCAGAACCAAAGCGGAAAAAACCAACCATTCTTCACCTGCAGAGAAAAAAGATCAAAAGTTTTCACGATTAATATATTTGCAAGATATTCCTTAAAAAAATAAAAATTAAAATTAAAAAAAAAAACCCAAACATCACTACTAAAAACCAAACCCACAACAGGAAAAAAAACAAACATATTCCTGCCTGTCTAATTGAAAAATTTGAATAAAATTTGTCTGGTCATTTTTTTATTTTATTTTTTTTTCCTAGGAGTGATGACAAGATATCCGGAAACATCTTAATGTGGGTTAAGAGAAAGAAGGTGATAGGCACTGCTCACTGCTGACAGCTACTCATGTATCCTGCACTAGAAAAGTCTAAAGAGTTCTCTAGCACTGATAAAAGTAGAACCTTAGGGTCAGGAAATTGTATTAAAAAATCTTAGACAAACTCTTAAGGTTTGCACTCTGGACTTAATTTCTCTTGTAAACTTTATTATGAAATCGGTCTTTGCTGTTATAAATTATTTTAAAGTTTTTGTTTCATAAAATAGAGGAATAGCTTAAGAGCATTGCCCCACATATGGAACACTACCTTAAAACATCACTTCACAAGAAACTTTATATTATGTTTTAATTTAGCTTTCATAATAAATAAGAGAATACACAATGTAGGCAAATGTAAAAGCAAAAATTTCAAAACAGTAGTTTAATTCTAAATTACCTTAGATTCTTGCACTTAAACAGAATTGAAAGCAGTTCTGATGCTTCACAAGTTCTGTAGCACTTGTTTTAAAGCAGAAACACAATATTTCCCTTTGAATGTTAGCCACCTGCAAAACACAATTGATCACAAGCAGCTGAACTTCAAAACAGTTGATTCTGTCCTACTAGGCTGCTACAAAGTTTCAGAAGTGGCCAGAGAATTTTCAAGTATTCCTTAGAGAAATCTAAGTATCATCATCTCTTTGTGTATATGCATGTTCTCACACCAGCAAGCACAACACACGCACAGAGCTCAAGTTCAAGCTTGAAGTTTAAGATAAAAATTTCAAGGTTACTTCTTTTTCCATTAAGAATGCTTATACAATTATGTTAGTAGGTTTAAATGAAAATCAGAAATTGTCCAAGGAACATTTTCTACCCAAGGAGAAAGCTTATTTTCCAGATCTGTATTTTAAACCTCATCAATAAACACTCTGTTTCTTTCAAGTTGCCTGACGTCACCCTGGCCAAAAACATTTCAAATGAGATTTTAAGAAATTTCCACTCCTCTGTCTAAAGATCTTACAGCATTTTATGACAGTTGAGACTCCCACACCCAGTAATCTGAACAAATTCTGTAAATTAATTCTTGAAATTAGGTTCCTCTTGCAGCTTAAGTCATTTAAATTATGCTTTATCATCTCTCCTAAACTGTGTTCTGTTTCTTTGCACTGTCAACCACTTCATTTACTCTTAGGGGCAGCTGTATTACAATAATCACTGTGAATATATACAGTATATATATATATATTGTAATACAGCTGTATTACAATAATCACTGTGAATATATACAGTAGCTCCTTTAGCATATTCAAAGACTTTCAGGATGCTTAAGTAATTAAGGGATTGATCATAAAAAATTGCTATGTCTATGCTACTTATCAAGTCCAGTGGCATCATACCATGACTAACATAGTAGCTTGATTCAAAATAAGAAATCCCTAATAATGTGTCGGTATGATTTCCCAAAATGCTTTTGTTCTCCCTCTTGTTCTCCCACTAGAATACCACAACACCTAATAGCTTTTTTTAGAACTAATGAGATCAGATCTTGACACTATGCAGCTGCAAGCTGTATAGTATGTGAGTATGTGCCAATCAATTCATACAATTGTTCAAGTTCAACTTTCTCATTGGGATTTGAGGTCAGTACAAATGGCAGAAAGAGAGGCCGGAACAGGGTAAAAGGGCATCAACTTCTGTGCCTTGTTGGCCTAATAAAATTTTGCTGTAGAGATAAGCAATTCAAGGTCAAGTCAGTCACGGAATTTTGTATCTCCAGAAAAATAATTCTAGGGAGAAAAGATTCATGCATGCAGAAGGAAATCATTTCTGGCTGAATGATTTAAAAGCTTTAAAAGGCTAGAATCTAAAATTCAAGCAAATAGATTTTATTGCTTCTCTTGTATGTTTAATAAAGGAAATGGTATCTCTCTGGGAAAAGCACTAGCAGGAAAAGACTACACAAATTTTCTATCTCCCTAAATCATTGATAGAGTATGACTCAGAAGGCCTTTAATTTATACTGGATGACCTACTCTACTGCCTAGGCATTGAAAGTGGGTCTCAGTCACTGGGACAAAGGTTGCTCTGGGTTAAAAAGTGTAAATCTAGCTGAATTCATAGAGCCTTCCATGCTAGTGTAAATCAGGAATAATTGCCCCTGGATAAGAGGCCAAATGGCACACAGAAATTCATAACCAGAAATGTAATTTGACCCACTGAGAATGCGACATTTTCAAAATAGTGAAGAGCAGTGAAACTATGGCACAGTCCTTTGATTTAAAAGACTCTCTGACATTTACTCTGTCATAGGAGCACCATGGCTTTGCCCTGGTCAAAAGGCACAGCCAACAGGACATTGCAAATGAGAACTGAGCGTGGGTGGTACAGACCATGGATCAGCAAGTGCCAGGAGAACAACACCTGAAACACATAGTGTGATATCATCGTGTGCTGATCTGTCTGATCGCTTGAGACAACATCTGGATATACACACCTCTAGTAATAAATACCAGGGAAACACTGGCATGTAGATGTCTGACATCACCTAAAAGAAGAGCCAAGGTGCAACCGTTAGCACATTGATGCCAAGCCCCTGTCCAGAGCCCGCCATGGAGCAGCTGGAGAAAGTGTCATGTTTCCTCCAGGCTCAAGTGTGCCAACTCACTGGCAGTCATTAACAGTAAGTTTGCGTGCATGTGTGTGTCTGTATCTGTGTAAAACTTTCCCTCAGACTGCCTGTGACTCACTCAGTACTCTTAAACTGAGCTTAACACAGTCAGATTGCCTGGTGTTCTTTTTTTTCCACTCATTGCTTGTGACATTTAAAATGTGGATTACACAAAGAAAAAGAGAGAGACTAAGGGGCAACCTTGTCCTGGCTGGATCAGTATTATATGCAATATTATAGCTCAGCTGGTTGATGTATATATATGTATTAATATCAAATGTCTTGGAATTTGATTTTGTTATATTTGTTCACATTATAGTCTGTTATATCTGAGTAATTCACAAAATANTTGATTTAAAAGACTCTCTGACATTTACTCTGTCATAGGAGCACCATGGCTTTGCCCTGGTCAAAAGGCACAGCCAACAGGACATTGCAAATGAGAACTGAGCGTGGGTGGTACAGACCATGGATCAGCAAGTGCCAGGAGAACAACACCTGAAACACATAGTGTGATATCATCGTGTGCTGATCTGTCTGATCGCTTGAGACAACATCTGGATATACACACCTCTAGTAATAAATACCAGGGAAACACTGGCATGTAGATGTCTGACATCACCTAAAAGAAGAGCCAAGGTGCAACCGTTAGCACATTGATGCCAAGCCCCTGTCCAGAGCCCGCCATGGAGCAGCTGGAGAAAGTGTCATGTTTCCTCCAGGCTCAAGTGTGCCAACTCACTGGCAGTCATTAACAGTAAGTTTGCGTGCATGTGTGTGTCTGTATCTGTGTAAAACTTTCCCTCAGACTGCCTGTGACTCACTCAGTACTCTTAAACTGAGCTTAACACAGTCAGATTGCCTGGTGTTCTTTTTTTTCCACTCATTGCTTGTGACATTTAAAATGTGGATTACACAAAGAAAAAGAGAGAGACTAAGGGGCAACCTTGTCCTGGCTGGATCAGTATTATATGCAATATTATAGCTCAGCTGGTTGATGTATATATATGTATTAATATCAAATGTCTTGGAATTTGATTTTGTTATATTTGTTCACATTATAGTCTGTTATATCTGAGTAATTCACAAAATAAAACACTACTTAATGTGAAAATAACAGACCTGGCATTTGACAGAAGGATGGCTTTTTCAGAGAGGCAGTCACAAAGCTCCTGAACAAACACCAAAGTAGCAGTATTTTGCTTTAGGAATTTTTAATCTCTTTTTTAAAAAATATTTTTGAAAAAAAATATTAAAAAACTAGCTTCCTATAGCTGGATATTATTCAGAAATAAAATAAAATAAAATAAAATAAAATAAAATAAAATAAATAAAATAAAATAAAATAAAATAAAATAAAATAAAATAAAATAAAATAAAATAAATAAAATAGTTGGAAAAAATAACCAGGATTCAGAAAATCAATTCAGAAGAAGTGGAAAAGGTGAAGGTTTTACTGCTTTCAGGGATTTTTGCTTTTTTCTTTGTTTTATGTATGGTTGAGAAATGTAGAGCTAGTATGGAATAACAATATGTAGCAATCTCCTTTCTTTATATTAATAGAGGAAAGAAAAAAAAAAGATTTCTAGAGTTTGCAAGTTAGATATATTTTGCTTTTTCTCACTCCTGGTGTGAAATAAACTATTTTTAATAAATATCTCTACTTTTCTCCAGCATACACAGATAACACTAAAATTTAAGTGGACGTCTTCACCCCCCAAAATGTACAGAACTCTACCTTGCAAAGTCATAGTTCCTCAAAACGTCACTTCCTGATCTACTGCCTACACCAAGTCCTTGTCCCTGGCTAGTGGCAAAGGGTGAAAAGGTATCTGGTTTATCTTATCTGGGGGGATTAGAGGGCAAAAGGTGCAAACCCATTGAATAGCAAACTTGGTTAGTTCTAATGTTCATAGAAAAACATTGAATTTAAAGATCATTTTGTCTCCTGTTTGCATTAAGCACTTGGCCTCTATCATCCTTACTTGACTGTTTTATTCCTGACTCCATGTAGTTGTTCTCACATGGTTGAAGTGGGGAGATAATTGAGATACAACATACTAACTCTAGAGATCCAAAATGCTGACTGATATGCTTTCCTTATTGTTCAGGCAGACACAGAAGAAGTCACTTTCTTGATGACAGGGTGAACCTCAGGCATTAGTATCTCCCCATTGCTATTCTCCCATGTATCCCTGAAAGGAGAAGGGCAGAATCCATCTTAGTAAGGTGAAAGAACACCTGGTGTTTCAAATAGGAATATAGACACAAATCTTTACAGGTAACTGTATTTCTATAGTTTGCTGGGTGCAAACCATAATTTCAATGATGTCCGTATGTTAACTTTTAAGCTCATTCTTTATAAACACACTGCTATTAATAAAACAGATATTTACATTCCGAAGTATGAAATATGGATCCAAATCAGCTTTGTGGTTTAAAAGTCATTTGTATAATTCATAAGTCAGTGACAAACCTAATGAATTAGTCACATAACTGGCACATTAGAGACAGAACTTTAAATTCGGATGCATGTTTTATTTAAAGCTTGATGTGCTATATAAATAAATCATGAAAATGTACTTCTGACTCAAACAGTAAATAATAATGTAAAGATTAGCAGCCTCGAGGAAAAAATGGTGGAATAAGGGTGATTGAATGACCTTGTGTAATTTGGCTTGCACAGGCAAATGAGAGCCACCAGTAGCACTTTCAGGGCCTTGTTGCTTTCTGCCAGGCTAGAGTAGTGGTATATCAGTTGAGGCTTGAGTGCTATTAAAAGGTAGTTTAGACCTAAGTTTAAGGTAAGCAGCATATATGGTCCATTCTATGTGAGGCATAAGATGGGAACTTTTATTCCTTAATTGTGTGAATCTTCAAATATCTTACACCACAACTGCTCTGTGCTCCTTTTTTGCTTGGCGTCTAGAAATCAAAATGGACAGTGATGTAAATGACACAAATATGAACATCTCATGGCAAGCCTTCTTGGTAACAAATTAAAATATATTACTTTGAGTGTCAACAACTTTGGTAAGAGTTGCCAGATTGGAGGAGTTTTCAAGTGAAATGCAAAAAGAAAAGAGGTGAATGACATACAAGGGTAGTTTTATTGATTTGTCATACAAGAAGATATTTTTACTTCTTATACTTTGGCCATATCTAAGCCTCTAATATGTTCAAAGTTAAAGAAGTAATGAAATCACATACAGAATCACCCAGTTACAGTTATAAAAGAAAAACAAAAAAAGTCCCTGTGAATGAAGTTTTGTTTTCCTCACCACTGAATCTTTCATAGCTTGAACATAATTTGGTAGCTTAAACATTAATGGTACCATTTATCTTCTATAACTTGCTCACTCAGTGACAGTTAAAAGCAGTGATATACTTTTGGTAAGAAGAAATGCCCAAGCTCACTGGCAATAAGCAACAGCTCCAAATTGCTAAAAAAATATATATCTGTTAGGCATACATATACCTATTCTGCATCTACTCCTAGATGAATCAAAGCCCCATTCAGATCTCTTGAGAACCAAGTGGCTCTTTGTACATGAAGATTCCTTGGACAGAGAGAAGGAACCCATATCTGTAGACAAAGAATGTGCTGGTAGATTCATGAGCTCAGAAAGAATTGCCACAAGCTCTTATTGTGTGCTCTACTAGGTGATATCAACACCAATCTAGGCAAATTTTTATGAGTTAAAATTTCACTTAAAAAAAAAAGCTTGATGATGTATAGGACATGGTAATTGGTGATTGGTAGTAGGGCTTTAAGTTTGCTTCAGAAAGAGACTTTGTCTAATTCTATGCTCTCTCACATCATTAAACATCTGCTTTATCCCTGCATGAATTTAATCTATGATTCTGAATCTCCCTGCTTCACATATGTGATGTCTCCACAAATTATTGACACTTTTAATCTGCAAGTTTTCCTCTTGTCCTTTCCTAATCATAGCATAGTTCATTGTCATCGCAATCCACGAGTGCTCGATCTCATCTTCTCATCACAGCACATAAAACTTGTCCATTAGAAATCCAGAGGTCCATTTGTATCCTTATCTTTTAATCCTGTGCAGACTATCTTACTGATTTACAGCACATGCTGAAGATTAACTTTCTTTTTACTTCTCACAAGCCTGTGAAGATCACATATAAGAGAACATTATACATGCTCACATTGAAGTTGAAGGGAGGAAGAGGGAACAAGAAGACCAGGGAGATACAAAGTCACTAGGTATTAGCTGCTTTACACTTGTAAGTCATGTGCAACCCTTTGCCCTCACTTCACCAGGGTTCTTAACCTTTGCTGAAAGATGAAGAGGAAACACGATGTCCTTACTTTCAAGAGGAGAACAAGTCCATTGTAATATATAGTAATAATGATTGGCAGCCCTCAGTGGTTGTGGGGAAGAATAAAAGGAAAGGGCAACCAATCTGAAGGGAAAATAGTGGTTTAGTTTTCAGGACTGCTGCCTTTTCCATGGAGACACATGCAGAAGTCTGAAAACAACAGACAGAGAAATCTGTAAATCCAGCAGATCTGAATTTATGCCTGTATTTATAAGCGACCTGCCATTAATATCACATGTCAAGGACCACAGATGCTGTTCCTTTAAGATATTTAGTGCCTGCAAACAGTAGATAAGGTCTCTGTTCAAAATAATTCTGTGAGGGTAAAATGGAACACTGAGTCAAACTTTCTGGGTTCATAGCTCTGTTTCCATGGAGCCCAAATGCTGGAAGAATGAGACATGGATATGAAACTATCACTACAAATAATAAGAATAGTAGTTACATTTTTGTTGCTGTTGTATGGTAGTTATGATAGATTAAGTACTAATTAACTAAAAGTACATAATTCTAACTTAAATCTTCAAAAGCTACCTTTTTTTGTGCTATTTTGTTTCATTTGTTTTGTCTAATCATAAGAATACTCCAAGTCCCTGAAAGGAGAGAGGGAAACAGTCTTTAAGACTACTACACATAGAAAAAACCCTCCAAGATTGGAAATTAATTTGGAAGTTTCTACACCTCAAGAAAAGTACTTTGCTAATAATACACAGGTAAGCACACCCCATGACTAGGTGAAAAAAGAGGGAAAGGAGTGCTATAGCCTGAGCATAGCTATAATAAATTCAGCTCCAGGAGCAATGTTTATTTATCCAATCTCCAGAAATATCTTTTGTGACATTTTAATTGTATATAAAATAATGTTTAAGGAAACAAATTCTTAAGGGACACCAAAGTTATGTGATTAGGCTGAAGCAAAGACTAAAAGTGAAAACAGGAAAAAGATCCTTAGAGTTGAAATTGAGTAAGAGGCATTGGGCTTGGATCATCTCAACCACAAGCCTGTTTCACTTAACAAGATAGGTTAGGCTCTCAAACCTTCTGGAGAGTCTCTGGAGAGCCACCTCCATGTCTTGATATGTCTTGACAGAAGCTTCATGAGCTACACATGATAATGAATAGCTGATTATCCATACATTGCATATACTGCATAAGACCCATCTGGAAAATTATTAGTCATCTGTTCAAAAGAACGTGTTCATATGTCCATCCATTTTACCAGTAGCCTGTCCACTTTCTTCTCTAAACTTGTCTTAGTCTTCTGATCCCCCAAGCAATTAGACCTACAAGGCTAGGAGAGCAAATGACAAAATAAAAGTCAATGGGCCCAAACTGAAATGAAAGAAATTCCATTTAACATGTATCAAGCTTAACTGGCAGGTTTTGTTAGTGGGTGAGAGGCTGCAGTGGTGATCTGTGCAGAAGGAAGTCTGGGACTGCCCTCAGCCAGTTACAGAAAGCCCTGCTGTGGACAAAACCAAGCTACTGCACACCCAACTGTACTCATCAGAGGAGCATATGGTGCCTCTGCAAAATTATATTTAAGAGAGAGCAGTGATCTCTAGATGAAAGAAGATGCAATAGACAACACAAAGACAGGAGAGACACCTGAGTGGGGCAAGGAGAAAATAAGAGTGATGCAAGGGCCAGAGGAAAACATATCAGGAGAGAGATGCAGAAGAAAAGAAGACATGTCAAGGAGGAAAAAGAAACATAACAGTGTAAGAGTTTTCCAAGCAAGGCTGGAGGAGAAGCCTGAGCAGTCAAGCAAAGAGAGGCTCAAGCAAGGACTAGAACAGAGATGCCTAAGAAGGACTAGACCAAAGATACACTTGAGCGGGGACTAGAGCAAGGAGATAGCTAAGAAGGGGCTGGAGCAAAAAGACATCCAAGAAGGGGCAAAGCAAAGAGACAGAGAAGCCAGGCTAGAGCAAAGAGATGCCTGAGCAGAGGGAGATTCAAAACTGATGGGGTTTTTTTGGTCCATGATAACATAAGAAAGAGGTTGTGGTTTTTTTTTTACTGAGGGGAAACAATGCAGATCTGCAAAACCCAACTGACCACAGTCCTGAGTAACCTTATCTAGTTGGCTTTGCCTTATTCAGGGGACTAGACTACAGAACTCCAGTTGTGCCTTCCAGCCCCAGCTGTTCTGAGTCTGAGACATTAGGGGTTTGTTATCAACTTAACCACAGAAAGCTCTTCTTTCTAAAACACCTCAATAATGCCTTTTAAAAATAATTCTGACAGTTCCCAATATAATTGCAGATCTGTGGCATTTGGGAAATATGTGAACATAGGAATGAACAAGACAGTTCCAGTTCTGCAGATTCTTCCTATTTGTACCTCTTATCTTGCAGAAATAGCATCTGAAGAACTACAATCAGGTAATGTGGAAAAGTGAGAGATAAAGGCCATTCAATATGCTGGGAAGGGAATGGCTAGAGAAATGTCACAGCATTCTTACTTAGAGAGGATAAAAATGCTGCATAAATGCCACATATTATTCACTTCAGCTTATCAAGCACTACTGGATCTGGATGAAGTTTCTGTGGTAGAAAGAAAAGGGAGAAACTGAAATGTTTTTTTCCTAACCAATGTCGTCACCTCTAGTGTCCATTCAGCACAGAAAAGTTCTGTGAGCCTTTGAAGAAGAGAACAGTAATACCCAGGAAGGCTAAGGCAATGAAAGGGCACAAGATTCAAACTTGCAGTTGGGCAAGTTACTTGAGAAGAATTGTACTGGTGGAGATAATCTGAAATCTGGGCCTGACTAAAAGATAGGGAACTAAGGGTGTTGGATATAGCTTACAATCCTATGACTCCCTTTTTAAAGGGGCTGCTGTCCTATTTCTTTCCTAGTTCCATTCCAGGACTCCACATAGTTCCTAAGATAGCCTGGTGATTTTCTTTACAACCATAAGGAAATGTTAGCCCAGATTAACTTTGACTTGCTGCCTGTTTCTTTTCATACTGTGGTTTGACAGTACCATGCAAACTAATAGGGAAAAAAATAGTGTTTTAGACCATATATTGTCTTGGATCCCCTGCCTCAGACAGTCTAACAAATAAGCCTAGATAATTTTTATCTTCCAATTAATTTAACATAAAATGTAAGCAATTCTAGGAACAATCTCACACAATCCTCTAAATAATGGCCGAATAAAACATACATAAAACATGTGCAGAACGATACATGGATTTAGGATTCCAGTGACTGTTTCATTAGCTGTTTATTACTATCCAGACAATATTTGTGACTTAAATACACTTTTGACTTTATACTGATCAAACAGTTCCACGTAATTTCTCCTAATGTGTAACAGTCCTAAATTATTCTGTAGTTCTTTGTTTGTTTTCCTTAACACGTAATTTATTATATAATAGAAGTGTCTTGTCACTATCTTAATTTATTTGTTTTACTTTTTAGTTTTCAATAATCAGCTTAGTATATGATTCATGTTATCAAGCTCAGGAAACATTTCTAAAGCCTTTAAGCATAGTACTGCTGAAAAAACAAGGCACAGTTCAAAATGACTGAAAAGATTAATCTTTCTATAAACCTTCTAAATTAATAGTATCGATTTCAAGTTAAGGTTTTATTTATTCCTGTTATTTCATTTAGTAAAGATCCACCAATAATCTAGCAGCAAGGCATAAGCATATAGAGATAATAATATCAAGTTAATCTTTTTTGCTTTCTAGTACGATGTCCTCTCCAGCACCTGAAGTAGGTGAAGTAGTATTTCAGCAGAAAAGTCAAATCTGGTTTAGACATCTTAAATAGTCACCTAGTGAAATGCCTTTTTATGTCCTAAATGCCGATACTTTTATTAAGGTTATACTTTCAGTAATACTTAGTAATTAGTACAAGAAAATTGCTTGTCTGTATAAATGAGCTTTTCAATTGAAGTGAATAGCAATCATGTCCCATTGCACTATTAGAATCATAGAATCATAGAACGGTTTGGGTTAGAAGGGACCTTTAAAGCTCATCTAGTGCAAGCCCTCTGCCATGGGCAGAGACATCTTCCACTAGACCAGGTTGCTCAAAGCCCCATCCAACCTGGCCTTGAACACTTCCAATGGTGGGGCATCCACAATAACTCTGGGCAACATGTTCCAGTGTCTCACCACTCTCATCATAAAAAAAAATTCTTTCTTATATCCATTCTAAATCTTTTCTCTCTTCCAGCTATAAACCATTGCTCCTTGTTTGATCACTACAGGCCTTGGTAAAACCCCTCCCTCCATCTTTCTTATAACCTCCCTTTATATATCAAAAGGCTTCAGTAAGGTGTCCTCAGAGCCTTCTCTTCTGCAGGCTGAACAACCCCAACTCTCTGAGCCTTTCTTCATACTCCTATGAGGTGTTCCAGACCTCTGATTATTTTTGTTGCCCTTCCCTGGACCTATTCTGAGAGGTCCATGCATTTCTTGTACTGAGGACCCCAGAGCTGGACTCAATACTCCAGGTGGGGTCTCACTGTGATATTTCATGACAATAATGGGTCATAATAAGAACAAATACAGGAACACTAAGGAAAATCATTCATTTTCTCAGTTGCTGATACACAATATTGGTGAACTAGCTGCTTAGACGAAATAATTTACAGCTGATATGCTTGAGCTGAACTATAGTAGTGCAGTGGCAAAAATCTTACAATTTCTTACAATGCTAACAGAAATAATTTCCTCAATCCAAGCAATTAAAATCAAGTTACTTTAGAAGTGAATGAATATAACCATCATCATGAAGCAGAATACTTCACAAGACATTTTTATCTTCCATAATTTTTCACATTTACTTAATTTAAATTTGTTAGAGTTCTTCTAAACTGAAATTTTTCATACCTGAAAAGTATACCTGAAAGAGTTTTGAAAATAGGATTTTAATTATTTCTTTACTTTTCTAACATGGTAGAGCCAATGTGATATTTAAACAAAACCAAACAAACAAACAAAAAAAAATAAAAACAACAAAAAACCCCTCACCACAAAACCAACACCAAAACCCAAACATATTAAGGTATCAATGTACTATTTGTAGAGGCAGTTATTTTCATAATTCAGAGTCACATTAAATTGTATTTTGATATTTGATACATGTTGTAAGCTCTATCTAATTCAGAAAAGTACTTTTCTCTGGATCTTATGGTACTGAATAAATTATTTGCAATCAGCATTAATCCTGGGACTTCAGGTATAAAGTAATTGAAGTACACCTCTTCAATCAGTTTATGGTAGAGTACTGTATAGACATAAACTTCCTGATGTCATATAATCAGATATAGACATAGTAATGCAGGGAATATTTTTGCCTGAATATGGCAGTTCTTTTTTCCTCTTCAGTTTGAGATCATCACAGATGGAAATGCAAGTGGCTGATAGCATTTTGTGTAGTTGATTTTCTGTTTTGTCAATTTGTAATTTTTTTCATAATTCTTAATCTTAGTAATGAGGGACTTAAAAACTGGCAGCATCTAAAATAAGCTTTGAAACAAGTAATGAAAAGTTATTTTATTTTTGGCCATCAATAAAATTTCCTATTCTATTTTTTGTTAAAAAAACAAGACTCCACTTAATTATATAATCCAATTCACCAGCTCCTCTGGCTTTGTATTATGTAAATTACACACATGTAAATCTTTAGTAATTTACTCACATCGAAGGCTCTATAAATGAAAAGAACTTAACAGATAATATTTTTGTAACCAGAGTGCAAGGAAAGATAAAAGGAGGTATTTTGCTTCCCCTGGACAAAAAAAGAAAAGATTTAATCCTTTGCTCTCCTTAACACAATGACACCTTTTCCAGTTGCACTTTGTAGCATGTTTTCAAGGGCAAAGAAGTTAGCCTATGCTTTCAGGAGGAATACAGCACTCCAAGTACTCCAAATAACATTTTGACTGTGACACGCATCCAGACTGCACAAGTACCATTCACTCACTTGAACTATGTCAGACTGTATATTAACACTACCTATTCAATAGTTCATATGCAGCAAGCATATATTTCAAAAATCCATGAAAGCCATTGGGATTTAGAGATTTGAGTAAGCCCCTGTATGGAGAGTGGCCATTGAAATTGTGAAGTCTGCTTACTAAGCAGTTGTGTTTAGTATTTTGAAATGGTTCAATTCAATTACCATACAATTTCAAACATTGAAAAATTTAGTCTGATGCTCAAAAGAAGAAGAAAGAAACAAACAGGTAGCTAGTCTACAATATCAAGGCATTTGCAGTGCTTTTAATTTGCATAACCAGTGGTTAAAATGCAGTTACAGGTTAATTAAGTGGCTATTTGTATACTGCTGTTAAGCAGTGCCATCTTCCTTAATATTATTTACAATGGTTTGGGGTTTTGGTTGAGATTTGCTGGTTGGTTTTGTTTTGTTTTGCTTTATTTTGTTTTGTTTTGCTTTGCTTTGCTTTGCTTTGCTTTGCTTTGCTTTGCTTTGCTCTGCTTTGCTCTGTTTTGTTTTGTTTTAAAAAGCTGTGAATAGTGTATTATTCACTGGTGTTACATGCGCTTCAAAGATGTCTGCCCAATATACATAGAGATATGACTCCATGTTTATATGGACTGGTAATTTGCCACTGGTTTCAGGTTATGCATTGTCTGTAAGGGAAACAATGTCTACATTAGAGAAATTACCCCACTGGAAAACTAGCAGTGTTCTGATATCTGGTCTTTGTATGCATAACACCTGATCACCTGTTCTAGTAAGAAAGGCTAGATAGGTCATGGAGAGGGAATCCCTGAACATAACAGGGGAGGAAGAAGACTCTTTATAGGTAATGTTTTGGATATAACTTTATTTCTCCCCCCAGAGAAGGTTTGTACCAGAGAGCAGACCCGACATTTCAGATGCAAACAGCCTTTCTCAGGAGAGTAGTTTGTATTCAATAAAAGACATAGCTTAAATTTTTTAAAGACACTTTTACTTCATAATAATCCCTGATAAAGGTCAACTGTGTCTGTATTGCTACCCTCACTTGCACATGAATGATGTGGAGATAAAGCAACAGACCTTATGAGTCAAGTCTTCTTGTAGTGTCCATAATCCTTAAAAGTGAAGATACATGGCAGAAGCCTTTAAAGCTAGAGACGCAACAGTAATACAAAGTAAATATAAAATCACATGGAATGACTTACCTAAGCAGATATAACATACAGTTATATGAAATATTTGTTTTGAGAGCTGTTCAGATTTTATTTTGGTTTACTTTGTAACTCCATTTTCTCCATGATACCACCAGTGCAATAGCTGATGGCTATCAGACAGTAAAAAAAAAACCACACCAAGTTCTGAGACAATTTATACATCTAAACTAAATCTCTGAACTGCTAGTACCAGTTTCTCAGCATCAGTGTTGCACAATATATTTTACAGAAAATTCATCAACAGAATGACTTTTGGCATTTTCTCTATATGTTATTCACACTGTGGTTTAATTTTGTGACCCACAATAAAGATAACAGTTAACATACTTGTTATTTACGCCCAACTCATATGTCTGCATAATCTCTAATATCTTCCATGCACTAAATGTTAACTTCATTTCCAACTGCCAAACAGTGAACTACTAATCTGTTGTGTATTGTCTGCCCCAGTTATTTCTATAACTTCATACATCTTCTACCCACCCAGCAGACTGTAAATGCTTACACAGTTACCTACATTTTATGATTATTCTTTGGAACTCAGATGTATACATACATAACCTATATTAAAAATCAAAAACCAAACAAAACCAATAACCACAAAAAAAACCCACCCCAAAACCCCACCAGTCAACCAAACAACAACAGCAAAAAGTTCAAGATTTTGTGTGTGCATGAGAAGGAAGTGTTAGGACAGAAATTAATGATTAATCAGTTAAGAATTTCACCTTATTATTTTTAAATTAGTTTCTCTGCAGCAAGTTCTTAGGTGTGCAGAAGAGTATGACAAAATGTGGACTATCACTCACCAGAATTACTCAGTTCTGTTTATAATTAAACTGATATACGTATGGAGGATCCTACCATTTGACTTTTTAAAATGTTGTTTGTCAAAGAAAAGTGAAAATTCCCACTTGTCTGTCTGTGGCCTTCAACATGATCTCATTATCATGAAATCTCATGATCTCATTGATATTCTGGAGAGCAAGGAAAAATAAAATGTGTCACAGTTATATTATCAGTATGATCCTAAACATTAAAGACTATTTTTAACTGATTACTTTGGTAATGACAAAGCATGCACATAGGCACTTATACATGTCCTTTTTCCAGTAGAGACATCTCTAACAAGGAACTGTAGATCCCACAAGAATCTTGATTTTCATTAAATTGCTAACCTTTTACTGTTCTGTATTAAGATTCATGTGATAAACACATCTTGGAAACCAATTTTCATTTTAATCTAAAACGCTGTTTAGCAAGAGAAATACAATTAAACAGCTGTACATTTCTAACTAATGGAAGAGTGCGACATCAGTGAAACCAAGTCTTACTTGGAAATATGTATAGCATTGCCTTTACATTGGTAATTTAAGAACAAAATTAGCCATTCCACAGACCAGCACTGTATGTAAACAAACAAACCTCAAATGAAGAAAAATGCTAAATCCAGTCCTCAGTACAGAATTTATATTGCATTAATAGACTTCCAACAGTAAGGTATATCTTTCCAGGAGTGAATATTTGCCCTACCCCATCACACAAATGTATACATATATCACACATTTCTATGATGTCTGGGCATCATACAAATATGAAGAAATGTATCATTTAAGAATCTGTATGAAACAGAGGTATATTATCACTTGATTCCTTTCTTAAGCAAAAAGCTATGAAATTACTTTACTGTATGGGTTAGGTTGCCTATCATGGAAAAAAAAAGCTGCTGAATCTCAGTCAGCATTCTTAGGCAAGATTTCTTCTTTCTTCACTCACTTTTTGTACTTTGCAGAAGGCCAGAAAAATCGTCCAAAAGAAGGTCAAAATAAGGTCTAAAATATTTAACTTTAAAATTATAGAATCATAAAATATTTTATAGGAGACAAAATAGTATGCATACTGAAAGTGTGAAAAAACTCTATGCACAGGGTCAGCTCAACAAGCAGTCTTTCATGTTATTTAGTGACTTAAGTGATGACAAGACTCCAGCTCAGACCACCTACACATTTAATGACAAATAAATAGTCACATATTTTGAAATTTTATTTTAGTTCATTAAAGTGCTTCTTCTTAAGCATGAGCAAAATGGTGAAATCTCACACCATTGCTTTAAAAATAGATATTACAATGAGGACTCCAGTGCCAAAGACAGGACAGCTGCTAACCCATCATCAACAGGAGGCATAATCATAGTTATTCACTGTATCTTCTATAATAAAACTTCATTTAAAGGTGCTTTCTGTGCAAGCAGATGGAAGTGGAGAGGATTTGTGGAGCAACCGGAAAGCAAAAGAGGTTTAGATGCAGCAAAAAGACTCTGAAAAGATATGGGAAGTCATCTTGGCCTGGGAACAGTCCCTGTTATTATTTCAAAAATGTAAACATATATCCATCCATAAACAGACATATACGTGCCAGTATGAACTGAAAACCTGATGCAAGTCTACTGCTTGTTAAGTTCTGTCCTTTCTCTGGTCCCAGAAAGTTTAACTTGGATTTGAGAACTGGTTTCCTAATTATGAAAACTGAAGGGATGTAAATATTGTTAAGTGGTGCTGCATACCAGACTAGCTAAGTTACAGTGAGTGACTGTCTTGTTTAAATACAATTTGGTCATGTCCCTGAGGTTGCATTGTTCTTTTAACTGAACTTCCAGATTTCTCAAGCCCTAAGTACACTGAAGTGCTGCCAGATGACTTACACAAGGCTGGCAGGTAGAAAAAGAACAAGCGAGTAGCTGATTCGTTGGCAGTAGAAATTAGTCTATGGTCCAGGATTTTTATACCCAGAAGTCATCATTTGGCTGATTAAATTCTGGCCTGCACTGAGACAGCCCTGAGTATCTTCAAGCCAACAGCATAAGAAAGAAGTACTGGGTGACTTGTCCAAATTCAGCCTGGAGAGAAAAGACTATCCTATGTCTCCAAAACTTAAGAGGAACAAAGAGAATCATGCCAGCAAGTGAACTAACTGAAAGATGTCCCATCAAACCCAGTCAGTTTGCAAAAACAGATGGTACAAAGGAAAGTGGATGGCTGCTCATTGCACTATGGTTGCAATGCTTGGTATCATCTTAGAATCCTAAAAAGATTAAATCTGTGCTGTGCTTTATTCGAAATGGACAGTGTATGCATGGGCACTCCCCTGACTCCAATTCAAAGGTCTAAGAGAAAGGGGACTTCAAAGGCAGCTGTAGATCCCAAAACCAAAAACAAACAAAACAAACAAACAAACAAACAAACAAACAAACAAACAAAAATACCAAAAAAAACACCCACAACTGATACTGTCCCAAATAGGATGTTATATATCAGGGTTTTTCTTTTAAAGGCACTAGTCATTTTGCAGTTTACCTCAGATATATTAATAGAGTAACACTTTTCAAAAACCATGCTGACATTTCACCTACAAAAATCAAATCCCTTATTAGGTGCCACAAGGTACATACAGAGAAATAGAAATATTGCAATTCACTAGTTGCTTTTGAAGATTTTAAAACTAAAATCCTCATTTCAGCAACCTAGTTTTAGCTAGCTAAACAATAAGCTGTGAATAGCCTTGCTTTTGGTTCTCTTTCCTGTCAATTGAAAGAGAGAGGTGTCTCTAGAGGGTGTTTCAGAATACTGCAGACTGAAATAGAGAGAATGTCAGGTTTATTATCAATAGTGCTAATAAGTCAACAGCATGTCAACTGTCCTAGTCATAGCTGTAGTCAATTTTTGATGGATGCTGTGTAAGAGTTAGGATGTTAGAGAATGCTGAAAGAGCAAATATGAGTTTATAAGCTAGATTTAAGAAGTATCTCCCATTATATTTCCCTTCTAATTCTAGGCAAGATAACTAACTTTCACTAAAACAAAAGAAATACTTATTATTGCAGTCTTTTGGAATAAGAAGCTAAATTCAGCTTTTGATCACATTCTTCCAACTGACATTTAGAAAAATGCCTTTGGCAATGTCAGTTAACTTTTCCAGCAGAAAGCATGCAGTAAAGTCAAAGGGTAGGAATTATCTGATCTGTATTTTATGGAGAGCTACTTTTTTCATCTTCAGTGGGAGGAGAGAAAAGTTCAAGGAAAATTATAAATCTGGCTGTGCAGGTCACCATTCCTGCAGTCCATCACTATGATCATCCACAGTTTAAGTGTGTCCTTGCAGTTTCTTTCCAGCCTACAGCTAGGATCCCCTAGCCTTTCTGTTCATTGGTGAGCAGAAGCAGTCCTGGCTTCCCATACTGAGATTGTCAATGAAAAACAGTTGTCTTAAAGAGCTCTGTGTTCTTCTTCCTAGTTTCCTTAAAGTACTTGCTCAGCAGTGTTTTCTTCAGCCATGGTAGCAAGATCTCAAATGGAGGAGGGAACATGCAATAAGCCCTACATTCTTAAGGGAGAACTTCCTCCTCTGCTATTCTTCCACTGACCTCCTCACACTCTTCTGCAGGTCTGACAGCCAGAAGCAGAGGCCTTAAAGAGGTCATAACCTAATTTCCATCCCTCCCCACAGTTTAAGGCTGTTTTGTCAGTAGTTCCATCTCCATTAAATTATTTACAGTAGCTGGAATTCCTTTCATAATACAACTTTTTCCAGATGTTGCATGCACAAGAAAATAACATCTTCCTGTATACAATGTATTTCTGATACAGCTGTCAAACAAATCACTTTATTTCTATAAAGCAGTGTAATGAAGGGGTTGTTTTCTTTTCTTTGACTTTGCTTGTATTTTTGACCATGTGTTTTGTCAATATCATGTATTTTTAAACATCTCATGTTCCATTACCTATGCTGACAGTTGCTAATGCATGGGAATTATAAACCACTTACGTTCAAGTTAATTTTTTTTTAATCAATTTTATATCAATGTTCTTAGTGTAGGATGACTACATTAGTCATTTTCTCTGGTCTGTTGTCTTTCAAAAATGTCTATTAAGTAGTCTGGAGAATGTGGATTTATGAGTGTGCATTCAGCAGATTAAATCTTAAAATAACAAATGTGAAAAAGTCAAAGGTAGTTGATATATAAACAGCTGGCATTGCTAATAATACAGGAGCTAAGAACTAATGCAGAAAAGGAGTCAGTTTTGTCTTTCTAGCAAGCACAAAGAATGTTCGCATTTCCTTTGCAAGTCTTTATACCAAAATAAACCTTTTGTGACCAAGATTTTATGTTTGAAAGGGACTTACTTGCAAAATGAAATAAGGAGTATATTGCATCATAAAGATATTCAGAGCATTGATTCAAACCCTGTTTCAGTCATGGTCTTTCTGCAACCAAAATGTAATTAATAAGCTAGCAACAGCTAGTAATAACTCAAGAATCATAAACTACCATAAAATCCATGATAAAAACCCTTTTTACCTATGAAGGTTAAAAGTAATGCCATGTAGACAGATTGCCCACTGTTTGTGTTTACATCATGGGTGTCAGCATACTAATGCAATCCACACCCAGAAACAGAGGTTGGCTGCAAAGTTCCTGGGAAGTAGACTGGCCATCACTGCAGAGATCTGGATCAGAGTTAAATGCTCTCCATTTCTTTCCAGATATGTGTGCATTTCGATACAAAATTAAATGTCCTGTAAACTGTGTATTTATCAGTTCAGACTGGCATTAGCTCAAGCTTCCTGTTCCAGAGATTCTGACAACATCCAGTAAGCTGGTAAGGAAAAATATTAAAATTATAACAAAACCAAAAAAAAATGCTGATAATTCTTTATAATTCTAAGTTGTGACATATGAATAGTTTTACACATGTAAATATATAAATTATTACGCTCAATCATGCATCATTTGGAAAAACTCTTCAAGCTGGACAACTGGTTGCAAAGAATATAAACTAAATGCTGTCCTTGAGCTTATATAAAATGCTCTGCTATTTGATCTGTCTCATTGGGACTGTTCTTCCAAATATAGTGACATTTAAGCAAGTGGTTCCCAGGTCAAAATCCTGTGTGAGAATAAGAAAATAAAAAAAACATACAAGGTTTTCTCAAGATCAGCAGTTTCTGAATCAGAAATTTTTTATGCATATGAAGACCAGCAACTGACTATTGCTTTGTCCTTTATGCCTTCAATTTCTCAAACTCTATGACTCACAGAAAATGGGGCCTGCAGAGAAACAGTAGTAAAAATGGTACTGAGTATCAAGATAGGTTCTCTATGTGCATGCAAGATTACCTTGGTGAACCAAAGAGATGAGCAGGCTTCTGTAGAGCTTGATTTTTGAAAGACAAGTTCTGTAGGGTCTATTATCATTACAGGAAATACATGTGTTGGCATCCGAAGAGACCCTAAGTTTTCCTTATTACTTCTTACTTGACCATTAATTCTATTTAGATTTGTCTATCTGATTATTAACACAGTGGCCACAACCACTCTGACCTCCTGCTGACTTCAGCTAGCATTTTGCTTATTTTTCAGAAAATTTAGGTTGAATTGTTTCAGTTTAGGCACACAGAGAAATAACAATACTCAAAATTTAGTCAAGAGTTTGCAATTGAAGTCATGATTTCTAGGATGACCTAAGAGTTGCTCCTTTGAAAGAACTTTTCCTGTTTTGCCTTGTACCTCTTTGAAGCCTTAACATTGTCCTCATTTTTTTTGTTTTTTAATTAGTTAAATGTATTAAAGTTATGGTCACCTAGGGATTAGATCTTTCCTTTATTTTTTGACTATACAAGTAAACATGATGAATTAATTGCTGGAGAACTGCCTAGAGAATTAGCAAGAGATGCTTCTTAGATCTTCCGTAATTCATTGCTCCAACATTAATAGATTTCTTGCTTTACTTTCTACTCTTGCACGTGCTATGCTTTGCTTTTTATTTTGGCAAATCTACACATGCATGGCAAGCCATACCTTCCACATCCTGTCAGTCATAATTTTAAGGATGTTATCTGTCATCTATGCTGTAGTATAAAGGTCAGACATTAGATATTATAGCTCAGCATGTGGATCTGGCCCTGACCTAGATTCAAGCTCAAATGGAAATAATGAGAGAACTTTTTTAATTTGCAAACAAAACATGTTTTTGTTTGCTGCTGGACTCTGGGGAGTTTTCTCAAGACAGATACAGTGCTATAATCGCTGTCACTGGCAGTGAAGGGAAAGAAAAGAGAGAGGAGGAGGGAGAAGTAAATTATGTATTTAGCTGAAAGGATTGGAACATCAGGGATTGCACAACAGAACCTTTCAATGGCAATGACTTTAAAGTCCTTTCTTCTTTCCACGCAAGAGTGAGTGAGTGAGTGAGTGAGTGAGTGAGTGAGTGAGTGAGTGAGTGAGTGTCTCGGTGTCTTTATAACAGAAAGGCTTAGTCTAGGGAAAAAAACAAAACAAAAAAAACCCACAAAACAAACAAACAAACAAACAAAAACTTCTTCAGATTTTATCTGAAATGGTTTACACAGCAGCACTACTTTATCTGTTTCGTAACAACAGTGAAAGTGTCATGCCTTGTATACAGCTGGTTTTCTGGGTCAGCAAAGAACTGAAGAAGACCTAGAAGTTTATTAAGGCAGAACATACTCATGCTAGAGTACAGAGGATTCAGCTTGCTGCAAACAGTCAGAAAAGCTGACAACATTATCATCTCTGTAATGATAAGAAGCAACTGGGGATATGAAAGCATTTCTTTAGTAGTGGTTTGAAAAAAACATAAAACTGTAGGAGATGTTCTCTGTACTTGTTTTATCCAGTTGTTTGATTGGCTATCATTTTCTGTACACCACAGGGAGTCTCAAAAAGGAGCCTTTATTTACTCTGAAACAAAACCAGATGCTGCTTATGACAGTGAAAAAAGAGGAGATTCACATTTTACACAAAGCACATTTGCACATACTATACTCTCATGTCTTCAGACTGTGTGTTCACAAGGTATGTTATCATTCAGGATTGTCCAGCGTTTTTCTTTTCGAAGGCTTTATTTAGTTTCTTAGTTTTAAATTATTTAGTTGGAAATTTTGCATAGCTGTTGCTGCTGTTCTTGGTTTTTCATAGCAGTTTAAATAAAATATTTCATCCATATCCAATAAGGAAGTTAGAAGGATCATGGTTTTGCTCATATTGAAACATGCTAATGCTCATTTCATTGAGAAAAGCTGATGTATTTGCACTGAAAAGTTTTAATCTGATGGAGGAGTCATTCACCAATTAATGTGGTGGGCAGGAAGTGCCATTGAGGTGATAAATAAACCTCTAGATATTTCCTTGAGATATAGTAAATTTAACCCATAAGTTTATGCCTGCATAGAAGCTGATTCCTCTTTAGAGACCAGTCTCTCTAAAAGAATGTGTCTCCTGAGCATGCTTTATTCCATCATGCAGATCACCTGCACATTTTGTAGATGGAAAGTAACTAACACGCTACGGCATTATGACTGTACCATGGGTCATTTACTCCTTCCTGCAATTATTATTCCCACAAACATTGCTGTGGTGATGGCTGAAACAATAAAAAGCCAAAATTATATATATTTTCAATTTTCCATCCAACTGTCAGCATATAGGAAAAGAAGTGACAGGACAATGCAAAAATGAAGGATAAACTCAGGGAAGAGGATGAGTTGCAGGGGTATTCATGGAGACGACAAGAAAGAGGGCAAGGAATGCCAGAGAGACAGAAAGCTAATATAAAAAGTAAAGAGGCAGAAGAAAGTGTGCCACTGTTGGACTGGACATAGATATTTTATATTTCTGATTTATCAACACTTGCTAGTTAGTAAGAAAAAAAAATACTAACCTGCTATTGTTGTTTTATTATTAGTTTGTGTTTTGTTTGCTGGCTATATTTCTCATCCAAGCATAAAATCCAAACTTACTGTGATCATCTTGTTTTCATATATTTGTATGTATAAAAAGAGTGCCAAAGACATTTTAAATAGCTTCTGTGTTCATTCAAGAAGCCAGTCAAGAAGTATCTGAATGGCAAATAAATAAATAAATAAATAGAGCAAATAGCACAAAAAGGATATTTGAAATAAATACAAAATTATTTTTGTGAAGTGTAAATTTAACCACATAACAGACCATTTTGTTTAAGCAATGATGACACTGAAAATGACTATTTCCACATGCTCTTATAGAGATTGTGTTTGGCTCTAAGTTCCACAAATTGTCAACTTCTATCTTTCTTGAACTGCTTTGACCCTTTGACATGTACTACGTCCACAGCCCAAGTGATGGACATTTTCAAGTGGAATTAAGTGGGCTGGGAGTATCACCTTATTGCAGCCATTTAAAAAAGAGAAATTTGGTTTAATTAGTGTCTTAGAGAATAAATGTAAGTACTGAGGCATTGATGTCCACTAATCTCTGTCATTTTTGGGTGATTGGTTGGTGATTGACTTTTGCAGGGAGACAGAGGGGGGGAATAGGTTTATTTGTCTGTTTGAAGAAATAATAATAATTAAAAAAAAAATAAAATAGATGTGCTTTTGAAGGATACATTTCACCATGGCTGGATTTGGAAAAAAAAAAAAAAAAAAAAAAAAAAAAAAAAAAAAAAAAAAAAAAAAAAAAAAGAAAGAAAGAAAGAAAGAAAGAAAGAAAGAAAGAAAGAAAGAAAGAAAGAAAGAAAGAAAGAAAGAAAGAAAAAGATTGGTAGAAAAATAATGCAGCTGCAGTTTGAATACTTTTTTTTCTCGCAATATTGCTATGCATAATGTGAGAGAGAAGGAGAGAATATTCTTTGCATAGCCTGCATTATTAATAGTTTCCTTCAATGGAGTGCTGGATGGATTTTTACTTTTCAAAGCCACTGCTGCATTTCTGCTTTCACAAGATCTATGTGACTGAGTTAAAAAGTTTAATTTGATTGAAAGTGTGTGCAATAAAGTTTTTAATTTGTCAACATCTTGACCGTTTATATTTAATTTCATCCCGTTCATTCATATGGGTGTATTATATGCATCAACATTTTATGACATCAGGATCTATTTCTTTTCATTGCTCCAGCAATTGCATCATAAATTATCATTAAAGTCCAACTAGTGCACAGGATAAAATCCTCTTTTAGTAATATTAATCTATATTTCATTAACAGCCATAATTTCAGTGAAAGGAATAAATTACAGTTATTTTAACTTGCATATCAGGCCATTTCCTGTTGGTTTTGACATCACAGTCAGGATTTCTACATTATTCACACCAGCACAATAAAACAATACTTACATATCTGTAAGTTTATTATCAAATAAACTTTGCTCGTTTACATAATTTCTAAAATCTAAAACTTATTTTCAATGACTGCTTGGTGAATGCTGATGCTCCAGCACAAAATTTCTATCTAACATATAACAATATTTGAAAGCCTTCAGGATAAAGAGTGGTATATCTGAGTCAGCTTTGGGACTTATTGAGGGGAGATGATGCAGTTTGCAGAAGGTCTTGGACATTTCTAAATGAACCTTTTAATTGCACAAGTTATTCTGGGGGTTATAGTCATAAAAATAGTTAGCAACTAGTCAGCATAACAAAATGTTAGGTAGTAGCCTAAAGAATTTAATATATGGACTCTAATTTGGGCACTAGTGCTGTGCATAAGTTAACCTGTAATCGGGAACCACAAAAGTGAACAAACTCAGCAGCAGACAACATCAGGAAAGCAATGCAAGCTGGTGTCTTGTCATTCATGCATGTTTGGGCATT